>CM076580.1:394878661-395352344 GCA_034641835.2 Pinus albicaulis | reverse complement strand
GGAGGGGGTTTGAAATATAAGTGGTTTTGGCTTGGGGTTGTTCGAAATTAGGATAGCGTGCCACATTAGCGTGAGTCTTGAAACATAAAATCGCCCATTTCAGAACCCCCCCCCCCCCCCTCCCCGACGGTAAAGTTCAAATGGAGAGGGGGAGGCGAAAAAAGGATATGGGTCGTCGGAAAGAATGTGCAAGGAATGGATGATGGGACAGATGGAGGGGGGTTAATCAGGTAGCGGTGGAATTGGATGGGATGTTTTGTCGAGTAGAGGGGGGGCTTGATAAAAAGGTAAAACTTAGGATTTCGGGTTAATTCGCCTGATATTCATTTTGATATGTTGAACCCTTTAGACTTAAGATAAAATTTTATTCCTTTTATTTTCTGCACGTGAAACAATTTTGTGAGTTTAAACACCTAGGATAAACATTTTTCATGCTTTTCAAATCCATCTTGTAATTTCTACCTACACTTTCCTTTTCAATTATTTTTCTAATCTAACATTTTTTATCTCATCTGTTTAGGGTGCATTTGAGCTAGCAAAGCCACATATCACTTTTTTTAGAAAATTCTAACCTACTCTATCACTTATTTCTCATGTTGATTCAGATTAAATTGTTGAATCAATCTCATTTTCTACCTAACTACTGATTTGTCAAGATTAAAATGTTTGAAAAAAAAATTGTTCACTAACCTATTTGAAATGAAATTTACAATTGTTCCATCATGATTAAGTTGTATGATTGGAACAAAACCTAGTCATTTTGGAATTCTAGACATGTTGCACACAATATTATCTAATTTTTAACATAAAGGAAGCTAATTTAACAATAGTGGCATTTAAATTTGCAGCACTTTCAGTATTATTTCTCTTCTTCTTTTTTGTGGGGTTTTATTCTCTTTTTATTATTTTTCAATTTTTTTCTTTTTGACTTTTTTTCATACGCATTTTCTTTTTGACATACTCTCTTTTGATTTTATTTTGTAATATTCCCAATTAGCTATAAGCTAGTTGGAATATTAAATTTTGTTTTTGCTTCTTAGTTAGAAGAATAAGATGGTATGGAGATCCATAAATCTCCTTAGTAGGAACAAAATCACTCCTAATGTGAATGGAGATCATCTTAGTGGCTTGATTAAGAATCCTTGTGTGTGAAAAGGGGTTGGAGCATGTATATGGGTTCAACTTTGACCAAATAAACAATGTTGGTATGGAAGAGTGCACATTCATTGAGGGACAACGTAGTTTTGGAGGGAGACTCCATGCATGGAAGTAGTGGCTTTGATGAGTGGGGCCCAGGGTGAGGAAGCTCACTAAGCATACAAGGAAGGGGATGGCAACCATAGAAGGCATGTTTTGATTATTATTTTTTCTATGGTTTGTATGACTAGTTTCTCTCTTCATCTGTTTAGCGGAGACTGCAATGCTGTTTAGCACAAGGGTGTTCCCGAGCAGGAATCCCACCTTCATCCTCGGGGTACTTTGAGTTCCCACTCAGGATAAGTAATTGGACTACATTTCCACATTTTGGCATTAGGCCAAGCTCTATTTTTCTTCTACAACGCAGTTTTTGCAGAGGGTTGTGTTGTGTTGCAGGGTGCACCAATGGAGGGTACATTTGGGTCATTTCATAACTAGTTTTGAGTGGAGGAAGGGTTCCTTCCATTGGGAGGCCAACAAATAAGACCCTTGAGATTTGTTGCAACATTTGGCACGAGGCCAAGTTATCATTAGCCCCTACAACACAGTTTCAATCTTGGACTACGTTATTTTAGAGAGGAGTATCAGGGGTGGTTTCAATACACCATTTGGGGAGATGGTTTTCCAGTGAAGGGATCAATGTTTCACCTGCAGAGTCTATTGGGAGGAAGCTTCATTATATGCTACATCATATCAACCACATCTTTCCAACTATTTATTTGTAGTGAATCTTTAGCCCTAGGGCCTTGGTTCACCAATTGTATTTTGGTGTATTTTCTGGAAACCCTCTTGGGTTCTATTGGGAGGTTGATATAGAGCCTGTATCTTTATGTATAGTATCTGTTTGGTCTAAGATGCAGATGAAAATTAGAGTTTCATTTACTATCAATCTGGGTAAGTAAACTTCGAGGATCATCCAATATATATGGACTTAGAGACAAGCTAAACTAAGCTAGGTGAAGAAATGCCAAAGCTCCCTTACAGGAGGTTGTTCATTAGGACCTCCAACACCTATTTAGTTATTTAATCATGAAATCTAAAGACGTTGTGATAAGTGTGAGAAATATTAAGGCTCCCTTACAGGGGACTATTCATTAATATTTCTAATCATCTTAATCAACAAACTATTTAAACTAATGAAATTAAAGCACTTAAACCTAATTTTGATTGACTACATGAAATGTTAAAGCTCTCTTACAAGAGACTATTCATTTATATCTCAAGCATATAAATCAGAAACTTAAACTAATGAAATCAAACATTAAATAAAAAATCAGATTCATTGAAGGAAACATTAATGCTTTCTTATGAAAGGTCATTCATTAATATTCCAAACATATGAACCTAATAATTTAATCTAATGAAATTCACAAACAACATAAAATAAAAGCATGCTAAAATAAAAGTGTACTTGCTAGGCAATGGGGATCCTTCCAAGGATTCACAAGCACACCAAAATAAAAGTCAAATGTAGAGGATCAAAGAAGCTCTATCTTATTTTTCATCATTTGCAATATGCAATTGCAACCATTACATTAATTCTCCAATCTAACTTCTCACTACCAACCTATAAGATACTAAGATTACAAATCAAGATTAAGACTACTAATGAAGGAGATAACACTCCTATTTATACAAAAGCTATGATAACAAACTCATAAATGTAAATCCACTATTCCCTCTTTTGACCCACATATTTCTCAACCAATGGTGACACATAACCCTATCCTCCATAATCTCCTCCATGAGGTCCATGATCTCCTCAAATTCGAATTTGAACATAGAGTGCCACATAAGAGTGCCTAGGAAGATTCTTTCGTAACTACACATGTCAAAAAACTCATTCTGATTGTTAGGTATAAGTATAAGCATATTATTTTCTAAAGTTTAACCACAAATTCACTTAAAAATGTTAAGAATTAATAAACTTTGGAAAAGCATAGTTATAACCCAATGATGAGGTAAATGTAATGATATGGAGGTGGAATGAAGGAGACATGAAGGTAATATAGAAGTAATGTGACGGTATTGGTGAATAATGGAGTGAGAATAGTGACTATTTTGAGGCCCAACATACCCCCAAACTGAAGGTATTGCATGTTTTCATGCAATCTATTACATTCTTTTTGATACTTGAGCTCTGGCTTAAGCTCTGCATGATATCATTTACTTAACTTTTGCAAAGTGTTTTTGATGAACTGCAACTTGGTTGGTTCTTGTGTTTCAACCATATTTTGTTTGTTGCATTCAATTTTAATGTATGATCTTTGCATATTGATAATGTGATTTTTATTGCAGAGTATTTTTGTTGGAATGCATCATGGTTGGTTCTTGTGTGACAACCATGATTGTGTTGGCATCCAATTATCTTTTAAGTACTTTTTGAAAGCCATTTATATGCTCATGATGATGTAATAGTAAATATATTTTGAAAGTATGTGGGCTTTGAATGTGATATGAATGTTTTGAATGTTATATTAATGTGGCAACATATGAATGTGAATGTATTTCCCCCCTCAACTGATGGTTTTGGCAATTTGACAAAATGATGAAAGGAAGTGAAGTTTTTCCAAAAATTATCATTCTAACTTTTCAAGGAATTAAATGGTTAAAATTTAGTCATAAAAACCATCTCCATCTAACATCCATATAAATTTAACGGAACCAAAACATATCGAGAAACCATAATTGAATATAATAAATATGGTGGGGGGGAGATGGTTTATGCCATTTGATGTTATATATATATATATATGATTTGTATCGAAAATATTATATTTTTATATTTTCAATCAATAATATTATTTCATAAATAGTTTATGAAAATAATGGAATCATATGTTATTTTTTTGTGATTTATTTAATTTATAATATTTTAAAACCATTATAATTATTATTAAATAAAATTCAATTTATCAATTATGTTTTTTAATAAAACCTCTTTACACTTATGTAATAATGGTTTTTTTTTTTTAAATTATTTACATTTTTTACTATTGATACATCCTTGAAGCTTTGACACTATGTGGTTTCTTTGTTGATTACAGAAACCCTAGGCCTCCCATCAATGGCGACCTAGGAGGGGGTTTCTCCCCCTTCTCCTTCTTTGCATACAAATGAAGTTGTCGCATTCAAAGCCTTGGTTGCTTCCTTGCCACTATGTGTGTGATAATTTGAGGCACAGTTGAATTTTGTGAAACAAAATTATGAAGTTCACAATATTACTCGTCTGTTGGGATATTGTAAAACCTCACTTGCTTAATCTAAGCGAGCCTTGATCAGTAAGTTAATAGGAATGTGAAATTCATTAAGATCAATGGATATATGGATCGAAAAAACCTAAAAATATACAATGACAGGAAGCGTTTCCCTTTTCGCAGTGGGTGATGGTTTTTTTTCTTTCTTGTTCGAGCTTAAAGAGGATAGAGATGTGATTTTTCAAAATGACCCTTATTTTTTTGGATCTTGTGGAATGTATTTGAATAAGTGGACTCTTGATTTTAACCCTGATGAGGATATTCCCACTGCAATCCCAGTCTTCGTCAAGCTGCCTCGTATCCCACTTTCTTACCAGAGTGATGAATTCCTTCGTACAATTGGGAATGGTGTGGGGAAATCTCTTGATAAGATTGAACCTAAGGGCTCATAATTTCCTGCGCAAAGATCTGTGTGGAAGTAGGTCTAAAAAAGGACTTCCAGCTAAATTTAACCTAATTCTTGGGGATTTGGAAACATCATCAAATCTTGGATTACGAATAAAACTCGTTCAAATGTCAGCATTGCCATGAATATGGATATTTTAACCAGGGTTGCTCCAAGGTCCCAAGAAACAAATGGTTTGAACAAAATTATCCTCTTAAGGAGCAATGGTAGACACCATGGAAATGTGAGAATTGAGGGAAGTCATCTTCTCAAAAACCACATATCAATCGAGGTAACAACATGAATTCTACTCTACAAAACCTTTTAATGTTCTGAAAAATCAGGAAGGAGATAGATCAGCAGGTCGAAATCTCAACAAGAATGATGAAGCTCTAGAGAATGAAGAAGATTTTGAGTATACATTTGATGGTGAAATCAATGAGGACGTGCCTCCTCGAGCCACTTCTAATTCGTTGTGTTTGAACCCGTTGCAAGTACGTCAAGGCTTCACCTAGATGAGAATTTCCCCTCCTAGTGTAGCTGAGGAAATCACACGAGCTATCACCCAACAGATGGCTCAAAACCTGCCTTGGGAAGATGAGGTTAGTAATCATGAATCAAAAAGCTCTAGGAAGAATGGTCGACCACAAAAAAAGTAGTGAGAGAGAAAGAAGCATAACAAAAAAAAACTTGGGAATCAACTAGTAATCATAGAAATATTTAAGGGAAATGCAGGTAAAGGACATGAAGGAAATTAAGGAGTGGGTTCTTTCTCAAATCCATTTTTCTAAATTATATTCTTATCATGGAATATTAGGGGTTTTGGGAGCCCTAAAAAATCCCTATTTGTAAAATATTTGGTAAAACATGAAACTCCTTGGATTCTTTTTCTCCAAGAAACCAAGTTGGACAAGAAAGAAGTTTTCAAAGTAGAATATGTCTTATGGAATGGAATATTAGGACTTTTTCAATAGTCGAGAGGTGTGTCAGGAGGTTTGTGCATATTCTAGTTGGATAGGCACTTCATTATAGTGGAAAGTATGGAAACTCAATATTGGACTATGGCACTTTTGGAATCCAAAGAGACAAGGGAGCGTATTCCAACCATAAATTTCTACACTCTTGTTTTCTATAGTGCAAAGGAAAATTTTTGGGACTCTCTTTATGAAATTAAAAAAATATATATGCATCAAAATTGTGCCATTAGAGGTGATGTCAACACAATATTAAGTGCTACCGAAAAAAAGTGGGAAGCATCATCAAATACCCCTTCAGAGAATGAATGGAGGATTTTATTGTTGATTGGGATTTGTATCATGTAATTCTAAAAGTTACAAAGTACACTTGGTCGAATTGTAGATTTGGGGAGAGCCACATTGATTTTCGTCTTGATTGATTTTTAATCCATAATAGTTGGCTCTTGAAAGGGCTAGACTTCCTCTCAGTTATCAAAGCTAAAGGTGAGTCTGATCATCATATGATTGTGCTGTAATTGGAGAAGTAAGATAATTTCGACCCTATTCCTTTCTGCTATAAATATACATGGATCCAAGAGGATGGGGTGGTGGATATGATCAAGCAAGCTAAATCATTCTAGAGCAAGGATCATTGGAATTTATTTGGGAAGCTAAGCTTCGAAATATCAATCAAGATCTTGGGAAATGGTTAAAAGAGTGATTTAAACCCCCTGGTCAGAAGAGGAAATAATTGGTTAAGTAGTTGGAAGACCATAACAGATCAATTGAGGAGGCTCCCATTGAGGAATGGAATTTGCAGAAAGAAAGGGAGTTGACGAAAAACATATTCACAATTAGCAAACATGAGGAAGAACTATGGCATATTAAATCGAGGAGTTTGTGGCTAAAGGCAGGGGATTTTAATACTACATGTTTCCACAAGTAGGAAAAGGTAAGGTAATCAAGAAATAGAGTAAAGTAAATTGTCCCATAAACTTGACCAAGAGTCTCCACATTTTAGGATCTAAATAACGAGGTGTTTATTCATTTCCAATATTTGTATAGTGCAGATAAAATCTCCTTGGATCATGCACATGAGTTTCTTAAGGTTATTCCCAATGTGATCTCGCATCTCTCAAACTTTAATCTTATCAAGGTTATTGAAGAGGAATAAGTATTAAAATCAATATGGACTCTTGATCCAGACAAGGCCTTCGGCCCTGAAAATTTTGCAATTAGCTTATTTTGATATTTTTGGCCTTTGATAAAAAAAGGACATGTTTCGAATGTTGAATCACTCTCGAGAGAAAAAGAAATTGGGAGGGGGAACAAATCCATTTATTCATTTCATCCTGAAGGATTCGAATCCAGCCAATTTATCTCATTTTCTTCTTATTTCTCTTTGTAATTCCACCTATAAAATGTTGACTAAAATCATTTCCAATCAGTTGAATTTTTTTTTACCCTACTTCCTTCTTGAGAACCAAGGCAAGAAGGGAAACTATTAGGTTTCTGCATTGCATGGAATGTTAAAGATATTATTCATTCACATTTTTCCAATGATACCCTCTTTTTGAGTGGTGCCTCTCGAATTATAGCTTCTCGTTTAAAGATATTCAAGACTCATACTTGCTCTGGTCAGGTGGGTTGGTAAACAAAAGGAAAATCCAGCTTCTATGTTGGAACTTCTCTAAATCCACTCTACAAAAAATATCCAGTGTTATCGGTTTTCTAGTTGTTAGTGATTGGAAATTATTTATCTATATAGTCATCCCCATCTCATTATGCCCGTCAAGTGGATAATATTGCAAAGTAGTTCTCTAACAGATCAAAAAAATAATTATTTTGTGGGGAGTGCATTGGTTGAATGTGGCAAGAATTTTTTTCCTCATCAAGTTAGTGCTTTCGTCTCCCCCTATCTACATTGGTTTTCGTCTCCTTTCTCCCAAGAGAATCATACATAACCTAATTAGCATGATTCTAAATTTTTTATGGAAAGGAAGAAAAAATAACGAGGGTTGTTTTCATTTGGTGAATTGGAACATAGTCAGATTACCAAAAAGTTGGGAGGATTGGCAATAAATGACCTCGAATATGTGAAATTAGCCTTGGCATAAAATATGGTTTGGTGAAATCTATCTGATTCTAAGGATTGATGGTAGACATCATTATTCATGAATTATTTCCATAAGATTTGATTACTTAGGTTGAAGAATGAATCTTGAGAAGGACAAGGAAGCAAGATTTTGAAGTTTTGTAAAATCGTGGCTCGAATAGTTTTGGATCATCTTGGATGATAAAGGGAAATGGGAGGCATTTATATCTTTGTAAATATTGGGTCTCCTCAACATAATTGGCCAATGAAGATCAAGGAGCTTGAGACCCGATGAATTGAATGGAAGATCAGGGTTTCCATAGTCTAACTGATATCTCAATATGGGATAAAGGTGGCCTTTAGAAATGTTGGGAATTCCTCAATTTCCTGCCTCACCTCTCTCTATCATGGTTTTCTCTGCATATATCACTAAAATTATTTGCGTCGGTGACCTTCAACCATCTGGATTTCCAAATATGGAAAGGAGGTAAGAATAATCATTACACATTGAGAAGGGTATGCATCATTGATCAAAAAAATTCCACAACCCCCTACATCTAGGATATAGGGGGAACATAGAACAAGGACATACTTCCCAAGGTTAACACACTTTGTTGGGAATTGGTTCATGTGAAGCTGTTGACCGTAGAAAATTAATATATATATATATATATATATATATATATATATATATATATATATATATAACGCCCCTCACATTGTGTTTGGCTCTAAGAAGTGGTAGAAGAAGATATAAAACTTGTGTTCTGTCAATGCTCTTTCTCAACATAAGTGTAAAAAAAATCTTTGAATCCAATTGGGAAAATTCAAAGTATTCCCTGGACTGGACTAAAATGTTTGAAGGTTGGATATCAGAATATCCCTTTCAAATTAAATCTTACACGACAATAGTTTGATGCTAGGTTGATATTCCCAACTAATTATGTTGGTTGATTTGGCTCTCTCAAAATCAAGTCATATTTAAGAACATCAAGTGTGATATAATATCAACCTCCATGAAAGCAACTCAACTTCTTTTTGAAGTTATCTCTTCCCAAGGTTTTAATCTGAATGATGAAAAGGAGTGGATTAGATTAAGTAGGCCTTTTGACCATGTTAGAAACTTGAAGTCTTATAGTGCTACTCTTGCCTTTCTAATTAGAATCACAAGAAACTAGTTCAAGGAATGGTGACACTCCTTAGCCTATCATTAAATATTCTTTGACATAGCTTCAAAAGGATATTCGGGGGAGACAGGAGCGGGAGGGGTATTATACCGCCACTATGAATAAATAGAATCAAAATTTTCTTGGGGGATAGGAACATAAAAAAATAACCAAGTAGAATCATTATATCTTTGGCAAGGACTAGAGATTTCATTATTAAGGGGATTTGATAATATAGTGTCTTTGGTGATTCAATCATAGTTATTCAAAAGTGTCACAAAATTAAAGCACACTTGGATGAATATCTACCTTCAATGTTATTCTAAATATGATTTCTAATTAGGAAGTTTCATACCATTATATTATTCCACATCAAGAGAGAAAATATCAATGTGTTGACAAACAAACTAACAAGGGAGAAAATCTTGAGTAATGGATATTAATTCACGATCAAGGAGAACCATATATATTTCATATACCATGATTATTGACCCAAATTGGAATGGGATATTCATGAACCAAGGTCATAAATATAAGGAAATGGTTAGAAAGGAATTAAGGCATGTCGAGCCACTTATTGTCAACACCAAGTCCAAGAAATGGAAGAGTCGCGATGGTCAACAATCCTGCAAGTTAGAATGTGGTGGAAGAATAACTAGTTGGGAGTTTAGGGAGGGAAACGTCATGTGTAAGGATAGCTGGAAAAAATTTTAAACATGTTTAACCTTTGCAATAAGGAAAGGTTGGATAGTACTCTACTAGAAATGTGGTAGTTAATCTTGCACAAGCTTATAAGCAATGTGAAGCTAGCAGGGATGAAAATTTCAGTAAAGAGTGTGCAGAGATCAAACATAGGCATTAAATGCAAAGAGAATAATCTTGGAGATGAAATAGATAAAGGAAATAAATATAAAATTTGTATTTAGGTTATGAAAATGATGTTGGGTCATGTTAGAGTCTGAGAAATCTACAAAATGGAATCTTCAAGCAGGAATGATCCGAATGGAAAATGGCATCCACCCATGTTATCCATCCACCCATAAAATTTACCCATAGTACTATAAATGGCATCGACCCATGGTATTCATCCACCCATGGTATTGTAAGTGGCATCCACCTATGGTATTTACCCATGGTATTGTAAGTGAGATCCACCCATGGTATTTACCCACCCATGGAAATTACCTATGGTATTGTAACAAAAAAAGGTTATAAGTAACAAGTCGCATTTTGTAAAAGGACAAATTGTCCACCACAATGTAGCTTCTATAGTTATTTCTCCTGAAGAGAGCCAGATCTTGGAGGGAGGCCCCCAAGATCTAAAAAATTGAAATGGATTTGACAAGATCTGCAAAATTACAATGTCAGAAAAAAGAGAGAAGAACAAACTGTAAATAAAAGCACAAATAATTTTTTTATTAAAATGGATAATAATTGTAGAAGTTACATTCTGGTGGAAAATATTTCCTTTTACAAAGTGAGGCTTGTTATTTATAGCCTTTTTTTGAGTTACAATGCCATGGGTAGATACCATAGGTGGATACCATGGGTCAATACCATGGGTAGATACCACTTACAATACCATGGGTAAATTCCATGTGTGAATCAATACCATGGGTGGATACATACCATGGTTGAATGAATATCATGGATATATGTCACTTACAATACCATGGGCAGATAAATACCATGGGTGGATGAATACCATGGGCATAAGCCACTTTTAATTCAGATCATTCCTCCCTCCTTAAGAAGCAATGGTCTCCATTGTGTGAATTTCCCTCCCGAGAAGCCCTTGTTGAATATGAATATCCACTAAAGAGAAGGATTTTGTGTGGTTAACTCATAACCATGACGAACAAAGATCTGAGGATAGATATACCCTGTAATGTTTGTGACCAACCATGATATTGACAGTGTGTGACCTAGCAAATGGAATTCCATGAAGTGTGGTTTGTGGATGACCAAGAACCATGAAAAACGAAAATTCGAGGATAGAGATACCTTGTAATGCCAGTAACCAACTGTGATACTAACAGTGTGTGGCCTAGCAAATGGACTTTGATGAGAAGGATTTTGTGCAATTGACCCATAACCATGATGCTGATTATTAATGAAATAACAGGTGCCTACATAGCTTGGGGTGGGAGGGAACGTCTCCAAATAACCCAAGTTGAATGCTGCTATGCTGAAACTGATGAATGTGAAGCAGGTGTCTACTAAAGCGGGGTGGGGGGCACGTCTCCAAAGGGAGCCCGCTCTGAATAATTCTCCCAATTTAAAATGAGCATAATTCGGTTAATATAACTCTAAATATTTAATATAGCTTGTTTTTGGAAATTTATTGATCATTCTGCATCTTCCCATGTGTGTGAAATTGCTATCCGGAGACTCTAGGCTCTCAGATTCCCACTGGAACTATCCCGTTGTCACAAAATTTCTCAAAAAATAGTTGATTTTAAATTAGCGATAACTCCATCGTCCGGGCTCTAATTCGACTGATTTTTTTTTTTTAAATCAGGTGTTTTTTCAAGTGGAACTCAGATATGTAGCCATTTATCTGAAATTTTGCATTGAAAACTACAAGAAATGACAGGAGAGCCACCATCCATGAATTGTCATCAGAAAAATTACTGCAACATTGCTAATTTTGAACAAACGATATCTCCCTCATACGAGCTTCAATTTGGCTGACTTTTTTTTAATTTGGGTATTTTTTGCAAGGAATCTAGATCTGGTCTTTTTTTGTAATATTTTCACCAAATTTTCATATCTGATTTGCAAAATCGCCGCCCAAAAAATTCATGGAGTTTGTTGAAGATTGCTGAAAAACATTGAAACTGAAATATGCTTCAAACCCTCATTCCCATGGATTTGTAGCCTGAATCTAATACCACTGATCCAAGTTATGAATCCATGGAAATGAGGGTTTGAAGCATATTTCAGTTTAATGTTTTGCAGCAATATTTAATAAACTACATGAATTGTTTGGGCGACGAGTTTGCAGATCAGATCTAGAACTTTTCGTGAAAAAATTACAACAACAGAGACCATATCTTGATTCCTTATGAAAAAATACCCAAATAAAAAAAAAACAATCGGTCAAATTGGACTTCGGATGAGGGAGTTATCACTAATCCAAAATCAGCAATGTTGCAGAAATTCTTCTGAAGACAATTCATGGATGACAACTCTCTTGTCATTTTTTTTACAGTTTTCAGTGCAAAATTTCAGATAAATGGTTATTGATCTGATATTCCCTTGAAAAAACACCCGGTTTCAAAAAAAAATCGGTTGAATCAAAGTCCGGACGTGGGAGTTATCGTTGATTTAAAATCAGCTATTGTTTTCAGAAATTTTGTGATAGAAAGAGAGTTCTAATGCGAATATAAGAGTCTAGAGTCTCCAGATATAAATTTAAAACACATGAGAAGATGAAGAATGATCATTCTATTTCCAAAACTAGGTTATAATAAATATTCTGAGTTATATTGACCAAGTTACACTCATTTTAAATTTGGAGCAACATTCGGAGCGAGTTCCCTTTGAAGACGTGCGCTACCACCCCGATTTAGTAGGCACCTGCTTTACATTCATCAGTTTCATCATAGTATCGTTCAACTTGGGTTATTTGGAGACATGCCCTCCCACCCAAACCTATGTAGGCACCTGCTACTTCATCAACAATAAGCATCACGGTTATGGGTCAACCACACCAAATCCTTCTCATCGAAGTCCATTTGCTAGGCCACACACTGTTAGTAACACTGGTCATAAGAATTACAGGGTATCTCTATCCTTAGATATTTGTTTATCATGGTTTTAGGTAATCCACAAACCCACACTTCATTGAATTCCATTTGATAGGTCTCACACTGTCAATATCACAGTTGGTCCCAAGCATTACAAGGTATCTATATCCTCGGATCTTTGTTCATCACGGTTATGGGTTAACCACATAAAACCCTTCTCTTCAGTGGCTCTTCGTATTCAAAAAAAGCATCTTAGGAGGGAAATTCACGTAATGGGGACCATTGCTTCTTAAGGATGGAGGAATGATTTGAATGGAAAATGGCATCCACCCATGGAATTTACCTATGGTATTGTAAATGGCATCGACCCATGGTATTCATCCACCCATGGTGTTGTAAGTGACATCCACCCATGGTATTTATCCACCCATGGTATTGTAATTCATATCCACCCATGGTATTGTAAGTAGATCCACCCATGGTATTTACCCACCCATGGAATTTACTTGTGGTATTGTAACAAAAAAAGGCTATAAGTAACAAGTTGCATCTTGTAAAATGAGATATTGTCCACCACAATGTAGCTTCTACAACTATTCTCTGTTTTAATAAACAAGTTTCTTTGTAACTTTATTTGCTTTTTGTTCTCTCTTTTTTCTGACATTCTAATTTTGCAGATCTTGTCAGGTCCATTTCAATTGGAGTTCGGATGAGGGAGATATCGCTGATTCAAAATCAACAATGTTGCAGAAATTTTTCTGATGATAATTCGTGGATGGAAACTCTCGTCATTTTTTTATTGTCTCCTGTCAAGTATCACACTTATGAAAAATAAATCTATTCCATTGTGCAGGCGAGCCGCCAATGGAATTATTACATTTTGGGGAAGGAAACGATCATCCACACAGATCACCGACCCATGCAGTTCAGTCACACACAAGGGAAGTTGCACAATGATCACCATCAGAAGTGGTCCACATATCTGCAAAAATTTCATTTGACCATTAATTATAAGAAGGGAAACACCAATAATGTTGCAAACTGCCTCAGCCAACCACTGATTGTGGTGCTAACCACCGTTATCAACTCTTGTGAGCACGATACTTCTGATTGGCCACTTCTCTACAAGAGCGATCCAGAATTCGACCACACATACAAGACACTCTTGGAGGGTACACAAGTTCCAAATTTTCACCTCCAGGATGCACTGCACTTCCAAGATGATTTGGGAAGAACACTACAGTTGAGTCGCTGGGCATTTCGGGGTTGAGAAAATAGTGGTAGTACTGCAGAAGTATTTATATTGGTTGAACCTTCGATAGGATGTTGGGAAGTACATTATATCCTGCACTGCTTGATCCATTGCCAAACTTACCATCAAGAAGAAAGGCCTCTATACTCCGCTACCTACCCCTAGTCGATGTTGGGAATCCATCTCCATGGACTACATGTTAGGCCTTCCTTCTGCTAAGCATGGAAACGACTGTGTTTTTGTGGTCGTCGACAGATTCTTTGAGACCAAATTCACTGATGTTACTTTGAGTTTATAATTTGATTGCCTCATGAAAATTATCCTGACATGTAGCTTGTTATTGAATTTCCTGTTAACTTCACAAAAGGGTTATTTTTCTCTATGGGTTTGGGTGTAAAATCCTCCCAGGATTCCCCCTACCTCCACTAGACTAAGATAGAGCGTTGCGCCCTCGTCTCTCTTCTCCTCCTTTGGTGCACAACCATACACTTTGTCATATATCCTTATCGCCATTATATGCTGCTCTAACTATTGTTGAGGGAAATCTCATCGTTCTCTCCGTAGGTACAAAATTCTAATGCTCGACATGACTAGCATGTAAACCATTAATAGCCACCCTGCGATGGCTTGGAGTTTCACATGATCCCACTTGCATCCCAACTGCTTCATATTAATCACCATCTATCAGAAGGACTTATGGGGTGGCGAACTCCTACACAATCTATAATGTGTAGTGACTTGTCACCCCATTGGGGAAAACTATGCTTAACTTTAAACATATTATAATCTATAAATTAAATGCAGACATCAACCTTTTTTCTAATTCAAATTATTTGATGCATATCATCTATGCATATCATAAATAACTCTTTCCATCACCTAGAGTGAACTTAGCATCTTTTTCCGACAAAATCTTATTTGGTACACCATGCAACTTCACTACATCTGTGATAAATACTTGTGCCACATCACCAGTTGAATACATATACTTCATAGAAATGAAGTGCACTACCTTTTTTAACTTGTCCACCATAACCATGATGGCATCATGTTGTCTAAATTTCCTTGACAATTGTTTAATGAAATCCATATAAATAACCTCCCATTTCCACTCTAGAATCATAATAGGTTGTAGTAATCCACCTGGATGCTTACACTCTGCTTTTACCTGTTAAAAATCCAAGTATCTCACCACAAACCCTGCCACTTCTTTCCTCAGATTCGACCAATGGTAAAACTTCTTTACTAATCTAAATTTGAATGTTAGTTTTGTTGTGCTAATTTCATCTTTAGATTTATAATTAATTTTTTGATCTTATCATTTATGTGCATAGGTTTCCTTGGTGTTTATGAGTGTCAAACAGGTAAATGAGTTGAGCTTTAAATTAGATTCAAGAGCATAAAGCATGAAAAATAAATGTTGAACAACAACAATGACAAGTACAACAAACCATCACAATTGATCCATTAACATAGTGTTTTGATGAAGGAGTTCACCCTTCATGGGCTACATCTCCTTGGTCTAACTTCCATGGCTTGGGCCTCTGTATTAGGTCAAAAGTGAAAAAAATGTTGCTTACATTCACCTACGACACCTGAAACCTGCTTTAATGAGTCCAGAATGTCCAAATCTATCATAAATGACTCTTCTTTCTCTCAATTTGGTCGAAAATTGCAAAATATATGGCCAAAACCATCTTTTCTAGTAAATTTCCTCCAAAACTGGAGAAGACTCCAGTTAGGGCTGCCAAATTTGGGGGCAACACCTAAATTTGTGGAACTGCCGAAATTTCTGCCAACCTAACTGCATTTTAATTAAATAAATCATGGATTAAATGGGATGAGTGTGGTTTAAAAGCACATAAGCAATCTTATGGTAATCAAGGTTTAAAACCTAAACTTTGGGATTAACATTACTTAACACCGCACTTAATGGATAATCCGTACTTAATTGTGGTCTGCCACCCGTGGTCTGGTGACTTGGTCATATGGGTAGGGAGATGGCCCCCTCCAAACCCCCACTGCTCGGACCACTTGATAAAAAATGGAAGTCGCATGCATTGTCTATTAATATCATTGGTGGTGGTTTGTTGGTAAGGTGGAAAAGTTGTTGGGGGGAGGTCACGGGGTCAAACCCCGACCTTCGCCCCTCCATACATTGTTATGTCAACGAAGAAATATGTGCCCTTTACCATAGTTAACAACTTTGGTATAAAATAAATATGCACCCACAAGATATGTTTCAAACCTTAGGTTAATAATAAGGTTCAACTCAACCTTAGAAATATAAAATGCACCCCATATAGTTTTGGAATTTGGAATATGTTGCAATTCGATCTATAATATGGTTCAAACTTTGATAAAATCAAAATTCCATAATAATATAGTTTAATCTGACCATTTCATATGCGGACTTGGAACCATAAAAATGAAATTCAAACTTTGGAGAGGGTCCACCAGAGGGGGCACGTGGCAGCCCCTGGATGCACCATGTGTCAGCCTCTAGTAATTGGGCTGTCCCCAACCATATGAAAAAATTTGAATTCAACCTTAGGAGCTGATATAAAAAAATTTCACCTTCAAACCAAACTGGCGAATCCTACAATGACACTTGTCACAGTGTCATTGAGCGAAACTAAATAATATTCCCTAAATATACTTAAATTTGCTAACTAGGCTACCATGTCACCAACGTGTCACTTTTGCAATTTTTTTATCTGTTTAGGAAAACGAACAATAGGCTCTATCTTCTTCATCCGGACTTTGTTTTCAATGAAACGAATTGCGTCAGATTCTTGGTGACAATCTCTTTGATGTCAATCAGTTTCCATTCAATTCTAAACAATTTCATTTTTGAGATTTTACACTTGAGCACTTGATCATTTATCATTGTCAATGTTTATGATATCTCGGACAACCTGAATATGGCTTAACATGAAATTCCCTCAATATAAGCTTCTCGAGTCAACTGTCGTCCAACACATAGATTTTGTCCCTAAATCTGATCAAACCCATATAAGGTGAGATGATAGTCCACATCATGATCACTTGTGCCCTGTTGTAAATTGTGCCTAATCTCCCTATACCTGTCATCTTGTTGTCTTGCTTGCAAGATCTGATCTTGTAAATAATCCCATAAGAACTCATAGTTGTTACGTGATTTACCTATATTCTCCTGCTAAGTGCATCTGCAACCCTATTCTCCTTTCTTGTAATGTATCTGATCTCGAAGTCACATTCATTGATTGTGGCCAACCATCTAGCTTTCCTGGAATTCAAATTAGGTTGATCAAATAAGTACCTCAATCCAATGTGGTCGCTCATCAATACAAACTTCCTACCAAGAAGATAGTGTCTCCACATCTTCAATGCATGGACAATCGTTGCTAGCTCAAGATCATGTGTCAGATAATTTTTCTCATACTTATTCAGTTTCCTTGATTCGCAGCACACTACCTATCCCTCCTGCATAAGGAATCCAACAAGCCCTCTTTCGCAAGCATCCGTGCACACTAGAAATTATTTATTTGGATCTATAATCTTTAAAATTGTAGCATTTGTCAACAATTTCTTCAACTGCTAAAAAAATTCTGCACATTCCTCTGTCCATTCAAATTTCTTACCTTTCCTTTGAAATAATGTAATATGATAGGCATTCTAGACAAGTTCTCGATGAACCTCATCTACTAACCCGCCAACCCCATAAATGGTCTTAACTCATCTACATTCCTAGTTTTTTACCATTCCATGATAGTTTTATATTTTCTAGGCCCACTGGTAAGGTGGCAGAGTTGTTGGGGGGAGGTCACGGGGTCAAACCCCAACCTCCGCCCCTCCATACATTGTTATGTCAAAGAAGAAATATTTGCCCTTTACCATAGTTAACAACTTTGGTATAAAATAAATATGCACCCACCAGATATGTTTCAAACCTTAGGCTAATAATAAGGTCAACCTGACCTTCAGAATATAAAATGCACCCCATATAGTTTCGGACTTTGGAATATGTTGCAATTCGACCTATAATATGGTTCAAACTTTGATAAAATCAAAATGCCACAATAATATAGTTTAATCCGACCATTTCATATGCGGACTTGGAACCATAAAAATGAAATTCAAACTTTGGAGAGGGTCCACCAGAGGGGGCACGTGGTAGCCCCTGGATGCACCACATGTCAGCCTCTAGTAATTGGGTTGTCCCCAACCATATAAAAAAAAATTGAATTCAACCTTAGGAGCAGATATAAAAAACTTTCACCTTCAAACCAAACTAGGGAATCCTACAATGACACTTGTCACAGTGTCATTGAGCGAAACTAAATAATATTTCTTGAATATACTTAAATTTGCTGACTAGGCTACCATGTCACCAACCTGTCACTCTTGCAATTTTTTTAGCTGTTTAGGAAAACAAACAACAGGCTCTATCTTCTTCATCCGGACTCCGTTTTCAACGAAATGAATTGTGCTGGATTCTTGGCGATGATCACTTCAATGTCATTCAGTTTCCATTCAATTCTAAACAATTTCATTTTTGAGCTTTTACACTTGAGCACCTGATCATTTACCATTGTCAATGTTTATGATATCTCGTATGACCTGAATATGGCTTAACTTGAAATTCCCTCAATATAAGCTTCTCGAGTCAACTGTCGTCCAACACATAGATTTTGTCCCTAAATATGATCAAACCCATATGCGGTGAGATGATAGTCCACACCATGATCACTTGTGCCCTGTTGTAACTTGTGCCTAATCTCCTTATACCTGTCATCTTGTTGTCCTTCTTGCAAGATCTGATCTTGTAAATATGTCCAATAAGAACTCATAGTTGTTATGTGATTTACCTATATTCTCCTGCTAAGTGCATCTGCAACCCTATTCTCCTTTTCTTTAATGTATCTGATCTCGAAGTCACATTCATCGATTGTGGCCAACCATCTAGATTTCCTGGAATTCAAATTTGGTTAATCAACTAAGTACCTCAATCCAATGTGGTCGCTCATCAATACAAACCTCCTATCGAGAAGATAGTGTCTCCACATCTTCAATGCATGGACAATCGTTGCTAGCTCAAGATCATGTGTCAGATAATTTTTCTCATACTTATTCAGTTTCCTTGATTCGCAGCACACTACCTATCCCTCCTGCATAAGGAATCCACCAAGCCCTGTTTTGCAAGCATCTGTGCACACTAGAAATTCTTTATTCGGATCTGTAATCTTTAAAATTGTAGCATTTGTCAACAATTTCTTCAACTGCTAAAAAAATTCCACACATTCCTCTGTCCATTCAAATATCTTACCTTTCCTTTGAAATAATGTAATAGGATAGGCATTCTAGACAAGTTCTCGATGAACCTCCTCTAGTAACCTGCCAACCCCATAAATGGCCTTACCTCATTTACATTCCTAGTTGTTTACCATTACATGATCGTTTTATCTTTTCTACGCCCACTGATATGCCTTCCATGGAGACAACATGCCCCAAGTAATGTACATATGCCTAAAAGAAACTACATTTCCTAAGTTTTGCATACAATTAATGCTCTCTTAGAAATATCAATACTAATGCTAAATGCTCGACATGATCTTCCTCATTCTTAGATTATATACACACAAATGTTTCTACTAAATTTGCTCAAAACCATAGAAAATGAAGCCAATCATTAAATTTAATGACAATATATAATGAAGTATAAAAGGTATAGGACTAGAAATATGAGTAAGTACATATAAGACATATTAGAAAATATTTCACCTAACATAGTGTCTCCTCCTCCTAATAGTTTCAAAGAATCTACGAAGGGTCCATTTATCCCTAAATTGTAAATTTGTTAACCTTCTATGTGGATATTGTAACATGTTCTTTGCTTACTATCACTACTTATTTGTGCTCACTTTTTGTGGCATTATTTTGGCCATTCTCATTGTGGAAAATTGAATTGTTGACATATTTAAAAGAGAAAACTCTCATTTATCAATAAGTTTTATATCATCGCCATCGAGTGGATTTTATCTTTCTATTGATAAAACATATCTTTATCTATGTTCATCTCTATCTCCATGTTCTATGTTCAAACATTAATATGCATGCCATAGAATAAATAAATTGCGTGAAAAATGTAGTATAATGGATTCGTTTACATTCTTGAATTCATTGTAAAATGTAGGACAAATTATACCATGTCTAATGTTTTGTGATCTACTTGTGGAAATTTCTCCCTATTGCTCTAAGTACAAGGATTCATGTGTCACCTCTCCCTTTTTTATAGTGTTTCAAAATGATGTATGTTTCTGATAAGGATTTTTTCGAGTGTAAAACAAGGTATAATAAGTATTACTTAGAATTATTAATGAAATTCTCAATAACATGGATACATAAATTTCAATTTATATAGCAATAATAAGGTACATAATGGAGTCTTCCTACTATTGTTGCCTTTGCCACTAACAATTTTTTAGTACCTCTTCTTTTGTCATATTCCTCTATTTTTGGTACATCTAACATTATCATTGGAGGAATCTTCACGAGATGCCACTGAACCTGTAGATATATTACAATGACATGCAAGTAAGTAAAAAACATAAAATCCATGGATGCATAAAATTTGGTATGAAACACACAAGTAAGTAATATTGGTGACCTTAAACACTTTCCATAACAAAATTAAAAGTAATATATATTGATCTGGAATGAAATTGTAGTGAGAGCAACAAAATCTTTGTCATAACAAAGAACAATGATAAGCTAACTTGCTAGGCTTCTTCCTTTGTGATCTTAGAGAGAATTTTTCTGTGAGAAGCCCATTTGGCCGGCGATTGGGGCTTGCTGCTTAGCCAAAGGACCACGCAAAAAGCAGAAAAGGCGACGCCGTTGCCGGGGATCGAACCCGGGTCACCCGCGTGACAGGCGGGAATACTCACCACTATACTACAACGACAGCGGATGGCAGAAAGAATTTGCCCCAACCCTTGTGAAATCTAAGCTAGAAAAGCTAACTGAAATTGCCACTACTGCTTTGTTTGTCATTATTATTTTCAGAAGCGACATACATGAACCTTGCACCAACAAACCCAAAAACCGAAACAGAAAAGAAAAACTACTTCCTTGTTGGTGCACCAGCCGGGAATCGAACCCAGGTCTCTACCGTCGCACAACCGAAACAGAAAAATAAAAGTAAAAGGACTTCCATGTTGGTGGTGCACCGGCCGGGAATCGAACCCGAGTCTGTACTGTGGCAAAACAGACACAGAAAAGAAAAACGACTTCAATGTCAATGTTGGTGGAAATCGAACCCGAGTCTGTATCGTGGCAAAACCGAAACAGAAAAGAAGAACAACTTCAATGTCAATGTTGGTGGTGCACCAGCCGGGAATCGAACCCGGGTCTGTACCGTGGCAGGGTACTATTCTACCACTAGACCACTGGTGCTGCTATTTGCAAAGGCTTGTCTCTTTTATTTTCCTTCTGTTTCTATTTTATGAAAAAAAATGCTCCTTTTAGGTTTTCTTTTACGTTCATCGGATGCGTTGGAAGACCATGAATGTGCTGTGGGCTGTTTATATCTGCACTTCACCAAGTGCGATAGGTAAGGTATTGGGTGGGCATCTCCAGTCATATATGGCATGCCCGCACAGAGAACTTCTCGTATGTGTAGTATCTCGCATTACAAATTTTGTCATGTCCACCAGTTTCCACAACAGTCTACATATAAATTACTTGTTCACAGGTCCCTTCTCTCCAATTTCCCGTGGACTTGTTCACAGGTCCCTTCTCTCCAATTTCCCGTGGACTTGTTCACAGGTCCCTTCTCTCCAATTTCCCTCTCCCGTAACCTTTATCATCCAAAATTTCATCAATTCAAATTTCTTATTATTAAGAGCCCGCCCTCTGCGAATCACCATGGCCCAGAACAACAGTAACAGAACTTGTCCAAATTTCTCCAACTTAAATGCCTTTGCACCAAACCCTAACCACTCACTTCTTCTGCAACGATAATTGAAAACCCTAACCACTCACTTCTGCTGCAACGATAATTGAAAGAGAATCACAGCAGGTTGAATTATTTGTATTTTACTTCCTACCATCCTTATTCGCGCTCGCTTTTCTTCTTTTTTTCGGTCCAGTAGAGACGAGTCGTCCTCCGGACGGCGGATATGCAACACGCCTTAACTGAAGAGGAACAAATGGATGGAACCCTTTGGCATGTGATCAACACCTAGCTATTGTAACTTTCGCATGTGATCAACACCTAGCCATTCTCATTGTATTGTATAATCCTTGTGCTTTTTTCTTTGCAAAATTGAAATTAGTTACGATGCTAACATATTAAAATGACACGAGTGAGCACTTCAAAATTGTAAACTAAAGAATCAAACTCTAACAATTACTTTAACAATTAGAAAGTTACGTCGTAAGCAAACTCTAATGTCATAAGAAATGTCTATTATGAAACTTTAAAGTACAAGTAAATGTCTATTATGAAATTTTAAAGTACAAGTAAGTTGATGAAAGAATAAGTTAAATTGGAATATGAAATAACAAGTCAAGTTAAATTGGAAATTGAAATGATCCTTAAAAAAATATTTACACAACAACTTTTCATTATTTTTATACAGGCTGATAGGCAAGTTATATATTATAGCACTTATATTGTTTTGTATTTTTAGTAAAAAATATTTGACTTTTTCATTTTGTAAAATTTTATAAAGTTCACTATAAATTATTGTATTAAAGTTAATTTTAATTTTATTGCAAACCATTTAAATTCAAATCCTTATCTTGTTGTAAAATACCACAGGGGCAAGATAGGGGTTGCAGATAATCCTTATCTTGTTGAGAGGGAGTGTTGAGATTGCAACAAGATGAGGAGCTTAGTGGAAAGAAGTCTCCTTCACTAAGTGGGCCCACAGGCTATTTTTGGCGCAAAGTCTATTTTTAGACTATGTCTATTTTTAGACATATGGATCATGTTCTATGAGTTGCAGGATGTTATTTGTGGATGGTTGGTCAAGGAAAAATATGGACTTCTATTTAAAGAATATAAATTTATTTTTTGACTGCTATTTCAAAATAGATATGTCGAATATTATTAGCTCCTCAATAATATTTGACCTAAACATTATCTTATCCCTCTTGAGCACTTTACCGAGTCACTGATGTGGCATGCAAATGTATAAAAAAGAAACAATTATTATTCTTAGGTTTGAGAGGTGGAGCTATTACATGGTTGATCACCAGTTCCATGTGACGTAGTTTGGTGGAGTTGATGAGACAACACGAGGTTGTCACGCTGAATTTTGTTGAGCGGTGCCAGGTCTAGTTTGAATCATCGGGATTCATGATTATCCATACCGGTGGGATTTGAACCTGATCTCATGATTATCCATATTGTATCATAGTGAGAAGGCCTAAATAGCAGTATGTATTTGTTGCGTATATGTATGATCCGTAGCTTTGGTAGTGTGCAGTTAAATTGGAGATTGTACTGAGAGCTTGTGAGGAGTTTGTACAATGATTGTTACATGATCTCTATCATTATAATATACAGATAGTTGGGGGTTTTCCGCTTTAAGCTTTCCCATAAATACTGTGTTTATATGTGTGATTGTTTATGGTTTTAATGTGTGCATGCGATTGTTTATATTTCCACAAATTGATGATAAATAGTAGAAGAGGTTATGCATTATGCATGAAGCTCAAATAGTGTGTGATCAGGATAATCTCGGTGAATAATTTAACAGTTATTCAAATTTCTACAAAAGATACTTATCAGCAGTAAAAAACCAAAATCACATAAACTGTTTTGTTTTTCCTTCTCAACTTCACTGTTTTACATGTGCCTTTGATGTTATTAAAGCATTTATGTTGGATGATTCAAGAGTTTGAATGGTCTTCTTTAAACCATTGATTTCATTATTCTTAAGGGACATCTCCTCCATGGCTTTCACTATCTCTGCTGCTCCACCTGTTTTTTGTACCTGTGTAGATGATGATTCTGTGTGGGAATTAGTATTTGATTGCATTGATACTGTAGTTACCAATGACCCTTTGGGTGCCAACTTGTCTCCCAATGTAGAAGGAACAACATCAGTAACAATAGGGATAACTGTGGGAATAGAAGGAAGGGAGTGGCCTATTTCTTAGTCATCTTGTAATAACTAAAGCAAGTTTATACAGTTTTCTATAGTTAATTTTCACAAATAAAGAGAAATTGAGCAATTTTTGGGAAATAATTATCTTCAAAAAGTTGCTTATTGCTCAATTTGGGCTTATCAGAGATAAAACTGGATTAAGAGAGGAAACAGGGTTTCCTAAATGGTACAAATGTGGAAAAGAAGTCTTTTAATCAATTTGTAGGCCTTTACACTTCTTCTGTGTTTGGAATTGGTCTTCAAGAGTTAAAAGATGATGTAAACTCAGGATTTTCGACTTTGAAAGGCTGATAGAGGAATTCAGGCTTCTTGGAAAAAACTGGCCAGGGTTTGGCCTGGCTTTGGGCAATTTACACGGTTAATTCCCTTATCTTAATCTCTTTCAGTTCACAGATGGTATAATTTTGAAGTTTTGAAGGTTAAAATATCGAGAGATACCTCTTTTGCAGGTATTTGACGGGCGAGAGGGTTTCTGGTGGTATCTTCAGTTGAAACTGGATTGCTTGTTGCAGATGATGGCTTCGATGAGCTCCAGATAAGGAAAATTGTGGTCGAATTCGGCTTTGGGACATATTAGAAATTCCAGACAAATCTGTATTGATTTTAACCATTGAAAATATTAGAAATTACAAACAAATGATCTCTTTGAAATTACAGATTTATTAATGAAGATATTCTAATTACAATAATTTAATTAATAGGGACAAAACACTAAACACTAAAAAAGAACACTATGATAATCATGCGTGAATTATTACAAAGAGACAAAGCTAACCATAAAAATTGTTTGGAAATCTTAGCTTTTGAAAGACTAATTGTAATGGAAACGATGAAAGATAATTACATATCCTTCCTTATTTAGCTCTATTTTCTCCCCGCAACGAAAGAAAAACATCAGCAAGATTGTAGCATAGATGGAATGCCCATCGAGAATGACTTGGATGGTATTATTAAAACATTTAAATTTTTTATGTGCTTAGTTATATATGTTATATTTTGTTTAATTAATATATTAGAAAATTGTACTTTAAATTTATAGATAGATTTTTTTTTTAAACATAAAATATATAGATATATGGATATTTATCAAATAATTAATTTATTATTAATAATATATTTTATTTTTGTTTAATAAACCAAAATAATTTTATTTTATTTTTAATTTTTAAAATAAAAAATAAATTATTTTTTCTAAAACAACAAAATTTAAATAACATTTATGCGATTATAAATTTGATTCGGTTAAATTTTAGCAATTATATAGTTCAATTTTTATAATATTCTGGTTTGCTTGGGTATCACACTTTTTTTATAATTCCAAGAGCCCTCAAAACCTACAACAACCCTCAACATAACAATGAGAATGATATATCGAAATATAAATAAACAAAATTTAACTTTAATTATAGGTTGTAAGAGTTTAATATATTTTAAATTAAATTTTTCATTATCAAAAATGTATTAATTAAATTGTAAGCTATAATTGTTCCAATGTCATTCAAGATGAAGATACAATAACAAAACTTTTCCATATTAGAGTTGTCTCTAAACATACAAATATAGACACACCTTTTGATAGTGGGTCACAAGCTAACTTGAATTCTGAAGACTTGGCTAAGGAGCTAGACCTTGAAACTATTAGACATCCAAGACCTTATCCTCTAGGGTGGATATGCAAGAATGAAAATTTGCAGGTTACAAGGAAGTGCATACTAAGATTCACCATCAATTCAAGCTTTCTCAATGAAGTTGAACTTGATGTGGTGCCACTTGAGATATCAAGTATTGTTTTGGGAAGTCCTTATATTTATGATAGGAAAGAAATATTTGATCACCATGAGAATAAGTATCACTTGTTTAAAGATGGTATTGAGTACATAATTAGATCACATAAGAAGAATACAAGTGTGTCTCTTATACATGCAGGAGAAATGAAGAGAATAGTGAATGCAAGTCAAAATTTGAGATTGTTAATGATCAAACATAGAGATGTTTTGAATCAAACCTTTCAAAAAGTTGCATCAAATGAACAATTTGATTTCATTAAGGTTGCTTATGCTTGTAATGAGATGTTTCAAGACTCTAACATGTTGCCTTTGAAAAGAGGTGAACAAAATGTAAAACATTTGCAGCAGTCAACATCAGTGTTGGAAAGAAGATGCCGGCGCAAGAGAGTGCAAAGGCCAAAGAGAAAATGACAAGTAATTTGATAAAGAAGGCATGGGTTCCAAAAGTTCTTGCTTTTGGTTTTCAAAGGGTACATGGAAATGGCAAAGATACTTTGTCAAAATTCGACGCAAGTAAAAATCAAGGTCAATTAAGAATCACCATGATGACAGTGTGCAAGGTGAGACAATTTTTAAGATTTCTTTGATTGATGACCAAGGTAGGAACAAGATTTTTTCTGCACGAATATCTTGCTGCCCTACAATTTCATGGAAATTGCAGCATGATGATGTTAACAACAATAAGAGAAGGTCGCAAGAGTCTAGGAAAAATGTAAGTTTTTGTGAAAAGCTCCAATTGATGAAAATGGGAAAACTTCAGTGGATAGAGACTGGAAGGGTGAGGGAACAGTACCCTCATCCACATGATCAATAATAAAATATATTTTGGGGTCCAAAAGGCTTCTAGTGGGGATGAATGATCAGGTACTCAAGTGTAAAAGCTCAAAAATTAAAGTGCTCAGAATGAATGGAAATTGAATGACATTGAAGAGATCACTGCTAGGAATCCAACGCAATTTGTTTCGTTGAAAAAAGAGTCCGAATGAAGAAGATAAAGCATCTTGTTTGTTTTCCTAAACAATGAAATTTTTTGCAGAAGTGACAGGTTGGTGACGTGGCAGCCCAGTCAGCAAATTTAAGTATATGCAGGGAATATTCTTTAGTTTCTCCCAATGACACTGTGACAAGTGTCATTGTAGGATGCGACAGTTTGGTTTGAAGGTGAAATTTTTGTATATCTGCTCCTAAGGTTGAATTCAAATTTTTTTTATATGGTTGGGGAAAACCCAACCAGAGGCTCACACGTGCTGTAGCCAGGGGCCGCCATGTGGCCCCTCTAGTGGACCCTCTCCAAAATTTGAATTGCAATTTTATGGTTCCAAGTCTGCATATGAAATGGTCGGATTAAACTATATTATGGTGGAATTTTGATTTTATCAGAGTTCGAACCATATTACAGGTTGAACTGCAACATATTCCAAAGTTCAAAACTATATGGGGTGCATTTTATATTATGAAGGTTAGGTTGAACTTTATTATTAACCTAAGGTTTGAAACATATTTGGTGGGCCCATATTTATTTTATACCAAAGTTGTTAACTATGGTAAAGGGCACGTATTTCTCCGTTGACATAAAAATGTATGGAGGGGTAGACGTCGGGGTTCGACCCTGTGACCTCCCCCAACAACTCTACCACCTTACCAGCAAGCCACTGCCAACCATCTTAATAGAAAATGCATGTGACTTCTATTTGTTATCATGTGGTTCGAGCGACGAGGGTTTGGAGGGGGTAAAACCCCTACCCATATGACCAAATCACCAAACCACAGGCAACGGACAACAATTAAGTGCGGGGTTGAGTAAGTTGAGTCCCAAAGTTAAGTTTTTAAACCTTTATTATCATAAATGTGCTTATTCGCTTTTAAACCACACTTATCCCATTTAATCCATGATTTATTTAATTAAACTCCAGCTAGGTTGGAGGAAATTTCGGCGGTTCCACCAATTTAGGTGCTGCCTCCAAATTTGGTAGCCCTAACTGGAGTCTTCTCCAGTTTTGGAGGCATTTTACTAGGAAAAATGGTTTTGGCCATATATTTTACAATTTTCAACCGAATTGAGAGAAATAAGAGTCATTTATGATAGATTTGGACATTCTGGACTCATTGAAGCAGGTTTCAGGAGTTGTAGGTGAATGTAAACAAAAATTTATGCACTTGTGAGCTAATATAAAGGTCCAAGCAATAGAAGTTGGACCAAGGAGATGTAGCCTAGGAGGGGTGAACTCCTTCATCAAAACATCGTGTTATGGATCAATTGTGATGGTTTGTTGTACTTGTTATTTTTGTTATTTAACATTTTTTTTCATGCTTTATGCTCTTGAATCTAATTTAAAACTTAGCTCATTTACCTGTTTGAAAATCATAAACACCAAGGAAACCTATGCACATAAAGCATAAGATAAAAAAATTAATTATAAATCTGAAGATGAAATTAGCACAACAAATAAAAAATTCAAATTCAGATCAATAAAGAAGTTTTACTATTGGTCGAATCTGAGGAAAGAAGTGGCAGGGTTTCTGGTGAGATGCTTGGATTTTTAACAGGTAAAAGCAATGTGTAAGCATCTAGGTGGATTAATATAACCTATTACAATTCCAGAGTGGAAATGGGAGGTTATTTCTATGGATTTAATTAAACGGTTGTCAAGTAAATTTAGACAACATGATGCCATCATGGTTATGGTGGACAAGTTGAAAAGGGTAGTGCACTTCATTTCAATGAAGTATATGTATTCAACTAGTGATGTGGCACAAGTCTTTATCATGGATGTAGTGAAGTTGCATGATGGACCAAAGAATATTGTGTCAGACAAAGATTCTAAGTTCATTCTAGGTTCTGGAAATAGTTATTTGCAGGTTTGGGTATAGAGTCGGCCTATATCACAACTTATCATCCACAAAAAGATGGATAGACAGAGAGGGTCAACAAGATTTTGGAGGACATGTTGAGGACATATGTTATGCATTAACAATGGAAGTGGGAAGAGTATCTACCTCTGGTTGAGTTTTCTTACAAGAATGGGTGTCATGAGTCACTAAGGATGAGTTCATTTGAGGCAATCTATGGGCAGAGTTGTAACACTCCCATTAGTTGGAGTGATCTAGTGATTAGGGTGTTTATTGGACTAGACATGCTGGCATAGAGGGAACAGGAAATGTAGGTTATCAAGAAGAATCTCAAGGCTATACATGATAAAAATAAGGGTTATGCATAACAACACAGGGCATTTAAAGAATTTTGGGTTGGGGAACATGTGTACTTCTAGATCAAGCCCAATAAGAGATCCTTGAGGATTGAGTCATGTAAAAAGTTGGAACCTCGATATTGTGGGCCTTTTGAGATAATTGAGAGGATTGGACCAGTCGCCTACAAACTTGCACTACCTCCAACAATGAAATTCCATAATTTTTTCCATGTTTCATTGCTTAAAATATATGTAAAGGATTTTGTTCATGTTATTGATTGGTCTGCATTTCAAGTGGAACAAGAAGGAGAATTCTAACCGTAACCTTAGTGTGTTTTGCAGAGAAATATTCTCATGCTCCAGAACTGAGAAATCGAATAGGTTAAAGTGAAGTTGAAGCACTTTGGGCTCGATGAAGCTACATGGGAGATGGTTCATCACATGTGGGCAATGTATCCTTCCTTATTTTCCAATTGAGGCAAATATGTTTTGGTATATGTTTTGATGTTATGTTTTGTCACACTTATGTATGTGTATATGTATTTAAATACCGCAACGAGTTGTGTTTTAAAGCTCCAATAAGCATTATGGGTGTCATGTTGTTATGTTCTCATGTTGTTATACTAGCAACAAACTAAGTTATAAATCTCCATGGGACGTATGCTTTTCTTTTTAGCCGTCTTACTAGTTTTAGGTGTCATTGAACACTGAGGATGGCGATCCCCCAAGGGGGAGGGTTCTGTAAAATCCCTGGTCAAAATCCATGTAATAAATTTAATAAAGGAAAAATAAGGCCAAGGCCATGGGACACACATTCCAAGCTTAATGTTGGGAAAAACATCCTAGTGTGGGTGTTCGTTTGGTTTATTATGGCTAAGGGAAATTGGAAAAGCCAATGGTAAAATCTTTTGAAAGACAAGAGGAATTTATTTATGAAAATAAAGGAAATTAGGAGAAAAGGAAGGTGAAAGGTCACATGTTGCATGTGAGGAGGAAAATGAAGGAAACTAATGGAAAATTGAAGAAATTAGAGGCCTCATTGATAAAAAGGCTTATGAGGATTAGTTCGCAACTTTTGTAAATTCATTCTTGGAGATCTCTCTCTCTCTCTCTCTCTCTCTCTCTCATACTCTTGCAAACTTATAGTTTTCTTAAAGCACTCTTACATTGGTCCAAGGAAAGCAAAGAAAGGAAAAAGAAGGCAAGGAGAACCAACGATCAAGCAAGGAAGAGTTGGATAAATTAACTACAATGATATTAATTACTGGTATCAATTTGCATGTTTGATTTCCTTTCTATAATTTTCATGCATGGTACATGCATGAAAGGATGTGATCTATCTTAGCTCAGAGTGTAGCATTTGCTTAATGATGCCCATGGTAACAAGTAAATTGAAGAAGTGAGGTCAGGCATTGAATTTCCAAGAAGCAACGCCTCGGCCGAGTCCCTCTATTTGAAGAAAATAGAGAGATAAATACCTCGACCTCGTAACCTCGGTTGGTTCAGTAGTTGGTTCATAGATCAGGTGTGCTTACTATATGATATTTTATTTCAGGTGTATTTGGTTCTCTTGTTGTCATTGGCATGGGTTTTTCCAGGTACAATAGTGATTTTCAACCTTGCCTTTCCATTTCTAGATAGCCATGACGTGATGGATTTTATCTTACTTCGTTGATCTGGATTATCAGATGGTTTCGAAACTGAGTAGGGTGGTATGACGAAAAATCACAAGGCCTAGGAATCCCTTGACCGGTAATTCTAGGATACGTAGTAAATCATGGTTGTGGATGCCCATGTTAGTTCTAGGAATCCCTTGACCAATTATGGTGGGATACACAATAAATAATGAAGGTGTATACTATTGTTAGGCCTAGGAATCCCTTGACTGGTTATGGTAAGATTCACAGTAAAGCCTAGAGAGTGTAATCAGACAAATTCCTCTTGATTTTCAGTATATATATTTTGATACTAGGTAGAGATTATTATTTCTTTCACATTTTGGTATATGAAAATTTTATTATGATTACTAGAGTAAAAATAATTTACTAGACAAATAATTTTCCGAGTTTATGTCTAATAACATAGATCTTAATATTGTACATAGAGATTAGAATTAGTTGCAAAACTTGGATTTTAGAAGAACTTTTATTATAATACTTTTCATTAGTATTTTGATACAATGTGGGTATCATAATTAGTTACATAACTTGAATTATGATAATAAGATTTATTTTAAATATATATTAAGAGTAAAAAAAAAATAACATTAACCTTAAAGATAAGAATCCTAAATGAAAAAATATCTAAAGGAAATGCCCAAAGTACATGTAAGTGCTTGAGACTTGTGAGCAATATTAAGGAGTCTAATTGTGCCTTCAAATATTATGATGTGAATATGATTGCAATGCCTCCCTTTCCATACGTTAGTAAAAATTGAAATTATTATAATAAAACGAATATATGATATGTGTTAGTCATTAGTATTTTTCACTATCTTTGGATGACTATAAATGGTTATAGTTTTCTGAAAACAATATTCCTTGAATACCTTGAGTTTCAAAAATCTCACTGCCTTCATTATCTTCATAAAACATTTTCCCTATCTATCAGTTTTCCATATCAAAGTCACCCTGTTGCTCTTAAAAGACTCATTATGGGCTTATACCTCTCATTTTAATCCTTCTTTCCTACCTAAAACCTCATTTCTCTCTCCTAGGGTTTTGAGGGCATTTTTCTTGGTTTCATGACTTCCATGGTTAAAAAATCAACAAGACTTATATCCTGATGCTATTACACCTTAACCTATCCTTAATATACCTTCCTAAACACTTCCCATCACTCCTATCCCTCAAAATCATCATTTTTCCACAAACCCTAGCATATTGCTACAATTTGACACTTTTCGAGACTATGCATGTGTTTTTCCCTTTTGGAGCCCTTCCCCTCACTCAATCCTTGAAATTCCACTTTCCCCTACTCTCTAACATCTATCCCTATCCCCCATTTCTCCAAGAATTTAGACAACCCTTAACCCCTTCATTCCCCTCCCTTTACAAGGCAGTCCCAAATCCCCTATTTTGCCTACACCAAACCCTAATTTTCTCTTTCACTGAGCTAGGGTTTGCTATGGAATCAGAGACATCAGAGAAAATGAGGCATAAGGGAGGTCATTTTAGAAATTATGAGGCCATACCAACTCATAAACATCATGTCTCCATCATTTTTTGAGAAATCATTCCGAGGGTCAAGTCATTTGTCACTCATAGGGCCAGTTTTTCTTCAAACTATGTTTTCAACCAAAACGAGATGAATTTGACAAACATGAGAGAGGTTTTTGTCCATCATAGGTCCAAGAAGAAAAACCTCATTCATATTTTTCACAGGTGTCATGGTTTTAGAGAAATGTCAAAAATACAGGTGCCACAGGAGAATTACTGCCCTTCTAGGGTGACCTTGGAAAAATCAAGTTTTCTCATAGCTAGAGTGGACAAATGACTTGCTTGAGGAGTCAAAAGATAACTGCACAGAGATATATTTCCAATGAGCTATCATGATATCAATTTGGAGTTGAGGAAGGCCTCCAAAAGTTGCTTGCACCAGCACTATGCATTTATGCACCCTCATTCAACACTTTTTGACTAGTCTTGGGAAAATAAAATTTTGACCCGGAAAACGAACTCCAAACAGAAAACCAAAGGTAAATTTGGAAAGTAGATAGGATAAGAATTTCAATGAGATACTTGGGCCCAATTTGGACACCGGGAAGGCCTCCAAATGCATTCTACAAAAAGGCACTGTGCGTTTGAGGAGTGGCGCTGCATGTTTGAGGAGTGACGTCGCTCCCTCAGCCAGTGGCACTACGCGCCTAGCCAGGGAAGGTTGTGGAGTTATATATCAACTAAAAAAAGTTTAAATATTCTCCAAACTCTGCCAAAGTCCTCCAAACAGCCCTCCAAGCAGTAAGTACATGTTTTAACCATGTTTTGAAGCTATTTGGCCACTCTTGAATGAAATGAGGTGTAACCCTAAATGAAATCTTAATCTCAGTTTGTGAGACACTTGTTTCATCCTCCTAAAAATAATTTCAGTCATGGACAGGGTAATGTCATTTATTTATGGTTTTAATTCATTTATTTTATCCCTTCACACATTCCCTTTCACTCATTCCCTTCATTCACACTCATTCCCTTCACCTTTCAAGCTAGTCATTTCATCCCCTTCCCCTCATCTCATTCCCTCATCTCATTTCATTTCTACCCTAGGGTTTCATAAAATATATTTTTAAATGTCTGAGGGAGAATAAAGTGGTGTTAAGGCACAAAGGCCAAGATGACATGATCATAAGGGAGGGAAGATAGACAAGTTTGAACCCATCACTACAAGAGAACTTATGTCCTCTCCTATCACTGTTTCTTGCTTTAAGCATGTGGGCTGCTTTGAGTTTTGTGAGAAGGAGAAGCTAAATATTAATGCTGAGGTGTCCCTACAGACCTCTAACCCATGATCCATAAGAAAAATTAAAATTTTGGCACTTTTGTGCGCATTTTGAATTTTTAACAGTTTGAATTGCAGAAAATTGGCCAAACGCGCAGCGCCACTGGCGCTGCGCTCTTTTTTGGGGGACTCAAATGAAAAATGGTTAGAATATTCACGTTCCTGATGAAAATTACATAAAACTCAGAAAGTTTAAGGAGATTTTGAGCAAAACTGGTCCCTCAAAAGGCCAAAAACTACCAAAACATCACCTTTCTGCCCTCTTTTTGGCACTGGCAATGCACGTTTAGCAGTCTTGGGAGAACATGTTTTTGGAAAGGAAAATGGGCACCATTTTGGAAATTGAAATCATATTTGGAAAAAATACTTAGATACCTTTCCAATGAGCCATCATGGAGCTCATTTGGACACCAGGAAGGCCTCCAAAAGTTAGCTGCAAAACATGTCATTTTCCCAGTCTTGGTGCTGCGCGTTTGCATTGGCGTTGTGCCCCTGTACCTTGGATCTATGCCCTTACCAAGAGTTATTGAAAAAGTTATTATGAAGCCTTAAAGTCAAACTTTTTCCAAAATTAGCTCAGTAGTTATGTTATAAGTTATTATTGCAATGAATGAGTCTCAGATATTTTGCCTTGGGCCTTGCATGGTCTCATAGGTCAAAATACATTAACTATGTAATAAATTACATCTCAAACCCTAGCTAGGGTTCACTTCCTCATTTTGTAGATAAATACTGCATGTATGCTTCATGTTTTGTGTTGGTTGGTTGACTGTTGAGTTGAATATTACATAGACTTTGAGTTGTGAAGAAGTTGGCTTTGGAGCTTTGTAATTGTTCTTGGACTGAATATCAATGGAGAAAGCACATTCACAGGATTCATGGACTTTGTTAAATGGAAACGTTATCCTAATTATGTAATTTTTTCCTTCTATTTTCCATTTTGTATATCAATTTCTCTTGCAATAGAACATAAAATTTAGGTTAAGATATGATGTTAGAGGCACCTTAAGTCTGTCTTCTTTCTGTTGCTCGAGTGTTTTCCTCTACTAGGTCTGATTGGAGAATTCTTAATTGCTTTCTGATTCTACCTAGTTGTTTGTCTTGAAAATAATTCAATAAGAGTCAAATCGAAGAATTTTATGCTATGCCCCGTCCTTTGGTGTAGCTTGAAACATTGTTTTTAATGCCTTTCTTTGAATTTTGCTTACTAGGGTTTAGGCTAAATAAGTTTATGGTTTTCCCTACCCTTTGGTCTATCTTGAAAAGTCACTTTAAAGGTCTTTAAAGTTTGACTGAAGAATTTAGGATTTCCCTGCTCTTTAATCATCACTTATTTGTTATCTTAAATGTTTTCTTTGTCTGAAAGTGAATAGCTAGAGAATTTAGGAGTTCCCTGCTCTCTAGGGTTTGTTGGATTGTTGTCTCAAATTTTACTCGATAAAGCTAGGCCAAAGAAGTTTATGGTGTGCCATGTCCATTGGTTCTTTCTTAAGCATATTGATCTTAAAGACTCTTCTTGTTCTAATATATGTTAAGGGATTCTTAATTTCCATTTAAACCTACTAAACTCACAACTTAATGTTCATTTCACACTCACATAAGCTATTAAGATCCATTTGGATTTGTTAACTTGCCCTATGAAACACCCTTGATTTGTTGTTATACTCTTCAAACCTTTCACGGACCCCATAGCCCAATGGTTTGAATTTCTCTTACTCTATCTGTTCTTCTTAACAAGCAACCTGTTAGGTCTCTGTAACAAGCAAGATTGGCAAAGTCCGATTACAGAGTTAACATCGTTTCAACCAACTTTGGGATTCTAGGATCTAGCCCTCCTGAATCCGGAGAGGGATCTCTCCAGTATGTTCAAAGATGGATATTGTCTTTGAAGTTTAGGGTGATGATATTAGGCTAGTTATGAAGGCCAAGTGTTTTTTTTGGTTTTCTCAGATGGCTGAACATAGTTGCTGTCTGAGACGGAAAGATCTATATGCAAATAGGTTCAAAGGTGAGAAGTTGCAAGTGAACCAAATAAGCTTTAATTCTAAAGAAAGATGATGGCAAGTTTTCAATCCATTGGGCTATGGAGTCATAAGAGAATTTAATTGAAGCATCCAGGTTCAAGAGTAATCTATGGGGCAAGTCATCTAGGCCTAAGGATCTCTTTGAAGTTTGATTTATGGAATGGGGTGGTACAGAAAGAAAGGGGGTTTAACAGATGCAGAACAAAGAGCAGCCCAGGATCTGGTAAGTACTTTGAAACTAGCTAGCCTTTGACCGGGCACTTAAGAAAAACATAGAAGCAAACTAGGATCTGGTAAGTACTTTGAAACTAGCCAGCCTTTGATACACTTCTAATAGAACACAGATTAAAAACAAAGGGAAACTTAAAAGCAACCTTTGGAGCAGGAACTAGCGGGCAGGGCTCACCTTTCTCCTCATCTTAGTCCTTCTTTACTTAGTTACTTTCAAGACAGTTACCAAGATGACACAGAATGGCCCAAGATCTGATAAGTACTTTGAAACTAGTCAGCTTTTGACACATCCCAAGGGAAACAGACAAATAGTTGAGCAAACAAGAAAGGGACTCAGGGCTAACCTTTGATTTCCTCAATTCATTCCTTACACAACATATATGAAAGTAACATTTAAAAACAACATTCGGCAGTGACGAAAAGATGAGGGAACGCCAGCATCTCTGTGCTTAGACCGAATTAAATCATTTCTAAATAACACAATAAGAAGAAAACATTGGGATAAAGATTTTTCAGCCAGAGAAGATCACTGGTATACAGCAAATTCTAACACTGTTTAAACTGTTCTTTATAGTGGAAAATGAAACAAATTGAAAACAGAAATAAATGACAAGTTACAGTGAGAATAACATCACCATCAGCATAGACCAGGATCCCATAAATCAGCTTGTATTGATTGCTTCAAACCGGTTACAATCTTCAAATCCAATGTTTTAATCCATCTCTCTTCACAACCTAACCTATCTGTTACAAGCAGAGCTCCAAGAGCCCATGAAACCACTATTAACAGTCAAGAGTTTCCACTCAGAAACAGCTACAATACTCCAGCAATTACATTGAAAACCAACTAATCCAACCCTTCACTCATCTTCTGCTGAAGTATTTATAGAAGGATGAGGAGGTGAGATCTGATGAAAAGATCTCAAATATAATCAATGCAGTATTAATGTCTTCCTGACCGTGAGGCTCGATGAAGAAATTCTACAGGTGTTACATTGCATTAATGTGTTTATACTTAAGAAGTAAGCTCGAAGAGAGCTTGTATTGACCTTCGGGGCTCTGCGTATTGTTAGGATTACTCTGCAAACATTCTGTCGTTGAAATCTGGTGCAGTAATAACTTCTTTGGTTGTTCGAGGCATAATATCTGATCCTGTTCAATAAATTCATCCTCTGATTGAGCGTTCTGAGGCAATAGGTGGCACTGTGGTGGTTGAGGAATCAATTCGCCTCAAGGTATGGCGGTGGAGGCGATCTGTCTGCCGAACACTTTTAGGTTTTTGCTTTAGTCCGTGTTCTGAGCCGGGGATTAGGCTCTTGATAACCGTCTTAGCCGTAATCCCCGCCAATCTTCTCACAAAACCATTGCTCTGGTTCATTTTATCTTCAATCCGATACCCTTTCTCTGCTCTGATATTGGCAGCATTCTTCAAACTTTGCGGGGACGTGCAGCGACCAAAGCTCGTGAAATTTTGTAGATATCTTTGTTCTTCTTCGTTTGATCGATTCCCTGGACAAATCGGGAGGACGGGAGTCGTCACCCTCATCCCTTAGATTTTCATAAAATACGAAGAAAAAACCTTAAAACCTGCAAAAAACAAAAAAAATGAGGAAATCCTGCGTTATATGGATAGACTGCATCGAAGGGCGTGCGGGAGAATGGAGAGATCGGGACCGTTGATCGCATCGTGATCAACGGTTGGGAGCAAACTGAACAGTCAATGGGAAAAGGTGGACTGTACAACAGAATCGGGAGAAACGAACGAGAGCCGTCGATCCGCGGAGATCGACGGTAGGGATCAGCTCTTGGAAGCGCCGGAGAAGATTTATCGGGCGGGCGAGTTTATTAAAGGGTGAGCGGAAAAGGTGATCGGGGACCGTCGGATGGGAGGGCCCAGATCCGACGGTGGGGATGAATCCCGCCGCGCGGCCATAGGACGAGGTTTAACGCGCGGGAGAAAAACATAGCACGGCGGTTTTCGGGGTGAGGTGGAGAACACGTGTCGGCCAGCACATGGAATCGCTGGTTGACGGTCTAAAACCGCTTCCGGACGAAAGGTGGTGCGGGCATGAAACAGGCGGAAAATGAAAAACGGCGCGGCGAAAAGGGGGGGGGGGGTCCACCAGATGACGGGTACACTCCGCACCGTCGATCTGAGGGACAGATCGACGGCTGAGTTTAAATACGATTTTTCTTTGGTGGAAAAATGAAGTAACCCGGCTTTGCATTTTACAAAGGTTTTCAATGTTTTCGGGTGATAAATTATTTCTGCGGGTTAAGCGCCTGGCGGTCTTAGCAGAGGGTTCCGGCGCTGGGGCATATGAAGGAAAAACGAAAAGGGGCTTAGCCTGAGGGGCTAAAACCTAACGCATAGAAACGCATGTTTTTCTATGGTTTTAAATGATTTTTGCAAGAGGAGAAAGGTTCCGATAGGTCAAAAAGTGGGTTTTCAGCCTTAGGAAATGAGATTAATGAAGGAATAAGGGATATAAAAGGGTTTGATGGGGTTTTTATGGATGAAAGGAGACTTGAAGAAATGAAAGGAAGATGGAAGAAGGGGGGAGGAAAAAGGGAAGGATGTAGCAATATTTGATTCAGATTTTCATGGAGCATCAGAGGCAGAGAAGATGAGGAGTATGCAGAACCGAACAGTAGTTTGGACTCTTACCAACAGACTTCAAGTACCAACAATTTTCAGGATTAAACTTGTTTCTTGAAGGCTGCAAAGAACATTTAGCCACCAACTGCTATAATTGAAAAATATGGGTGGCTAACAGTGGCTCCACTTGGGGATGGTGTCTTCTTGAAGACATCAAGAATTCAGACTTGATTTCTCTGGGATGCTGACTGGCATCTGGACTAGCACTTGCTCTTGCTTTCCTTCTGGACAAAATAAGGTCAGTCATGAAAGAAAGATGAATTTCATCAATAAAACTTCTACCTACCCCAATCCTACTGGTCTAACATTTTTTCTTCATCAGAGTGCACTTGGATTGGCAAACTCTTAACACAACATTTTATTCTTTTGAAAACAGGAAATCTAATCTATTTCTACTCCTTATTTCTCCCTGAACTCAGATTAAACAGTTGAGCTCTGATGTTTCTCTACCTATTCTACTATTTATTGGGATTAAACAGTCCAACAAACTTTTATTCACTAATTTCTACAGCAGAAATTTAAAAATAGCCAAGTCAAGATTGAACTGTTTGACCTGCTATGATCTATGGCATAAAGACAAGTTGCACATAGATTATTATTTGCAGAAAATTTTAAATCAAAACAGAAGGCTTAAGATCTGAAAATTTCTCATTAGGGCCTTCCCTCATATTCCCAGCTCTGTTTTCTTCTCTTTGGTGAGTTATCTCTGCTTCTCTTCTGGTTCAAGTTTTGAGCGAATTAGAACCAGGTCTTTTCTTTTTGACTCAGAAATTGAAGTAGTTTTGAGTCAGCTCTTTGGAAACTTTGGTTCAGATTTTGAGTTTGTTTGAACCTTCATGTCTACCCTACTCTATCTATTGATAAGCCAAGATTAAACAGTTTGGCAAATCAAATTTGCTATCCTATCAGTAGAAAATTGAAAGCTAATTAGTCAAGTTTAAACAGTTTGACCAATTAGAAGTGCGTTTCAAGGAGTGGCATTTAAGCTTGCACACTTTCAGATTCATTTCTCTCTTTTGGCATGGGGCCTTGCCTTTCTTATTTTTCATTTCTGCCCTCTTTTCTTTCTTTGTTTTTTGTATCTTTTTGATTTTTCATAACTTTAAATGCAAGGGTAGATGAAGTATTTACAATGGAAAACGTAAAAAGGCTTCAATCATGAGATCATTTAAGAAAGATAATGCTTAAGCATCCTGCCATTTACAGGACCCCCAAACAATTTTGTCCCATTCAGCTCTTGTAAGAAGAATGCATTGCTCCCAGCAACTGAATGAATGGAGTAAGGGCCAAGCCATAGATTGTCAAATTTACCATGCTTTCCCTTTTCTTCCCTTTTGGAGTCCCACTTTAAGACTTTGTCCCCAATTTTGAAATTGCTGGACTTTGTTCTTCTGTCAAATATCCTCTTGATATTGTCTTGCTTCTGTAATGCTTTGTTGTATACTTCCTCTCTGGTTTGCTGGAGATGAATGGTCTGATTAATTCTTCTGATCATGTCATTCTCTTCAGTCTGCAATTCTTGAATTAACTTCATAACTGGTATGCCAAGGCTGTTAGGAAAAATTGCATCTGTACCATATACAAGCTGGAAGGGTGACATACCAATGGATTTCTTCAATGTCAATCTGTCAGCCCACAGTGCATGGACCAGCTTTATGTGCCAAGACTTCTTGTTGTCCTCCAACAATTTCTTTATTATGTTCACTAAGCTTTTGTTGGAAGATTCTGCAAGTCCATTACCTTGAGGGTAATAGGCTGTGGAGTGTCCCAATGTTATCTGATATTTGTGACAGAATTCTACCATTCTCTTTGATCCAAATGCTGCTGCATTATCTGTAATGATCTTGGTAGGACAGCCAAATCTGGAAAGGATATTGGTTTCTATGAATTTAATGATAACTGAGTCATTGGCCTGTCTACATGGAATGGCTTCTATCCACTTAGTGAAGTAGTCTGTGGCAGTAAGGATCCACCTATGTTGGGCAGAGGATGGTGGGTGGATTTCTCCTATGAAGTCAAGTCCCCACTGTTGAAAAGGGGCTTCAACAGTAATTGGATGCAGAGGAAGGGGTAGTAATTTTCTCTTGCCTTCGAACAATTGGCATTTATGGCAAGTGGTTGTAAGTTTGTGTACATCAGGAAAAAGAGTAGGCCAATAGAAACCAGCCCTCAAAATTTTGTTGGCTGTTGACTTCCAGTACAAATGGCCTCCACACTCCCCTTCATGGAATTCCTGCTTAATCTTTTCTGCATCAAACTCAGGCAAACATTTAAGCAATATACCACTAGCATTTTTCCAATAAAGACATTTATCAATAATGCAATAGTTTACAGCTTTTAACTTTAGAAATCTTGCCTTTGTTTTGGATAAACCAGGAGGTGTGTTTAAATTAAGCAAAACATAAACAATATCAGTATACCAAGGAGAATTCGCAAAATAATCTTCAACAATGGGGGTTGAGAATTCTTCTTGGTCGTCCAAAGCATTAATCATATTAATATCAAGAACTTCACAATTTGATTCAGCCATTAGTCTAGCTAGACCCTGAACTTTGATAAGCTTAGTGGGTTTAATCTCTAAATCATATTCAAGAATAACAGCAATCCACTTACCTCTCTTACCATCTGGGTCCTGGGTTAGGATGTCTTTTACAACCGAATTTGGGACAAAGGCAATGATGTGTGAATGAAGGATGTATACCTTGAAGTCCTTTAAAGCTTTCACCAAAGAAAAAGCTTGTTTTTCCATAATGTTATACCTCAAAGGGGCATCCCTTAATGCCTTGCTAAAGAATGCAATGGGCTGCTCTTGTCCTTGTGAATTTTTCTGTAAAAGGACAACAGCTATAGTATGTTCTGATGCAAATGAGAAGATATAGAAATCTTTTGAGAAATCAGGACTTATGAGAACCGGTGTTTTGGTTAACGCTTGTTTCACTAGTTCAAAGGATGTCTTTGCTTCCGCGGTCCATTTTACCCCTTGTTCTTTCTTCAACATGTTTGTGATCTTTCTAAGGAGCTCAGCCAAGTTGGGGATGAACCTTCTCAAAAAGTTAATCTTTCCTATGAAAGATTGTAACTCTTTGATATTTCGAGGATGAGAGATTTGCAATATGGCTTCAATCCTCATGGGATCAATCTTTATGCCCTGCTCTGAAATGATGTGCCCAAGAAGCTTACCTTCTTGGAGACCAAATAATGTTTTCTTGGGGTTCAAAGATATCCCAAACTTTCTGCACTTCTCGAAAAATTTCCTCAAATGTTCTAAGTGTTCTTCATCTGTTTTTGAAAACACAGTTACATCATCAAGATAGATAATGATGAAGAAGCCTAATTCTTCCGAGAATGCTATGTCCATGGCTCTCTGAAAGGTTGCTCCAGCATTCATTAAACCAAAAGGCATTTTCACATACATGAAGGTGCCCCAAGGTGTAGTAAAAGCTGTCTTTAATTGATCACCAGGGTGGACTAGGACTTGGTTATACCCTGAATAGCCATCCAGCAAAGAAATTCTTTTAGACCCTACCACCCTTTGCAAAATATGATCCATCTTGGGCAAAGGGTAGTTGTCTTTCAATGAAGCTTTGTTTAAATTCTTGAAGTCTATACAAAGTCTGATTTCTCCAGTCTTTTTCCTAACTGACACCAGATTAGACACCCACTCAGAATATCTAATAGGGACAATAATACCAGCATCATGCATCTTCATAATTTCCTTCTTAACCAATGGCAACTGGACAGGGTTGATTCTGCGCAGTTTTTGTTTGAATGGTTTTTGGTTTTCTTTAAGAGGGATTTTGTGTTGTATTATTTCAGTGTTATAGGATTTGAGATCTTCGTAACTCCATGAAAAACATCAGAAAATTCTTTAAACAGCTCTAAGTATTTGAGTTTAATGTGAGCTGGTAGAGTTTTAGACAATTTGATCAATCTCGGTTTTTCCTCACTGCCTATATTACATTCTTCCACTTCAGTTTCCACAGGTTCCAGTTTTGGTTTGTTGGCCACATCATTAAACTCAAACAGTTCTTCTAGAGGGGCCAAACCCTTGGGCAAACTATCATTTTTAGAATGCAGAGTTTCCATTTCTTCTACTTCTAGTTTTGGACTTAATTCTGCTTGGTGTGTAGATGTGATAGTCTGAAGGTTTATATCTACCAGCTGTGTAAATGGTTCTTCTTCGCCAAGAAAATTTTCTTCACTGCAGTCTGTATCATAGTCTGAATCTGAACTATGGGGTTCAAACTCATTTCTGAATTGCATGAAGTCTTCTATTTGTTTATCTCCATCAAATACCTGCCAATATTTCTTGTTATCTGGGATAGCTGGTCTGAATTTTATCTGAGAAGTGTCATCATACAACATTGGGCAGGTTCTAGCAGCAGAGGCTAAATTGTGGGCTGAAATGTTCCTTTTTCTTGGGAAAAAAGATAAGGTGTACTCCTTAAATGTTTTCAAAAGATCAATGACATCATCCCTGTAGGCCCTCAGTCTGGGGTGATTTGCATTATACTCCCCATTGACTTGCCTAATGATTAATTCAGAATCCCCATAAACATCGATTCTTCTGGCTCCTAATTTTTTCAAAAGATTCAAGCCTAAGAGAAGGGATTCATATTTTGCTATGTTATTGGAACACTGAAAGTTTAATTTGCACGAAATGCATTCTGTATGATTGTTTTCAGTGTTAGTGATCCAGACACCCGCACCAGCATTTGTTTTGGTGCATGACCCATCAAAATACATAGTCCAGAGAGGCAGATTTTCAATTTGGTGTAAGGGCTTTGTATTTCTTGATTCCTCACGTTTTTCATTGGTTTGAAGAATGTCTTTCTGACCGTCAAGTTTTAAGCTCAAAGGATCGATAACTTGGAGTTCCAGGTCTGTGTTAAGTTTGCTAGGATCTCCAGACACAATAAATCATTCTGGCATTTCAACATCGTCCTCCTCCTCGGTTTCAGCCCTTAATTCTGTTGTCATGACTTGTTCTGTGAGTGTTTCATGATTAAACATGATAAAAGAATCGAGGCTCGTGTTTATGGCATAGAGAGGGGAGTTTTGAGGGCGATCCTGACTTGTTACTGTGTACTGCATGTGGGATTCCCTGTAAAGCTTCCTAGTTTGGTTAAAGACAGGGATAGTTGCATAGGTCATGTCCATTTGCATGGTCCCCTGTAATTTAGCTCCCCAAGACCTTGATAAAAGCATTCCATACTTAGGGGGGACATCGGCCACAACAAAATCCATGACTAAACATTTAGCTGGAATTTGGGCTAGATTAACACAGAGATCCTTAATCAATCCTAGACACTTAACTCTGCTCGAGTCAAAAGAGTATAGGTCTTTATAGGGTCTGGTAATTTCAAGACCCAGGCTCTCCATTACAGCTTTTGGCATTAGATTATGGGAAGCACCTGAATCATGCATAGCATTATGCAGAATTTTGTCATGAATGTTTAAGCTTACATAAAAGGGAGGGACAGGGCCTTCTTGGAACTTTCCTTCAATATTTGGACCAAAAATAAGCTCTGGTTGGTCGTCATTAAGATTGAGAGTATCTTCATTATCTTCTAAGTTTAAAGCCTTCAAAATTTTGGACCTATATACACGTTGGGCAACTAACTCAGTCAAAGGGACAGAGATCTTAATCTTTGAGATTTCCTGTTCCAGGCTGAAAAGGTTTTGATTCTTCAAAGTATTGATTTCCGCCCTGTTTGATGCCACTTTATCAGTAATAACAGCTTGCTGATTTGGTTTATCTACAGTTAAAACAGTTGTTTTCGCAGGAGTACTAACCGATGTGTTAGTACTACTATCGTTGGCACTCTGTTTTCCGATATTTTGAGTGTCTTTCTCTTTACCATTACCAGAATTGACCACCACCGTTTTGTCCTTTGGTTTGATCGTTTTAGACTTGGTTGCAGTGCTGTTTTGAGAAGGTTTGTCAGAGGTTTTATTGTTGGGGGTTTGTTGATTAGATTTACTTCTGAGTTCATATTCCCTTAAAGGTTCTATGACACCATTCTCCATGTTCTGACAGCTGTTCTCAGCATCATCTCTTCTGTCATCATAAGGTGTATAAAGACCTTGTTTATTATCATAATGAACCTCAAGGTCATCATCATCTACCCCAAACAAGTTTATATCATCTTCGTCTGTTATTTGATCTGTTTGTTCAACCTCACTTAAAAAATTCTAATGAAAGGGAGGAATGATCTGCTGATCATCTTCCCTGGGTCTGTTTGGAGGCTGATTTCTTCTAAGATTTTGATTCTGGTTTTGGTTTCTATTTTGAGGAGCATTTTGATTTAGACTTGCTTGTGCTCTCTCTAAAATGCTCATTTTCTTCATCATTTCTTCCATCATTCTTTCCATCTTCGAGCTTGAAGTAGAAGGGGTGGATTCCTCTCTAAAAGATACTTTCTTTTCAGCTTTCATCCTTGCCCTTTTCTCCATGAGGTTCACCTCCACAGAAAGAGCACCTCTTTGCATATCTTCAAGGGTTGCAAAGACTCTTTCTCTGAGCGAATATGTCATGTCCGGATCGAACCCTTCTGGAAATTTGTTTAAGGCTGATCCCTGAGGAGGTTTCAGTTCAGGTGAAAGTGCATTATACACATTGTTGAATCTGGTGCAATAAGCTTGTACACTTTCCCCAGAGTTCCTATGGAGATTGTTATAGTCGGCAAGGACTTGGAGAGGGTTTTTCCTTACTTCCCATTTGTTTAAGAATGTTTGATGGAAGGCTTGAAGGTCGTTAATACTATGGGGGGTTAAACCTTTAAACCATTTTCTCACATCTCCCCCCAAACTTTGAGCGAACAATCTGATTTTGACAGATTCGTTATCAATTTCATTTCTGTCAAAGTAGTCATTCATCTTGTCCACATGTTGAGATGTTGTTATGGTATTATTAGCATCATATAATGGAATTTTGGACTGATAGTCATGTGGAAGATTGACTAATGGTACAGGAAGGACTAAGGGAGCATACCACGCTGCCATGATATGCGGTGGGGGTGGATTTACAAGAGGATGAGTGGGTTGAAGGGGAGTGGTTTGAACAGTGGGTAAAAAATGAGCAGAAGGGGATGGAACATCAGTAGATTTTTGAGCTGACCTTGGATAAGGGACACCTAGGTTATGTAAGAAATGTAAATCTGGGGGTGTTGATTCTCTATTCCCAAGAGTCTCGCTGGTTCTGGGAGATGAACGGGTAGGCTCAGAATCTAATTGATCTAAATCACCAAACGACCTAGTTCTAAATGGGTTTAATAAGTCAATTTGTGATTTATGAAGAGCTGAAAGGTTTTCAGGAACTGAATTGGCTCTCAGGGGTGGTCTGAAGATAGTCGAAGATTGTATTCTAGGAGACTTCCTAAGAATTCTTTCAGGGTTATCAACTATTTCAGGAGGGTCTGGGTCAGGATGGGCTCTAGTATGAATCTTTTTAGGAGCCACAATGTTTATGTGATTAGACCCAATCTAAACAAGAAATTTCAACCAGATATGACAATCTTTAGACGGTTAACTACTATGTTCTCTCAATACGAATCCTGCAGTCCTTTAACTGAATTTGAATAATTTTAAAATGATAAGGGCTCTTTCCAGTGGAGTCTTTAAGGTCTGTTCAGGATGGTGGAGTCGCCAGGTGGAAGGCTCAAAGTGTTCTCCAAGGAGTACACTATCCACCACAGTGTCTATGAGACATTCCTTTTCAGAGATATCTCAAAACACAACCAACTCTAACCAGAGATTGACTGGGAGGGCATTCACCAGATATGTCACCCCAAAAGAGGATGAGATCCAGAGGCTACCTGGCCCTTTCCAGACTCTGTCTAAGAGTATAGGGTAAAACACATGAAAGACGTATTCAAGATATCAAAACTAGTGTTTTACTTACCAATCTGAAATGTTTTTGGTATTTTCTGAATTGTTTATATTGTGATTTAGAAGAATGTCCTAACTTTGTCTCAAAACTTAGCTATGGTTATGAAACAAAGACAGTCTATCCTTATGGCTAAGCTCAGCTAATTTTCCAAGGTTAGATAAAAACTTAAAAGAACCCTAGGATCGACCTAGTTTGTCACGGATTCAAACAAGTTTTATCATGATTACCATTCTTTGGTAGTGCTTGGAAAGGCTGCTTTTTACTCTCAAGGTGTTATATGAAAATAAAGGGGAAAAAGATGAGAACTCAAATCATGTCCCCAGCGGAGTCACCAGAAATGTTAGGTCTCTGTAACAAGCAAGATTGGCAAAGTCCGATTACAGAGTTAACATCGTTTCAACCAACTTTGGGATTCTAGGATCTAGCCCTCCTGAATCCGGAGAGGGATCTCTCCAGTATGTTCAAAGATGGATATTGTCTTTGAAGTTTGGGGTGATAATATTAGGCTAGTTATGAAGGCCAAGGGTTTTGTTTGGTTTTCTCGGATGGTTGAACATAGTTGCTATCTGAGGCGGAAAGATCTATATGCAAATAGGTTCAAAGGTGAGAAGTTGCAAGCAAACAAAGTAAGCTTTGATCATAAAGAAAGATGATGGCAAGTTTTCAATCCATTGGGCTATGGAGTCATAAGAGAATTTAATTGAAATGTACAGGTTCAAGAGTAATCTATGGGGCAAGTCATCTATGCCTAAGGATCTCTTTAGAGTTTGATTTATGGAATGGGGTGATACGATAAGAAAGGGAAATAACAGATGTAGAACAAAGAGCAGCCCAGGATCTGGTAAGTACTTTGAAACTAGCCAGCTTTTGACCAGGCACTTAAGAAAAACATAGAAGAAAACTAGGATCTGGTAAGTACTTTGAAACTAGCCAGCCTTTGATACACTTCTAATAGAACACAAATTAAAAACAAAGGGAAACTTAAAGGCAACCTTTGGAGTAGAAACTAGCGGGCAGGGCTCACCTTTCTCCTCATCTTAGTCCTTCTTTACTTAGTTACTTTCAAGACAATCACCAAGATCACACAGAATGGCCTAAGATCTGATAAGTACTTTGAAACTAGTCAGCTTTTGACACATTCTAAGGGAAACAGACAAATAGTTGAGCAAACAAGAAAGGGACTCAGGGCTAACCTTTGATTTCCTCAATTAATTCCTTACACAACATATATGAAAGTAACATTTAAAAAGAACATTAATGAGTGACGAAAGACTGATGAGGCATATCAATACGTATATCTTGAATTAAATTATTTCTAAATAACAATTGAAGAAAACATTAAAATAAAGATTTCTCGGCCCGAGAGAAGGTCACCGATATACAACAAACTCTAACTCTTATTTAAAGCTGTATTTACGAGTGGAAAATGGAGCAATTAACGAAATAAAATGACAAGTTAAGTGAGAATAACATCACCATCGGCATAGACTGGATCATAAATACACTTTGTATTGATTGCTTCAAACCGGTTACAATCTTCAAATCCAATGTTTAATCCATCTCTCTTTACAACCTAACCTATACATTACAAAGCGGACTCCAGGAAACCCATGAAACCACTATTCTTGATCAGGGTGCCCTCCAAAAACGGCCCTGTCTCAACCAATTACATTGAGAAACCAACTAATCCAACCTTACTCAACTAGTATTTATAGAAAGATGAGGAGGTGAGATCTGTTTTTAAAAGATCTCAAACACAATCAATGCAGAATTAATGTCTTCCTGACCCCGAGAGGTTCGATGAAGAAATTCTACAGGTGTTACATTGCATTAATGTGTTTATACTTAAGTAGTAAGCTCGAAGAGAGCTTATATTGACCTTTGAGGCTCTGCGTACTGTTAGGGTTACTCTGCAGACATTCTGTCGTTGAAATCCGGTGCAGTAATAACTTCTTTGGTTGTTCGAGGCATAATATCTGATCCTGTTCAATAAATTCATCCTCTGATTGAGCGTTCTGAGGCAATAGGTGGCACTGTGGTGGTTGAGGAATCAATTCGCCTCAAAGTATGGCGGTGGAGGCAATCTGTCTACTGAACACTTTTAGGTTTTGCTTTAATCCGTGTTCTGAGCCGGGGATTAGGCTTTTGATAACCGTCTTAGCCGTAATCCCCGCCAATCTTCTCACAAAACCACTGCTCTGGTTCATTCTATCTTCAATCCGATACTCTTTCTCTGCTCTGATATTGGCGGCATTCTTCAAGCTTTACAGGGACGTGCGGCGCCCAAAGCTCATGAAACTTTGTAGATATCTTTGTTCTTCTTCGTATGATCGATTCCCTGGGCAAATCGAGAGGACTGGAGTCGTCACCCTCATCCCTTCGATTTTCATAGAATACGAAGAAAAACCTTAAAAACCTACAAAAAACAAGAAAAATGAGGAAATCCTGCGTTATATGGATAGACTGCATCGGAAGGCGTGCGGGAGAATTTGAGCGATCAGAGCCGTTGATCAAATTTCAATCAACGGTTGGGAGCATTTTGAACAGTCAACGGAGAAGAAGGTGGACGGTACCATGGAATCGGGAGAGTGAACGAGAACCGTCGATCTACAGAGATCGACGGTGGGGATTAACCTTTAAACGCGCCGGGGAAGATTTTAACGAGGGAGCGAATTCGTTAAAGGGTGAGCGGGAGAGGTGATCGGGGACCGTCGGATGGGAGGGCCCAGATCCGACGGCGGGAGTGAATCCCGCTGCATGGCCATAGGACGAAGTTTAACGTGCGGGAGAAAGACATGGCACGGCGGTTTTCGGGGTGAGGTGGAGAACACGTGTCGGCCAGCGCGTGGAATCGCTGGCCGACGGTCTAAAACTGCCTCCGGACGAAAGGTGGTGCGGGCATGAAACAGGCGGAAAATGAAAAACAGCGCGGCGAAAAAGGGGGGGGGGGTCCACCAGATGACGGGTACACTCCGCACTGTCGATCCGAGGGACATATCGACGGCTGAGTTTAAATACAATTTTCTTTGGTGGAAAAAAAATAAAGTAAACCTGACTTTGCGTTTTACAAAGGTTTTCAATGTTTTCGGGTGATAAATTATTTCTGCGGGTTAAGCGCCTGGCGGTCTTAGCAGATGGTTCCGGCGCTGGGGCATATGAAGGAGAAAATGAAAAGGGGCTTAGCCTGAGGGGCTAAAACCTAACGCATAGAAACACATGCTTTTCTATGGTTTTTTTTTTTTAAATGATTTTTGCAAGAGGAGAAAGGTTCCGATAGGTCAAAAAGTGGGTTTTCAACCTCAGGAAATGAGATTGATGGAGGAATAAGGGATATAAAAGGGTTTGATGGGGTTTCTTATGGATGAAAGGAGACTTAAAGAAATGAAGGGAAGATGGAAGAAGGGGGGAGGAAAAAGGGGAAGGACGCAGCAATATTTGATTCAGATTTTCATGGATTATCATAGGCAGAAAGGAGGAAGAGTATGTAGAACCAAACAGTAATTTGGACTCTTACCAACAGACTTCAAGTACCAACAATTTTCAGGATTAAACTTGTTTCTTGAAGGCTGCAAAGAACATTTAGCCACCAACTGCTATAATTGAAAAATATGGGTGGCTAACACAACCCAACCAAACAAAACAAAACAAACAATCCTATCATTTTAACTAGCCTAAAATAAACATCCTAAATCAATCAAGTTATATATTTTATACAAATATAGAGAGAGCCCTCTCTGAGTCAAGGAAGGCTAGGTCCTAGGACTCCAAAGTTGGTTTGATGTTACCTTGTTTATTTGGTCTTACCAATCTGAAAAATTATAGGGACCTAACAATATGCATCAAATAATTTGAAATAGAAAAAAGGTTGATGTCTCCATTTAATTTATAGATAATAATATGTTTCAAGTTAAGCAAAGTTTTCCCTGATTGGGTGACAAGTCACAACACATTGTGGATTGTGTAGGAATTTGCCACCCCATAAGTCCTTCCGATAGATGGTTATTAATATGAAGCAGTTGTGATGCAATTGGGGTCATGTGAAACCCCAAGCCATCATAGGGTGGCTATTAATGGTTTACATGCTAGTCATGTCAAGCGTTAGAATTTTGCACCTACGGAGAGAACAATGATATTTCCATCAACAATAGTTAGAGAAACATATAATGTCGATAAGGATATATGACAAGTTGTATGGTTGTGCACCGAAGGAAGAGAAGAGATACGAGGGAATTCTGCTCTATCTTAGTTTAGTGGAGGTAGGGGGAATCCTGGGAGGCTTTTACACCCAAACCCATAGAGAAAAATAACCCTTGTGCAATGTTAACATGAAAGCTAATAACAAGTTGCATGTCAAGATAATTTTCATGAGGCAGTCAAATTATAAACTCAAAGTAACATCAGTGAATTTGGTCTCATAATTGTTTTGGGTTATCCACACCAGGTATAAAATTCTTAGCTTAGTTGGTAATCTCATGCTAGTCAATTGTGTAATTTTAGTTTCTAGTTTTATTATGCTTGTTAGAGAGGAACGAGTGTTCGAAAAGGTGCATTATAGTCTGTTTTTTTGTATCCCTTGGAAAGTTAGTAAGACTGGTGGTTGGTTAGTGAAGGGTAACTCATTATTTTGTATGTTTCAGCGTTGCAAATGACCAGGCTTCCAGTGGTGTATGGGTCTACGCTCGTAAAAAAAAAAGTTTGACTAGAAGGTTAATTGTGTGGTCTTAGCAACCCAATAATCCTATTCATTCCATTTCAATATTCATTTGAATCTCTTGGTATAATTGATGGATTTCACCTTCTCAAGCGTCGTGCGAGGTAGCCACGAGGTATATGTTTTTGTGCATGATTTGGTGGTCCTTGTGTTGATTATAGGGGGGCTTCCTAGTAGGCAGTTTTGGTATCATGGGTATTTGAAGTTTGAAACCCCACATAGGATGGAGGGGCATCCATGGTTGTATTTTTGTGGCAGTGATTTTTCCTATCTTGATTTAGAATTCTAGAAAAAGGTGGTGAATATGCAACCCTGGCGAGGTTGGGAACGTTCTGAGTTAGAGGCCAAGGGTATTCAGGCAAGACTAAAATCTAATTAATAGGGCCAGGGAGAAATTATGGACCCACCTTTCTCTTAGTCCTTTTCCTTAGTGGAAAAAACTCCATTGCTAACATAGAGTGTGAATAGCATTTTCCAGCTAAGAAGCTCCTTGTACCACTCAATCAGGCCCAACAAGAATATCATAACAAAATTCTAGACTTCATGAATCACATTCAATGAAACCTATGAGAGATGCATGACAGATTGGCCAGTCCATGGAGAAAGGAGTGGCACATTCAGGAAAGGATCTACCATATAGAAAAAAGGTTGGCTCACATGGAGATGCATGCTCATTTTGAGTTCAACGCCCCGCCATCTCCTGGATCAGACTCAGATCACCCTGTCCTGGTAACTTCTGAAGATGTTTGACGATAGTTGGTTGTATTTTGGTTTTTTGGCATTTTCTTCATATTCATCTTTGTAAAATTTTGTCCTTTTGTAATTTTGTTCTATATCTGGGCATGCACCTATTGGCCAATATGGATAATAAGAATGATACTAATATATTTTTGAGAAATATATTTGAAAATTGTAATCTTTAACTTCATAGAAAAATCCCGATTAAAAAAATATATATTAAACATATATTGTTAGTGATGAACCATTTGGTTAATCAAACAACTATTAATAAAAAAAGAAATAAATAAAAAAATTCATAAATTTTAATCACTAAAATAAATCATATCACTAAACCAAATACCCTCTCACATATATTAAAGAATTTAGTGATAAATTTTGAAAGTGCTTTTGAAGTAAACTATATTAATATTATAAGTAAATCGTACTTAAAAATGATTTTTTTTATGTTATAATAATAAAAGTAAAAAGTGAAATTGAAGGAAAAAAAGTAACAATTTTTTTTCAAAGAAATGGGTATTTTATATTAATCTAAAAAGGAAATGGGACATCACCTTTACATTCAAAACTTGTTCTTCTTCAACAACATGCAAAAATTGTTTATATAACATTTTACTTCTTCCTTGTCTTTTTTAATCTATGGCTCTAACTAGATTTAGTTTATAGAGCCTCTAGAAGACTCCCTCATCTTTAAAAAAATTATAAAAAATTCAAAACTAAGAAATTAAACTAAGCAGGTATGTTAACCATTTCCTTCATGTTCAGCTCAAGGGCTTCCATCGTTTTTGTCTTGGTAAACTTCCATCTAGAGAGGCGGAATTGAGACCATTCCAAGCTCCATTTCAATCTATTAGGTCACTTACACATCATGAGGGAGGATTCAAGGATCCCAAAGACTTCTTTGAGAATGCCCAAAGTCGTTGCTTCCGCTAAAACCTCTTTTTTTCCACTTTGAAACTCAAATTCTCCATCTTTGTGACCAAATTTTCCACAGAAAAATAAAGGTGTTCTACGTTGTCATGTAATTATTCTAATTGATGAGATGCCAGAGTGAAATGTGAGAATGCTTCCAAAGCCATTTGGTCGCTAAAATTGGCTATGAGATCCAAGAGATCAGACATTATCATTTCTAGCTACTCCTTAGAGTCATCTATGTTGTCATTCCTGCTTGAAGATTCCATGTTGTAGATTGCTCGGACTCTAACACGACCCAACATCATTTTCATAACCTAGATGCAAATTTTATATTTCTTGCCTCTATCTATTTCATCTCCAAGATTAGTCTCTTTGCATTGAAGGCCTATGTTTGATCACTGCACACTTTTTACTGAAATTTTCATCCCTGCTAGCTTTGTGTTTCTTATAAGCTTGTGAAAGATTAACTGCCCCATTGCTAGTAGAGTACTATCCAACCTTTCCTTATTGCAAAGGTTAAATTAATTTAATATTTTTTTCCAGCTATCCTTACACATGATGTTTCCCTCACTAAACTCCCAACTAGTTATTCTTCCATCACATTATGTCTTGTAGGACTGTTGACCATCACGACTCTTCTATTTATTGGACTTGGCATTGAAAATAAGTGGCTCGACATGCCTTAATTCCTTTCTAATAATTTCACTATATTTATGACCTTGGGTCATAAATATCCCATTCCAATTTGGGTCAATAATCATGGTATATGAAAGATATATGGTTCTCCTTGATCGTGAATTAATATCCATTAATCAAGATTTTCTCCCTTGTTAGCTTGTTTGTCAACACATTGATTATTTTCTCTCTTGATTTGGAATAAGATAATGGTATGAAACTTCTTAATTATAAATCATATTCAAAATAACATTGCAAGTAGATATTCATCCAAGTGTTCTTTTATTCTGTGACACTTTTGAATAACTATCGTTGAATCACCAAAGACACTATATTATCGAGCTCCCCTTAATAATGCAATCTCTAATCCTTGCCAAAGATATAATGATTATAATTGGTTATTTTTTGTTATTCTTATCCCCCAAGAAGATTTTGATTCTATTTCTTCATCATGGTGATATAATACCCCTCCCACTCTTGTCTCCCTCAAATATCCTTTTGAAGCTCTTTCAAATAATATTTAATGATAGCCTAAGGAGTGTCATCATTCCTTGAATTAGTCTCTTGCCATTCTAATTATAAGGCAAGAGTAGCATTGCAAGACTCAAGTTTCTGACATGGTCAAAAGGGCTACTTAGTCTAATCCACTCTTTTTCATCCTTCAGATTAAAACCTTTGGAAGAGACAACTTCAAAAAGAAGTTGAGTTGATTTCATGGCGGTTGAGATTGGATCGGACTTGACGTTCTTAAATATGGCTTGATTTTGAGAGAGCCAGATCAACCAACATAATTATTTAGGAATATAAACCTAGCATCAAACTATTGTAATGTAAGATTTACTTTGAAAGGGGTATTTTGATCTCCAACCTTCAAACATTTTAGTCCAATACAGGGAATACTTTGAATTTTCCCAATTGGATTGAAAGATTTTTTTTACACTTATGTTGAGAAAGAGCATTGACAGAACACAAGTTTTATATCTTCTTCTACCACTTCTTAGAGCCAAACACAATGTGAGGGGCCTTATATATATATATATATATATATTTTAATTTTCTACTGTCAACACCTTCACATGAACCAATTCCCAACAAAGTGTGTTAACCATGGGAATTATGTCCTTGTTCTATATTACCCCCATATCCTAGATGTAGGGGGTTGTGGATTTTTTTATATCAATGATGCATACCCTTCTTTCAATGTGTAATGATCCTTCTTACCTCCTTTCCATATTTGGAAATCCAGATGGTTGGAGGTCACCGACACAAATAATTTTAGTCATCTAAGCAGAGAAAACCATGATAGAGAGAGGTGAGACAAGAAATTGAGGCATTTCCAAAATTTCTAAAGGCCAGCTTTATCCCCTATTGAGATATAGTTAGACTATGGAAACCCTGCTCTTCCGTTCAATTCATCAAATCTTGAGCTCCTTGATATTCATTAGCCAACGATGCTGAGGGGACCCAATATTTCCAAATATATAAATTCCTTCCATTTCACATTGATCATCCAAGATGATCAAAACTATTAGAGCCACAATTTTAGACAACTACCAAATCTTCCTTCCCTTTCCTTCCCAAGATTCATTCTTTGACCTGAGTAATTGACTGTTATGGAAATTCTTCATGAAGAATGTTGTCTACCATAAATACTTAGAATTAGATAGAGTTCACCAAACCATGTTTTATCCCAAGGCTAAGTTCACATATTCGGGGTCATTTATTGCCAATCCTCCCAACTTTTTGGTAACCTGACTATGTTCCAATTCATCCAATGAAAAAAACTCGTTCTTTTTTCTGCCTTGCCATAAAAACTTTAGAATCATGCTAATTAGGTTATGCATGATTCTCTTGGGAGAAAGGATATCAAAACCAATGTACATAGGGGGTGAGGAAAGCACTGAATTGATGAGGAAAAATGATCTTGCCACAGTCAACCAATGCACTCCCCAAAAAATAATTATTTTTTTGATCTATTGGAGAACTACTTCTCAAAATTCTCCACTTAACAGGCCTAATGAGATGTGGATGACTATATAGGTAAATAATTTCCAATCACTAATAGCTAGAAAACCGATAGCACAAGATATTTCTTTTAGAGTAGATTCATGGAAGTTTCAACCTAGAAGCTGACTTTACCTTTTGTTTACCAACCCACTTAACCAGAGCAAGTATGAGTCCTGAATATTTTTAAATCGAGAAGCTATAATTCGAGAGGCACCACTCAAAAAGAGGGTATCATTGGAGAAATGTGAACGAATAATATCTTTGACATTCCATGCGATTCAGAAACCCGATATTTTCCCTTCTTGCCTTAGTTCTCAAAAAGGAAGGAGGGTAAATGTTTTTTCAACTAATTGGAAATGATTTTATTCAATATTTTATAGGTGAAATTACAAAGAGAAATAAGATGAAAGCGAGAGAAATTGGCTAGATTTGAATCCTTTAGGATGAAATAAAGAAATGGGTTTGTTCCCCCTCCCAATTTATTTTTCTCTCGAGATTGATTCAACATTTGAAGCAATTCCTTTTTTTATCAGAGGCCAGAAAGATCAAAATAATCTAAGTGTAAAATTGTTAGGGCCCAAGGCCTTGTCTGGATCAAGAGTCCGTATTGCTTCTAATACTTATTCCTCTTCAATAACCTTGATGAGATTAAATTTTGAGAGATGCGAGATCACATTGGGAATAACCTTAAGAACCGAAATGCCTGATCCACGAAGATTTTATCTGCACTATACAAATATTGGAAATGAATAAACACCTAATTCTTTAGATCCTCAAAAGTGGAGACTCTTGGTGAGGTTTATGGGACAATTTACTTTACTTTATTTCTTGATTCCCTTACCTTTTCCTAATTGTGGAAAATTGTAGAATTAAAATTCCCTGCCTTTAGCCACAAAATCCTTGATTTAATATGTCATAGTTATTCCTCATGTATGCTAATTGCGAATATGTTTTTTTGTCAAATCCCTTTCTTTCTAAAAATTTCATTCCTCAATGGGATCCTCCTTAATTGATCTGTAATGGTCTTCCAACTACTTAAGAAATTATTTCCTCTTCTGACCACGGGGTTTAAATCACTCTTTTAACCATTTCCTAAGATATTTCTTGATATTTCGAAGCTTAACTTCCCAAATAAATTCCAGTGATCTTTTCTATAAAACGATTTAGGCTTGCTTGTTCATATCCACCACCCCATCCTCTTAGATCCATGTATATTTATAGCAGAAAGGAATAGGATCAAAATTCTATTACTTCAATGCTGACTCCACTTCCATACTTCACATAGCAGTCAAAAGTTCAAATGTGCGATGAGTTAAGACTCAAGACTTAACGGACTGCTCTGGCCGAGCTGTGCTCTGCTTGCGTTCGGGCTTGGGCTTCTGCGCCTCTGCCCTAGGGCTGCCGTGCCCTTTCTGTTGTTTTGACTCTGCCGCTCCCTGCCATGGAGCCCTCCGGGGGTTCGGCTCTGCCTCCTCCCCCGGAGGTTTTAGCCTTCAAAGAAATGATCGCCCAAGGAACCAAGCGCCCTCCCTCTGTGAGTCAGCAAAAATTCGTTAAGAAGATGGATTCCATTCCCACTGTAGCTCTCCCCGAGGAAGAAACCTGCAAAGCAGCTCTGAACCTAGCAGATCGTGGCTTAATAGGTCAGTTCACGGGCCTCTGGCCCTCCCCCAAGTCGGTGGAGGATTGGACCCAAAGGAACTGGAAACCGCTCACGAAAGAAGGAGTCAAAAGTTACTTTGTCGGCAAAGGCTTCTTCGTCTTTGTCTTCGACAGTGCAGATGACAGAAGCTTGATCTTCAGGAACAGTCCTTATTTCATGGGGCCGCAAGGACTATACCTTAACAAATGGACGCCTGATTTTGATCCAACCCAGGACGTTCCATCGGCCGTTCCGGTGTGGGTGCGGCTACCCCACCTCCCCCTCCACTGCTGGAACCCTAAGTCTCTGCAGATCATAGGCAACACCCTAGGCAAATACATTGATCAAGCCCCAAGGAAAGATCAATACTCCTGTGCTCGCATCTGCGTCGAAGTAGATTTGGAGGAGGGTTTACCAGAAGCCATCAACCTAACAGTCGCAGGGTGGACGCATGTCCAAGAGTTGGATTATGAACAGCTCCCATTCAAGTGCAGACACTGCCATGGCTACGGGCACTTTGCCAAACACTGTAAGAAAAAGGCAGAAGATCATCCTGGAAACCAAAACGGAGAGCAATGGACTCTAGTCCAAAAACCCTCTCATCAAAAAAAGGGCAACGGGAAAGACCCCCTGAAAGAGGCTCCAAGCAACTCCAATCACATTCAAGGTAAAAACTCAAACGGCAAAGAAAACAGTCAGAACAAGGCAGCCACAGCAAATCAGGAATCTCAGGCCCAGCCTGGACCCCCCATCACTCCTCAAGATGGTGGGGTAAAGCCTCCCCCTGAGGCTACCCAAGGAAGCCCTTCAAACCCCTCATATGCAGATGTCACAAGGAAAAAGCCTATAGACAGTTCCGAATCCTCGGAGGATGAAACCTTCGAACAACCCTCAAAGAAAGTTGGCAGGAAATCGCGCAGAGAAGAAAGGGAAGAGGAGGCTGAAAGGCTCAAAACCCAAGGAAGCCAGCCCACTATCGAGATGTCTATTGGGAGAAATACCAGGACCAGGCCTCCTAAGGGAGGCTCTCTCCACCTCCCGGGTAAATAATGCGTCTCGTCTCTTGGAACTGCAGAGGTCTGGGCAATCCCACGAAAGCTGAAGCGATCAAAGACCTGCTCAAAATGGAACCCTCAGATGTCCTCATGCTCCAAGAGACAAATATAGAGGGCAGCGCCCTTCTAGACATCAGCAAGAAGAAATGGAGAAAAAATGTAGGAAAAGCTGTCAGCTCAAGAGGCTCTTCTGGAGGACTTGCAACTCTCTGGTCAGAAGATCTCTTCCAGCTAAAAAACACTCATGAAACACAACATTGGATCTATACTGAATTATTGCACATCCCAAGTAAGTTAAACTTCTCCCTCTTCAATCTTTATGTTCCTGTTATATATTCAGAAAAAAGAGAATGCTGGACTTCTCTAATAGCCTTCCTTGAGCAGCATTCCCCCAAAAACATCATTCTGGCTGGGGACTTAAATATTGTCTTGAAACACAAGGAAAAAAGAGGAGGCAATATTAATAGATATCCTTTCCTCCCTTTAGTTGAGGGCATTATTCAGGATTGGGACCTTGTCGATTTCATACCGGCAAAAGGACTCTTCACATGGTCCAACAACAGAGTGGGAGGGGATCACATCTCTGCCCGGTTAGATCAATTTCTGGTCCAGGGTGCTCTAATGACAACCAACAAGATCATCACCACCAAAATTCTCCCCAAGCTGACCTCAGATCACAAGCCTGTCCAGCTCTCTCTCTTGAAGAAGAAGACTTGGGTCCTATCCCATTTCGTTTCAGCCCTCTCTGGACCGAAAGAGAAGACTTTTTTGACATAGTGAAATCAGCATGGAACAAATCCTTTTCGGGGTCTCCTAGCTTCGTATGGGAGCAAAAGCTCAAAGCTACAAAGAAATTGTGCAGACCCTTGAGGAGCTGCAAATGGACATGGAAAACAGAGATATCACCCCAACCTTGCTGGATAAAGAAGTAAAAACCCAATGTTCTTCATTCCAATCCTTCCGGCGAGAGGAGGAGTACTGGAGGATCAAATCCAGAAGTTTGTGGCTGAAGGCAGGAGACAGGAATACTACCTTCTTTCACCGTCAATACCGAGCAAGACTTTGCAGAAATCACATCTCTGAAATCACAACTGCAGACGGGCAGATCTGTAAAGGATTCAGCCAGATTAAAGAGGCAGCGGTAAACCACTACAAACAGCTTTTTACTGCAGGAAACCAAGCAAATGAGGAGGAAAATGTTGACTTCCTCTCCAACATTCCTCTGCTGGTCAGTCCGGAAGATAACTCTGCCCTCAACAGACCCTTCACGGAAGAAGAAGTCATAAAAGTGATCTGGTCTATGGACTCAGACAAGGCCCCTGGACCTGATGGTTTTACCATCCACTTCTACAAGATGTGCTGGGACATCATTAAGATTGATCTTTTAAAGATGATAAAGGGGTTCAGAAATAAAGCCAAGGTAGGGGGAGGCACCAACTCCACATACCTGGCCCTCATACCTAAAGAAACTAACCCTGAAACCTTTGCTAGATTCAGGCCCATATCGTTGTGCAACGCCTCCTACAAAATCTTGGCAAAGCTACTAGCAAACAGGATCAAGCCTCTCCTCAACAAACTCATCTCCAGTAATCAAGGAGGCTTCGTGGAGGGAAGACACATTCTGGACAATGTAATCCAAGTCCAGGAGACCATTCACTCAAGCCAGAGTCGAAAAGAAAAAGGGATGCTCATCAAACTAGACATGGCCAATGCCTTTGATCGAGTCAATCGGGCCTTCCTGCACAGAGTCCTCCTCGCTTTTGGTTTCTCCCCTCTCTTTGTCTCCCTCATCAAAGCCTGCACTGATAACCCTTGGATTGCCCCCCTAGTCAATGGCCGCCCCTCCACCTTTTTCCAAGCCCAGAGAGGTCTCAGGCAGGGTTGCCCTCTTTCTCCCTTCCTATACATTCTGTTGGCTGACACCCTAAGCAGAAAACTTACTGCTGAACAAGCTGCTGGCTCTCTCCCTGGTCTTAAACCTTCCATTCACTCTCCTGCCCAGAACCATGCTCTTTTCGCTGATGAATCTCTCCTGCTTGGAGGCGCCTCCTCCAGAATTGCTAAAGCCTTTGACAATGTTTTAAAGTCTTATTGCAGGGTCACGGGAGCCTCCATAAACGAAGGGAAAAGTGAAGTATATGGCTGGAACATCGAGCAGCAGGAGCTCTCTAATATCTCTTCCCTCCTTGGCTTCAATAGTCAAGCTCATTGGGAGAAGATAAAATATCTCGGTCTCCCTATTATAAATGGCTGTAACAAGAGAGGGCTATGGTCCGAAATCATCAGTAAAATCAAGTCAAAGATCACTAACTGGGGTGGATATTGGCTCACCTACGGAGGAAAGGTCATCTTGATCAAGTCTGTGCTCTCAGCACTTCCAATCTACCAAGCTGCCTTCCTCCTCGCGCCTAAACAGGTGACAGAGCACATCTCCAAGCTGATTCGAGACTTCCTTTGGCAAGGTGGGAAGAGCAACGCCCATAAAACGCACCTGGTGAAGTGGGAGCAGGTCAAACGCCCCTTTGCAGAGGGAGGACTGCAAATCCGGGACCCTGTCACGGTTAATCTAGTGATGGGAGGAAAAATTCTCTGGAACCTTCATAACAATCCTACGCAGCCTGTGTGTGAAACTCTGAAAGCAAAGTATGCTCACGATACCCCACTACGAAATCTCCAGGCGCCTCAATCAACCAACGTCTCCCAGGTATGGAAATTATGCAGCAAAAGTCTGAGATTCTTTAAAGATGGAGTTTACAAAATACCAGGTAATGGTAAACACACAAAGCTGTGGCTCGATCGAATAATGAACAGAGCCCCTCTCTCAGAAGACGAAGAGATCGTTGACATAAGAAATTGGCTGGAGTGTGCTGGTATCAACAGCGTGTCGATCTCTCCATATGGGACAGTCATGGAGCATGGAAAGGTTGGGATTTCCATGGCATCCCTCCTCGCTTGTTCCACCAAAAAAGAGCGCTTGAAGAGAGGCTGGAGGACGCAGCCCCTGTGAGCAGAAGGGCGAAGGATAAGTGGGGGTGGGGGCTATCCGGCACCTACACAGCAGCTGCAGCGTTCAAAGCTCTTCAACCAAACAAGAATAGCATCAGAAATCCAGACTTCTGGAAGAAAGTCTGGGAGCCTCTAGCGTTACCAAAAGTCAACTTCTTCTTTTGGACGTTGGCACACAACAAACTGTTAACCGGAGACAATCTGATGAAAAGAGGCATATCTGGCCCACACAGATGCGCACTTTGCAGAACCAGTACAGAAACTGCCAAACATCTCTTCTTGGACTGCAAGTTTGCCAAAGAGGTGTGGAGCCTCATTCTACAGGAGTTTCATATCACTGTTCCTGAGCACAATTCCGTAGCTGATCTTTTCGACTCCTGGAACCAAAGCTACACTCATGAAATCCCCAGCAAATCTTTTTGGAGGAAAGTTTGGAATGCCATACCTAAATTCACTTGCTGGCAGATTTGGTTGGCTCGGAATGACCTGATTTTCAATGAAAAGGAACACAATCCTTTTGCTGTAGCTATCAAAGCGAAATCACTACTCCTAGAAGCTTCCCAACAGCAATACTTCTCTGCAGATCCCTTGCTTCGCCCTGATGAAGAAAGATGGCTGAGGCCTCTCACCCCTTACTCCCGGAGGCTGCTTTCAGTTCCTCATTCGGTGAGACCTGCTTAGAGAATAAGGGAACCTGAAGAGAACTTCCAAGAGTGGTGGAAAAAACAAAACATTGCCACGATCTTCTTTGACGGTGCCTCAAAAGGCAACCCCGGGGTCGCTGGTGCAGGTGGGGTCATCTTCGCTCCTGATGGCGCCAGAAGGGACAGCTTCTCCTGGGGCATTGGGCTGAAATCAAATAATCAAGCGGAGATTTTAAGCCTCCTCAAAGCCTGCCAAATAGCTAGAGATAGAGGGGATAAAGAAATTCAAATCTTCGGAGACTCTGAGATCTTAATTAATAAGTTAAATTCGGAGAACTTATTCACCAATGCAAGCCTCAACAAAACCCTGAGCAGACTTAAGGAGGTACTCCTTGACTTTGAATCATTCAAATGTTTCCACATTCTCAGAAATATGAACAGTGAAGCTAATCTGTTGGCAAACAAGGGCTGCACTCTTGAAAAAGGCCATATACTCATAAACGGGGATAACTTCACTCATCTTTGCAATCCATGAGGATTTTCCTGTATGTAATATGGAACAGAGTAGGATGCAATGTAATGATGGCAGCAGTGGCGTAAGTCCAATTTCCTTCCAAAATAAATAAATATACAACCACTTCAGTTAAAAAAAAAAAAAAATTCTATTACTTCTCCAATTACAACACAATCATTTGATGATCAGACTCACCTTGAGCTTTGATAACTGAGAGGAAGTCTAGCCCTTTCAAGAGACAACTGCTATGGATTAAAAATCAATCTAGATGAACATCAATGTGGCTCTCCCCAAATATACGATTCGACCAAGTGTACTTTCTAACTTTTCAAATTACATCATACAAATCCTAATCAACAATCAAATCCTCCATTCATTCTCTGAAGGGATATTTGACGATGCTTCCCACTCTTTTTTCGGTAGCACTTAATATTGTGTTGACATCACCTCTAATGGCACAATTTTGATGCATATATTTTTTTTTCTTTTCATAAAGAGAGTCCCAAAAATTTATCTTTGCAATATAGAAAACAAGAGTGTATAAATTTATGGTTGGAGTACGCTCCCTTGTTTATTTGGATTCAAAAAGTGCCTTAGTCCAATATTGAGTTTCCATACTTTCCACTAGAATTAAGTTCCTATCAAACTAGAATATGCACAAACCTCCTGACACACCTCTCGAATATTGAACAAGTCCAAATATTCCATTACAGAAGAATTCTTCTACTTTGAAAACTTCTTGCTCGTCCAACTTGATTTTTTGGAGAAAAATAATCCAAGGAGTTTCTTGTTTTACTAGATCTTTTACAAATAGGGATTTTTGAAGGCTCCCTAAACCCCTAATATTTCATGATAATAATTTCATTTAGAAAAAAATTATTTGAGAAAGAACCCACCCCTTCATTTCCTTCATTTCCTTTACCTGCATTTCCCTTAAATACTTCTATGATTACTGGTTGATTCCCAAGATTTTTGTTTTGTTCTGCTTCTTTCTCTCTCACTAATTTTTTTGTGGTTGGCCATCCTTCTTAGAGATTTCTAATTCACGACTACTACCCTCATCTTCCCAAGCTAGGGTCTGAGCCATATGTTGGGTGATAGCTCATGCGATTTCTTCAGCTACACTAGGATGGGAAATTCTTAGCTAAGTGAAGCCTTGACGTACTTACATTGGGTTCAAACACAACGAATTAGAAGTGGAATGAGGAGGAACATCCTCATTGATTTCACCATCATATGTATACTTAGACTTTTATTCATTCTCTGGAGCTTCATCATTCCTGTCGGGATTTCGACCTGCTGATCTGTCTCCTTCTTGATTTTATAGAACATTAAAAGGGTTTGTAGAGTAGAAGTCATGTTATTACCTCGATTGATATGGGGTTTTTGAGCAGATGCCTTCCGTCAATTATCACCTTTTCGTGGTGTCTGCCATTGCTCCTCAAGAGGATAATTTTGTTCAAACCATTTGTTTCTTGGGACCTTGGAGAAAACCTAGGTAAAATTGCCATATTCATGGAAATGCTAACATTTGAATGAGATTTTTTCGTAAACCAAGATTTGACGATGTTTCCAAATCCCCAAGAATTAGGTTAACTTTAGTTGGTAGTCCTTTTTTTAGATCTATTTCCACACAGATCTTTGTGTGAGAAACTATGAGCCCTTAGGTTAAATCTTATCAAGATATTTCCCCACACCATTCCCAATTGCACGAAGGAAATCGTCACTCTAGAAAGAAAGTGGGAAATGAGGCAGCTTAACAAAGACCGAATATCCTCATCAGGGTTTAAATCAAGATTCCACTTATTCAATACATTCCATGATATCCAAAAAATAAGGTTCATTTCAAAAAATCACATATCTATCCTCTTTAAGCTCAAACAAGAAAGAAAAAAAACCATTACCCACTGCGAAAAGGGAAATAATTCCTTTCATCTTATATTTCCAGGTTTTTTCGATCCATATCTCCATTGATATTAATGAAGTCCACATTCCTATGAACTTATTGATCAAGGCTCGCTCAGAGTAAGCAAGTGAGGTTTTACGATCTCCCAATGAAAGAGTAATATTGCGAACTTCATAATTTTGTTTCACAAAATTCAACTGCGCCTCAAATGATCACACATAATTTGGAAAGGAAGCAAACAAGGCTTTGAATGCGACAACTTCATTTGCATTCGAAGAGGGAGGAGGGGGAGAAACCCCCTCCTAGGTCGCTATCAATGGGAGGCCTAGGATTTCTGCAATCAGCAAAGAAACCACATAGTGTCAAAGCTTCAAGGATGTATCAATAGTATAAAATGTAAATAATTTGAAAAAGAAAAATAACCATTATTACATAGGAGTAAAGAGGTTTTGTTAAAAAAAAAATGATAAATTGAATTTTATTTAATAATAATTATAATGGTTTTAAAATATTATAAATTATATAAAAGAACAAAAAAATAACATATGATTCCATTATTTGCACAAACTATTTATGAAATAATACTATTGATTGAAAATATAAAAATATACTATTTTTTGATATATATATATATATATTTCCCACGTGGTGTAGAGCAGTCAGTGATGGGGTGCACTGTTAAGGCACTCTGTCTGCAAGGTCATCGGTTCGAAACCCGTGGGTGATTAGGATTAGTCTAAACTACCAATATATATATATATATATATATCTCCCACACCCATATTTATTATATTCAATTTTGTTTTCTTGAGATGTTTCGGTTCTGTTAAATTTATATGGATGTTATATGGAGGTGGTTTTTATGATATTAATTATTAATTATTAAATTTATTTAAATTTTTAAAATTAAATTATATTTTAAAATAATATAATTAATTTTTTTTATTAATAATAATATATTTTTTTAAATGTTTGTTAAATATTAAATTGGTATATGCGATGTTTTTATTTATAAGGGATTTATATTTTGACAATAACTTGATTACTAAAAATTACATAAAAGTATAGTCTATTCTCTATGATTTTGAACATAGTAATTTATTAGAAGGAAACACATGATTTTCAACTGTTAAATCCACTAAAAAATTATAATTGTTTAATTAAAAATATATATACATTCAAAGAATCATATTAAAGAGATTAAATACACTTTATAAGTTAATATTACGTCAATCTGGAAAAAAACTCATTCATCTTGATCTAAAATGATATTAAAGAGATTAAATGCACTTTAAAAGTTAATCTCATGCCAATCTAGAAAAAAATCATTCATCTTGATATAAAATCATGTATAATAACTAATCTTAAAATCATAAAGCCATGTGTAATAACTATTCTTATCTACAAAACACAATCCAAAATAATAAGCCATTGTTTAACTTTTCTATTTTGAAGTTTTTTTGGGTTCAAATTCAACAACACGATTTCGAGTTATATTGTGATCTTATTTTATTATACCAGTAACCATGTCTATTGTAACAAAGGGTATTTACATTATTAAGAGTCTTCATGGTAAAGTGAGAGTGAATCTTTATAATTAAGAGTCTTGCTACATGTTTTTTTAAATGTAAATATGTTTTAACTCATATATTAATTCATTTTATAATTAATAATGATATATATTGTAATATTCCCAAATGGGAAAAGAAGGAATATAGTGCAAAACCATGGAATAACAGTGTAAAACATTAGATAAAAACAAGCGATCAATATGGAGACTTTCCATTCATCATAACAGCAACATATATATGTAAAATAATGGGCCACAAACCATAATACAAGATAGAACAAGCCTCCCATGGAAAAAACCCTCAAAGAGAGGTGCTGCTACCATATCAAAATGTGGGAGACACTGCTAAAGCGCAGTTTTAAAAGCACTGCTACAAAAAATGAGTACACAAAAGATGTGGGGCTGATTTATGTCACAATAGATGCAAAAATAAATATCTAAGCTCTATACAACCTCCAGAAAAGAACCCAAAGGGTCTCCAGGAAAAACACCCAATAATACAATGTGAGTTGCAGCCCTATGGCTAAAAGTATGATGCAACAAATTACTGGAGCTGATACAAGAATTAATGTTCTATCGTCCATTGAATCCTCTAGATGAAAGGCTGGCCATTTCACTAGAGAAATCACCTCCCAAATCACCTACTGTAGAAACCCCTGCAACTCCTTAAAATAACGCAAATCTAGACTGATACTGTGTTGTAGGGGATAAATATACTATGGTCTGATGCCAGATGTGGCAATGAAGCTCCAGGGTCTTCTTTACTAGCTTCCAAAGAGAAAGGAACCTCCCTCCAATGAGATCTAGCTCAGAAATCTCCCAACTCAAACCTCCACACTTCTGCCCTGCAACACAACACAAAATCCTCAACAGGAACTGCGTTGTATATTATGATTGAATCTTTGGCCAAATTCCTGATAGTGGAATGTAGTGAAAAATCTTCCAAGAGGCCTCTCAAGGAAAGAGGTGAGATTCCCGATCAGGGACACCCAGTGCTAAATAGCACTTGCAATCTCAGCTAAACATCCAAAGAAAGCTATATGTCTAAACAGACCATATATTCAGAAATATCATATACATCAACATAATGAATATGGCTGACATCCTCTTCCTTTTATAAGAAATGAGCTTCCAAACCCTAAGCCCCATTCATTTATGACACTACTTCCATGCAAGGTGTCTCCATATAAAATTGCATTGTCCCTCATTGAATGCCACTACTCCATGACAGTGTTGTTGATTTGGTAAAAGTTGACCCAATCCACATGCTCTAGCCCCTGTTCACACATTAGGGTGATTTATTAAGCTGAAAAGATGATCCACTTTCACATGAGAAGTGGTTTTATTCATCGTAAAGATATTTATGGGTCTCCCTACCCACTTATTCATCAAACAAGAAAGAAGAATTAGATTTTAATATTCTAATTAGTTGCATGCTAATTTAGGAATATTACACACACACACACACACACACACACACATATATATATATAATTCAACAATTTAATTGATGAAAATTTTACATTTGAGAAGCATCACTTCAAAAGTCCATTAGCCTCACTCCTACTGGATTTGTTGGCCAACTAGTAAAGACAAAAGGAAACAAACATTAATGGGAGAAAACTTGAGGACCAAAAACTAATTTCCCAATTGGAACAAAATTTTCAAAGAATCAAAACACATCACACAATCATCATTAAACACCAATATTACCCGGAGCTAGGTCGTTAAGCCCATCACCCCTTGGTTAGTGAAAAGCTTTATGAACATGTGTCTCCATGTGTGTCATTCTCCCTTCAAAGTAGTTGTAGAATCACTCTTGGAGACATTTCCAGCCTATGTGAAGGGGGACTAATGTTAAGATATTCTGACACATAGGAAATAGTTAAGTATAACTTGGTGTAGCGTAAATTTAGGTAAAGTGTGTTTCTTTAGTATATACTTTTGTAAATTATAATCTGACGGTAACAATATGTAGTGATTCGATGATTCATTATCTCCTCAGTATTACTGACACTTGATCTGTGGCTTAACACCTGATTGGTACATGATTTCTATTTAAAGAGCATGGAGGGTCATTTGTTCGGTGACCAATTATGAGAGAATTTTATGTAAATTGTATCTATTTATAATAATAAATTTCCTGAAGTGGCCATGTTGGCTTAGGTCGTGGACTGTTTCCCTCTTCTAGGGTTTTAGCCACGTTAAATACTGGTGTACAAATCTATTATCTGTTTGTGAGTGGTGGCCTTTGATGTTTGATCTAAGGAACTTACCCTGTAAATTCATATATGGTGTCAGAGTTGTTTGAGGGCCGCATCCGTTGTTGATCCAAATCCGAAGTCGGTATGATTGAATGTGACTGCCATTTTCCAGATCTACTGTTTCTGACCATTTTTAGGCCAGGATAACTTCTCTGTTGTGTCCAAAGCCTCTGTTCTACCGAGGAACCCTTTTCGTTTCATGTGAAAAGGTTTATGGTTTCCCTAGTTATGTCATTTTAGATATGTAGGGATAAAGTATTTTTTTTGCAATTATATTTATCTATCCCTATGTTTATTTCGGTCTATAATAATTTATTTTTATTACCGGATATATACCCTCTTCTCTGTGTATGCTCGGTATGCACTCTGTGCAATCTGGAAAATCATAAATAGAAGTACAAGATTTATCTCCTATGTATGCTCTTTCCGTGCGGCTTTGTGTGATCTCGAGAAATCAAAAATAGGGAGAAAAATATTTAGTTTCTGGGTGGACTAACTAGAAATATAGCATTCCACCGCAAGATTTGTATATATGTATTTTTTATTGTCTACATGGTTGCTTTTTTCACAAAAAAAATGCATACAAAAAAGAACCCCTTCCTCCTTTCCAACAATTACTAAACCTTCTAACTAGCTCACTTGGTGTAAAGTTACCTTATGAGAATAGAGGTCTTGGGTTCAAGTCTTTTTGTCAATTTACTTTTCTAAACAAATTTTTGTTAAGTTTTGTTTTAAAAGCGCATGTAACTTATGTTTTAAAGTTACTTTATCTAATATTGTTTCTCACCCATTTTAAAGAATGAGCCACTTACAATTTAAATTCACTTTATCTTTTATTTAAGTTATAATCTACTTGGTCATTAGTTCATAAAGTAACATTGTAAAAGTGACTGTCACTTATTTATAAAAGTGGGTCACATAAAGTAGTATTTTTTTTTTAAGTGAGCTTATTATATGAAGTTTGGAAATGGGGAATGTTGGGGCCCTGTAATTCCGAAGGCTGAAAACAGAATCCCAGAGGGCCAACATCAAAATTGCTTTGAACCTAGGATCTAGCCCTCTTAGACCTATAGAGGGATCTCTCCGTTAGATATAGATTTTTTTGATTTCGAATTTTAGGCTAGTTATTAGAGAAAAGGAGTTTGTTTGAAAATTTGTGTTCGAGACAATAGAAAAGGGCCATTGGGCTATGGAGTCAAACAAGTGAAAACAAATTTAAATGTAAGAATAACTAAAATCATGTGTAACCAGGAAAGATAGTCATGTCAATGGATCTCTACAATTTTTGAAATGGAAAAGGAGGAGAGATTAAGGTTCAATGTGAATGCATAGTAGACCTTATCTGAATTCTACATTCAAATTTCAGAGGAAAACATAGACATTGTTTCAAGACTGAGCAGGGTGCCTGGTGACAAATCCTGAACAAAATTTTCTTATCCACAGCAAAGAGATAAAGCAATGACGGAATAAAGGAAAGAATATAACATGAAGGAGTACATCACCATTAAAACATAACACAATAATCTGGAAACATCAGGGTCCTTTCATTCATCCAAAAAAAAGGTGTTTACAACCAGATGAGCATTTTAAAATGGTTTTCTCCCTTCAGTTCTCTGTTGATATTGCCAATGCATGTAGTATTTTTAGTTAAAACTTAAGTCGGTTGACTTATCTACTTCAGCGATCGCCAATTACATTCAAGAAAAATTTGGATAAGTGGAATTATGCAATGGTGGTGATAAGATAAATCTGACAAACACCGCCTATGGAATTAACTTTGGCAACTCTTCATGAATCCAAAAGCTTCAACAACTATTCGTGAATCCAAAAGTAAGCAGAAGGCGGCTGAGATGGTCACGAAGAGGCAATGATGGCTCTGAAATATAGCTCTACCTCGGTGGAAAACGGTTGCTAAGAAGAGTGTACCAGTGAACTGCGTTGGTTGTATTGCTAGCCACTTTTTGTTAAACTGCCTCTGTCTTTACTGTGTCAGTTATTGTTGTAGTGGAGTTTAAAATGGAAAACCCACTGCTCTCTTTAAAACATACATAAATGTTTTAATAAACCTTTTGGAAAGGATTGACAGGGAAAAAATGATGTGGAGAAGCAGTGCCAGGAGTGGTAGTGGTAGGGAGACGGATTGGTGGGGGGATGTGGAGCAGCAGTGGCGGAAGTTAGTTTGTCGACGTGGAGAAATGGTGGCAAGAGTGGTATCGTAGTGGAGGGAAAACCATTTCGTAGGGGTCCTGAGGTGGTAAGTGGTTTCGGTAAAGGGGGATACGAAACGCCCTGGTGCTGCCACACAAGGGTAAGGCCCAAACCATGAAACTACCCATTTCGGACCCCCAACCTAGTGATAATGTTCAGATGGAGAGGGGGTGCCAAAAAAATATGTTGACCATCAGATGGAAGCGACGTAAGGTTGATGAGCGGGTAAGTGAACAGAGGTTAAATTTAATGATTTTATGTGGCAGCAAAAGCGGGCCCTACTAATATCGCAGATCATGAATTTTATGAGTTACCTTATTGCATATCGAGCATCACAACTTACAACAATTAACTGCGATATCTTAACAATAAACTTATAAATCATCGATTGCGATGTTTCGATGCGACCCAAAACTCGTTGCAAATAATAATTTCGCCAATTTAAGTCTTCGTCGTTAACTGTTATATCATATCACATGCGATGTGAGATGGGCGGTGGCGAAAGGGTGACATGGCAGGGAAAGGTGGGTCCCTTTAATATCGTATCAGAATATTTATGAAATGACAAATGAATTGGCAAGGAATATTTGCAATATTCCGATGCAAAAAGGCAAGGAAGGTATCCCACCGATATCACATCGGGAAGATTAGTGAAATGGAAAATGAATTGGAAAGGAATGTTTGCGACATGTTGATGCGAAAAGGCAAGGAAGGGGTCCCACCGATATCGCATCGAGACGTTTGTGAAATGAAAAATGAATTGGAAAGGAATATTTGCGATATGCTGATGTGAAAATGAAAGGAAGGGGTCAATGGGATAAAGGTTTTGGGTCGAATTTATGATAAGGTAAGGTTTATTCTGGTTTATAACATATGTATAACATATGATATATATCAAATGGCCTAATGTGGGGGGAAGAGCTGAAATGGAGGTGTCACGGATTAGTATAAGGTACCAGCACTTTATATATGTGGGTTTTGGAGGGTTTGATTAGATGAATAGTGCTAACCGATGAATTTAGGCTTATTTTGGACTATATTGGAAATGAGGTGAGTACATCCATCCTTTGCCATATTTTGTGCCAGAAGTACTTTCTTGGAAATAAATGATAGTCATGGAATATTATTTTCAATATAAACAATCTGAACATAAATAATCAGTCACCTGGAGATTCTCTAAATTACAGGAGTCTAACAGTGGCTCCAAATGGGGATGGAATGTATCTAAGTGAAGTGTTAAGAACACCATAGGCTAGTGGCCTGATCCATTGGGACGATCCTAGATTTTCTACAAAACCTATGTGGCTAAAAACATTCAAGCTGAAATCTGAAATATCTACAACTAAAGTCTGGAACACTCTTGAACTAAACACTAAAAAGTGATTTGAAACTAAAACTGGAAAGATGCTCAGAGTATTGATCTTATTTGCACACCTACCTACTCTAATCTACTGAAGTGATGATATATACACTAAGTGAACTCTTCTCTCCTATATATCCAATCAAGTAAATGACTGCATGACAGATTCTTGTTCACTTTCTTGAGTAGGCAGAAAAAGGAAAATAACCACTCCCCTTTTAATTGCTGTTGAACATAAGTGTTCAATTTTTTCCTTGAATTCTTAAACAAACCATCCATGGCATAACATAATCCTTCTTTAAATTATTGTAAGAGGCCAGCAAAAGGATCTTGGAAAAATACTTGGTTTTGAGGATTCAAATAACAAGCTTCATCTAGGATCACTCTTTGTTCCAATTTGTTATGCTCAGGATCACTCTCAAAGAGAATATATAAACATTCTCCATGATTATCTGACATGGAATATTCACTGTATACCAATATGTTTCCCTCAAGAACATCTGATATACCTTGATTGATATTGCTAAATTATGTCTGAAGACCATCATTTTGATGAATAATTTCTATGAATAAGCCTTCTTGTGAATGTAAAACAACATCGCCATCAATATGTTCTACATTTGTTTCTTCATGAGGAATGACTTCAGCACATAAATCAACAGTAGAAAAAATAGAATTAATCTCCTGATCACATAAATATTGAGAGGCTAGCTGCATACTTAGAATCTGATTAATTTCTTCTTTAGTTAAAGGAGAAGGCGGTCTTTTTTTTCTTTAGATTAAACAAAAATTGTTTTCTTTCTCTCATGAAGATTGACCATGATGCTGAATATCTTCTTTAGTTGTATATAAAGGAGAAGATGAATTATCATTTGTATCTGAAGAGATATCATGGGAATCCACTTTCATTTCTCGATTAATTTCATCTTCAACTGACTTCTCTTTCTCATCATGACAATTAACTTGAGAAGAAAATCCATAAAGTGCTTCTAATAGATTCTCATCATTCATATCTTGTAGATCTTCATCAATAATTTCAAGGTACTGTATGAAATCCTCAAACTGACCACAATGATTTTACACTAATGACAAAGATGGAGAATATTCTTTATAATGCTCATAAAACACTTTATGGAAATATTTTAAAGAAAACAAGCTACTATGGTTTAAACCTTCATACCATTTCCTTGATTTTCCTTCTAATTTTGCCATGAACATCTTCATGAGGCAATCCCCATGCCATTCGAATTTCAAATTCCATGAATGTATATGAAATTTAATGAGATGTAACAAAGAATCATCAACATTCTCATCTTGAAAAATAATAAGATTGCTTTGCAAATTTAATTGAGGCATTTTGTTTGGGAAGCCTGGAATGTAATCTCTATTAATTGAAGCATATCTACTTGCAACTAATCCCATTTTGAGCTTTTGGAGTCGCCATTGAATCTCTATATCTGAATTTTGATGCTAATGGAGTCGCCAAGTGAATTAAATAGCATTTATGGTGCTTGACTTCTGTTCACCATCAAAAGGAAAAACTGAAACTTGAAGTGCATTTCTAGAGAAAGCTCCCCAATGGAGTCGACACTATGTTGGGGCCTTGTAATTCTGAAGGCTGAAGACAGAATATTGGAGGGCCAACATCAAAACTCCTTCGAACCTAGGATATATCCCTCCTAGACCTAGAGAGGGATCTCTCTGTTAGCTGTAGCTTTTTTTGATTTGGAATTTTAGGCTAGTTATTAGAGAAAATGGGTTTGTTTGAAAATTTGTGGTAGAATCAATAGAAGAGGCCCATTGGGATATGGAGTCAAACAGGTGAAAACAATTTTAAATGGATGAATAACGGAAATCATGTGTAACTAGGCAAGTTAGTCATGTCAATGGATCTCTACAGTTCGTGAAATGGAAAAGGAGGAGAGATTAAGGTTCAATGTGAATGCAGAGAAAAAATTATCTGAATTCTACATTCAAATTTAAGAGGAAAACATAGATATTGTTTCAAGACTGAGAAGGGTGCCTAGTGACAAATCCTGAAAAAAAAATTCTTATCCACAAAAAAGAGATAAAGAAATGACAGAATAAAGGAAAGCAGATAACATGAAGGATTACATCACCATTAAAACATAACACAAGAATTCGGAAACATCAGGGTCCTTTCATGCATCCAAAAAAATGTGTTGACAACCAGATGAGCATTTTACAATTGTTTTCTCCCTTCAGTTCTCTGTTGAAACTGCCAATGCATGTAATATTTTTAACTAAAACTTAAGTCGGTTGTCCTATCTAGTTAAATGATCACCATTAATTACATTCAAGAAAAAATTGGACAAGTGGAACCATACAATGGCGGTGATAAGATAAATCTGACAAACACCGCATGTGGAATTAACTTCAGCAACTCCTCGTGAATCCAAAAGCTTCAACAGCTCTTCGTGAATACAAAACTAAGCAGAGGGTGGGTGAGGTGGTCACGAAGATTCAATGATGGCTCTAACATCTGGCTCTACCTTGGTGGAAAACGGTTGTTGAGAAGAGTGTGCTAGTGAACTGTGCTGGATGTAGTGTTGGCCACTTTCTGTTAAACTGCCTCTGTCTTTACTGCGTCGATTATTGTTGTAGTGGAGTTTAAAACAGAAAAACCATTGCTCTCTTTAAAACATACATAAATGTTTTAATAAAAATTTTGGAAAGGATTGGCAGGGAAAAAATGATGTGGAGCAGCGATGGTAGGAGTGGTAGTGGTAGGGCGGCGAATTGGTCGGGGGATGTGGAGCAGCGGTGGTAGAAGTTGGTTTGTCGACATGGAGCAGTGGTGGTGGGAGTGGTATCAGATTGGAGGGAAAAAATGTTTAGAGGGGTCCTTAGGTGGTAAGTGGTTTCAGAAAAGGGGGGTGCGAAATGCCCAGGTACTGCCATGCAAGGGTAAGGCCCAAACCATGAAACTACCCATTTCAGACCCCCCCCCCCCCGGGCAGTAAAGCTCGGATGGAGAGGGGGGTGGGTCAAAAATTATTTTGACCGTCGGATGGAAGCGGGGAAAGGTTGATGAGAGGGTAAGTGAATAGAGGTTAAATTTAATGATTTGATGTGGCAGTAAAAGTGGGCCCTACTAATATCACAGATCGCAGATTTTATGATTTACCTTATTGAAGATCGAGCATCGCAAATTACAACAATTAATTGTGATATCTTAACAATAAACTTATAAATCGTCGATTGCGATGTTGTGATGTGACCCAAAAATCATCGCAAATCGGCATTTCTCAAATTTAAGTATCTTCCATTAACTATTATATCATATCTCATGAGATGTGCGATGGGAAACGGGGAAGGGGGGATGTGGCAAGGAAAGGTGGGTCCCTTTAATATCACATCAGAAGACTTATGAAATAACAAATGAATTGGCAAGGTGTTAGGTCCCCGTAATTTGTCAGATTGGATGGGGAAAATGTATAAGGGTAACATCAAACCAGTATTTGGAGTCCTAGGACCTAGCCTTCCTGGACTCGGAGAGGGCTCTCTCTATTTTGTGCAAAGGATGTGAACTTGTTTTCTTTTAGGGTTTGATTTTAGGCTATTTGTTAAGTTTAGGGTTTGTTTGTTTGTTTTGATTGGTTGAGTAGGTTGTCAAGGAAAACAGATAGAGTAGGAGAGGTTTAGACCATTGGGCTATGGAGTCTGCAATAGGTATAGAAAATTATAACAATAGGTCAAAGATGCTTTGGAGGGAAAGTTAACAGGGCTGAATGGATCTTCAAATCTTAGGTGGGTGAAGTGAACATTAAATTTTGAAAGAATTAGGGCAAAGGGAAATGAATAATCCTTTGTAAAATACTTTAACAAGAAAGGCCTCTAAGAATACTATGCATGAAGACAAAACCAAATACTGGACATACCATATTTCTTTGACCTAACCCTAGAAAGCAAACATTAAGACAAAAATCCAATAAACCTTAGAGAGCAGGGAACTTCTAACCTCTCCAGCTAATCTACATTAAGAGAAAGAAAACATATAAGATGAACACAGCAGAGATCAAAGAAGAGGGAACTCATAAACATCATTGATCAGAGCTATAAAGACCTCCAAGGCAACCTTTCAAGAATGGACAAAGGGCATGATCAAAACATAAACCTCTTTTGCTAAACCTAATCAGTGATACTTCAAATAAAGATCCTAAGAATAATGTTTAAGTAACATCAAACAAGCAAGGCTAACCATAAAACATATTTTATATCTACTGTATTGAATCATTCATAAGGTAAACAAGCATAAGTGGGTCTATAGAGCAACTAAGAATTCTCTAAACTAACCTAGAAAAGGAAAACATGAAAGCAAGAGAAGCAGACAGACCTAATGAACTTGTGACAACTAACCTTAAGTTAAAACTTCTGTTCTAATGCAAGGGAAGGATGAAACAATATGTAAAACATAAGAGAATGAAAAAAAATGAGACAAAATCACCAGTAGCCATGTTCACGTATTCTTCAAAGCGCTTGGCTCCATTTTCATTCAATCCAAAAAGATTACAAGGCTCCAAGGCCAAAAACTATTTACAACTCAGAGCCTATGCTTAGTTCAACAAGTGAAAACCAGCCAACAACCAACATCAACAATGATGGCCTCATCCAATATTTATCATGCAAATGAGGAGGTGAGAAAACCTTAGAGGCTTCTAGAAGCCATTAATGCATCATAAATATCAATTTTGTCCTTTGTGACCTTGCAAGGCCCAAGTCACAAAATATCTGATGAAAAATATCTTCTTGAGAATTTTTGGAAAAAAAAATGACATTTAGGCTCCCAAAAACTTTCAAAAAGTTTCCTAGCGTACTTTGTTGAATTTTTCAACTGTCACTGGTGCAACACTAAGATTTGAGGATGTATTTCTTGGCCAGGGGCGCAACAGATGCACAGGAAAACTGGGTCACATTGCATCCAAGTTTTGAAAGACTTCCCGATGTCGGAATGGGCTCCGTGTTGGGTCGTTAGAAAGCTTGTTGATTCTACCTTCCAGAAATTCCCTTAGTTTTTCATTTGGTATCCATTTTCTTATCCAAAATTCAAATCTACCAATACTGGTAAAGGCACAGCACATGTCCTGAAAACTAGGAAGAAAGGTGAAATTTAGGGTGTTTGTGACCATTTTGGAGGACCAAATCAACTCCAAATGATCTGAAATTTTGTGAGCATCCTGTACTTGACCTGAGAAATCCAAAAATTTAAACCATTTCTCCTGAGGATGCCCTGAGAAAAAGTGAAATTCCAAGGGCGCTATGCCCTTGGCCCTTTAAATCAGCAAAAACTCAAAATTCTCAAAAAGTTCCAAAAATTAGATTTTCCTTGCCTTTTATATCTGGGATGGTTGTAGGGGATGGATCATCCATTTTTCTAAGGTTTTCTTTGTCTTTAGCCCTTGGTTCCATCATGTCTTTCATAAGCCTCTTAGTTGGCAGCCTTACTGCTTTTTCATGGTTTTTTTACCTACCATCATCATCATTGATATGTGTTTTTTTTTTTTTTCAGGCTTATTGGCATCTTGGCTTGCTTCCTCATTTGTGTATTTCATGTTGAAATCACTGCCTTCTTTGTTGCCTTTAACACTACCGTGAACTTCATTGTTATTTGTTTCACTGATGTGAGCTTCTTCATTACCTTGACTGCTTGCCTCATTGATGTGATCTTCACTGCTATTATCATCTTTGCTGACATTTGGTCCTTGGTGTCACTGTTTTTATTAGCATTATCATCTGTTTCTTTTTTAATTTATTCATTTGTATCAGCCCCATCATTTCCCTTTTCTTCACTGATACAAAACATGCTTTAAAACCCCTAGAGGAATCTTTGAATAAGTGTTGAGGTGAATTGGGCATTTGCATGGCTCAGAAACCTACTGGGTCAAAAGCGCAACACTTGCCCATTGTATTGGGTCGGGTTGCACATAGCAAAGGCGCAGTCCCTGCCCATGGTATCGGGTCGAGCTGCATGTAGAAAAGGCACAGTGCCTGCTCATGGTGTTGGGTCGGGTTGCACACAGCAAAGGCACAGCACCCAGATTTCTGTGTCAGGTGAGTTAGGTGAGAAACGAGTGAGAGCGGGCACCTTGTGCCAAGTTAAATGTGCAGCTACTTCCGGCTTTCTAGGCCTGTTAGGTCTGTTGGGCACAAATAGGTAAACAAGCAACACCTACCTACATGTGCGTAGCGCAGTGTAAAAATGCACAGGGAAAATTTACAGGCACGTAGCGCCTATCTCCAGGAGCATAGCGCCAGGCAGACTTGCCCAATGCACTCAAAAACTTGAAATTCCTTCCGTCCTTGAGATTTTTAACTTATTGCAAGGCATCAATAACCCTTTTGAAGTGTTGAATGGGCCTTCATGGACTTAGGGGTTTTATTTAAACTTTTGAAAATCTCCCTTCCCTAATCTTTAAGCCTTTTCATCATTTTCACTGATATTTCTTCATACCTTTCCTTGCAGGTGTGCTAGAATTATGAAATTTGCTTCTCTTATGATACTGGAGACTTGAAACTTTTATTTTACATAGCAACAACCTTGAAATCAACCTGAGCTTCAATCTTGGAGCTCAATCATCCTATTTTTCATCTTTTGTCCACTACCACTTTGTAGATGACTGAAATGATAAATTTGACCTTCTTGTTGCTCCTTGAAGCATGTTGAAGATTGCAACAAGAAACAGTGAAGGAGGCATCCTGAAACATCATCCTTGATCCTATTTGGAAAATAATCACCTAAATTAGGTGGGGCCCACATAGGTGATTTTTGGCGCAAAGTCTATTTTTAGACTATGTCTATTTTAAGACATGTCCATCATATTATATGAGTTGTAGGGTGCTATTTGTGGATGGTTGGTCAAGTTGGAAAAACAGATGGACTTCTATTTTTAGACATATTGGGTGGAGTCTATTTTTAGACTACCAGTCTAAATATAGATATGTCGAATGTTATTAGCTCCTAATAATATTTGGACTCTAAACATTATCTTATTCTCTTGGAGCACTTCAGTTAAGTGCATCGATGTGGCACAGTAGTTGACATAAGGAATTACGCTATTCATGAGGGTTTACGGGAGCTATTGCATGGAGGACTTCAGTTAGAACTCATGTGACATAGTTTGGTGGAGTTGGAGAAGTAGTTGGTGGAGTTGTATTTAGTTCAACTCAGTTAGACTCAGTTGAGCTAGTTGTATCTAGTCTAACTGAATGATACACTAGTGAGAGTGGAGTGAATTAATTAGTTAATTAATTCACTAAATAATAACTCATTAATCAACTGAAGAATACATTAGTTAACTATAGTGCATGGCAGTTTCAGTGGAGACTAGTGGAGAGATAGGTGAAAGAGCAAGTGTGACTATCAGTTGTGACTATAGTGTTGCATTGTTTGCACCACACATTCATTGGAGATGCCAATGAGGATTGCCTGAGAAAGTCTGGATAAATTCAAGTTCATTCAGAGCAATTCTTCAGCAAGGATTGCGTAGTAGAGGCAGGCTAGCAAGTGGCAAATATTGGTGCATGGATTTGCAAGATCGGGCTTGATTAGTGTGTAGCGATTGTATTGTACTAAGAGCTTGATATGATCAAATTTGTATGAGGATTGTTACATGATCTCTATGACATATATTATATACAAATATTTGGGGTTTTTAGCTTCAGGCTTTCTCGTTAAACAACTGTGTTAATGTGTGTGAATTTTTATTGTTTCATGTGTGCATTGCAATCTTGATTTAATTTCCACAAATGATCAATGGTGGAATAGATTATGTATTTTGCATGAAGTTAAAAAAGTGTGAGATCAGGAGAATATTGGACATATAGAACATAATTTATATAATTTCTACATGGTATTAGAGCAGTATTGATCATAGGAGATTGCAATTATTGAAGCGGTTGAGTTTTGTGCTGGTGGAATTCGAATTTGCTGCAGTGTTTTCTTGGTGTTGAAGTTGAGCATTCATTGAAATGTCTTTCAATGAATTGCGATTGGAGTATTCCCTTTATGGGAGCTTGAATTATATTGCATGGAAGGACAGGATGGAGGCGGTGTTGGATGATAATGGGCTGAAGGAGTTCATTGACAGCGATGTTCCTAAGTCGGGTTCTAGCGATGCAGCCGCAATTGACGCATGGAAAAAGACGGTAGCGAAGTGTCAAATAATTATGTTGGAAGGTGTGAAGGATCACATTGTGTCTAGCCTTCATGGTAAATCCACTCCATTCTTAATGTGGAAGGCTTTGATAGACTTTTTCCAAAGCAGAAGTGACCAGAGGAAGTTGGCACTTAAAGACAAGCTCAGAAGAAAAAAAAGCGGAGAAGAATGACACTATTCCGATATACTTGAAAAAGTTTGTTCATTGCAGGGATGAGCTTGGGAGTGTAGAAGTCAGTGTGGCTGAAGAATACTTGATGAGATTGGCTCTCCTTGGGCTTCCGAAGAGTTGGCATAGCTACAAGGACTCTGTCAATGGACGAGAGAAACTGCTAGGATGGGAGCGACTTTGGTCGGATCTTGTGCAGGAAGAGATAAGGCGGGATACCAGGGATGGATCTTCATCGAAGAATGATGATGAAGAGGATTTCACTTTGGCTACCAAAGCAAGGAAAGAGAAGGGGAAGAAAAATACTTCTCAATCTGGTGAAAATGGCAAAGAGCGTGACATGTCCAAAGTGAAGTGTTTTCACTGTCACGAACATGGACAGTTCGCCACTAATTGTCCACATAAGAAGAAGAACAAGCAGGTTGTTGGAGCTGCAGCTGGTGAGGCTCTTGCCTCAAAATTTGAGCTTGAATTCTCATTGATCACATGCATGGTGTCTAGTGCATTGGGATCGTGGTGGTACTTTGATAGTGGTGCTTCCTTTCACATGACGGGAGATGTGAATCTTTTCAGTGACTTGGTGGAGAAATATCTCCAGTTGCATGTTGACACTACAAGAAAAAAAAACATTGGTGAGGGGCGAAAATGGTCACCATAAGCTCATTGGTGAGGGTCAAAAGAGCCTTCGTCACCAAAAACTGAACGTTACCAAAGGTGGCGTCGCCGAAAGTATAGGTGTTGTGGTGACATTCAAAGTTCGTCACCAATAATGATTTATAGTGACGGATAGTGACCGTCACCATTGCATATGAGCAATGGTGACGAACAATAGCCTTCGTCACCAAAAAATTGAACGTCACCAAAGGTGGCATCGCCGAAAGTATAGGTGTTGTGGTGAAATTCCAAGGTCCGTCACCAATAATGATTTATAGTGACGGATATTGATCAGTCACCATTTCATATGAGCAATGGTGATGGAAAATAGCCTCTGTCACCAAAAAAGCGAACGTCACCAAAGGTGGCGTCGCCGAAAGTATGTTTTGTAGTGACGAGTCAAGGTCCGTCACGAATATTAATTATAATGACGGATAGTGACCGTCACCATTTCATATGAACAACAATGATTTTTTTGTGATGGACCTTTCATGGCCATCACTATTGGTGCATATATATAGCGACGTTCATTGACTGTCACCATAAACGCATTGGTGACATCAAGGTCCGTCACGAATAATGACTATAATGACAAACAGTGACCCTCACCATTTTAGATAAACAACAACGATTTATGGTGATGGACCTTTAATGGTCGTCACTATTGATGCGTATACATGGTGGCGTTCGTTGACCGTCACCATTTCATATTTTGGTGAGGGTCGAAAAATTGTCACCATAAGCTCATTGGTGATGGTCAAAAGAGCATCCGTCACCAAAAACCGATCTTCGTCATTCCCTATATATGAATATCGAGGGCACGATGGAATCGAACCACCAACCTCCCTGCTTGTAAAGCGGGTGCTCTTCCATTGAGCTAGCACCCTTTAAAGAATTAGACTTTAAACTAGGAATTGCCCCTAAAGGTGCAAAGATACACCAAAGGAATAAGAACCAGGAAAAGCGAAAGAACTCAGTGTCCTTGCTCCTATTTTTATTCTATGACACTCTACAAAGTATGATCTTGATCTATGACGTATTTGTGCCTAGTGGTTCTAATTTAATAGTAAATGTTATATTAGATAAAATAAATGAATAACCGAGAGGCCTTACGGGCTAATTTTTAATCCTTACACCAAAATCTCTTAATATTCAAGTCTATGGAACAACTCATTCAAAGTTCAAAGCTGAAGTAGATTTTAAATGGAAAGCCTAAAACCAGACTAAGTAGTTTACAAGTTAACATTTTGGATAAAAATTCTGTTCAATTTATATGACAAGTTATGCCATAACCTTGAAACTAGTTTCTTAGCTAAAATACTTTCTTAAGTCAACAATGACAAAGAAACATAGTCATGGCAAGCAAAATTCTCTTGTTTTTTCTAATGAGGGTGCATGTAACTTGATAGAGGTTGTATGAAAGTATCAAACCATAAACAATTTCACTAAAAAATTGAAATGACAAAGTCTTGTTAAGCAACAAAGGTTTAGTTGAATATATGGAAAGCATCGAGCTAAATGATATAATTAAACTAAAAGTAAGCGTAAAAAAATGAAATTGCCATCATATACATCGCATCGCGTATGAATTTGCATCAATGTATCGAACTAATATGACTTCAAATTTTGAAATTTTCTGCCCAAGATAACATTTATCATTAAAAAAATTTGATCAAACATGAAGTAATCTCATGAATCCTTCAGATTTATATTGTAATATCCATCTCAAATCGATAGATCTAGAATCTTAAATATTCTTATAACTAGCAATTGCACCAAGAGGTGCAAAGGAACGCTGGAACATGGATAAGAGAAGTGGGGAGATTGTATAAAGAAATAATCAAGCGAAATATACTAAAAAATGAAATACAACCCATGTGAGGCTAATTTAAATTCAATTGTTGTGAATTTTCAAGTGAAAGAAAGTTTGTAATCGGTGTCCGGCAAGCAGGGACTCACAAAAATTGTTATAGAGAAAAAACTTGGAAGGGAAATTGAGGTTTGAGGTTTGATGATGTTGATGAAGCACATATTCTACTTGGTGAAAGTGGCCACCGCAAGGATTATTGGGGGTTCGTGCTTCTATAAGCGGGATAATACTTTTGAGCTTGAAACAACTTTGCACAATATAGCTTTCAGTTCAAATGGGTGCAAATACATATAAATCAAGCAATTTGAGACCTTTAAATGTATGGTCGAAGCAACAACTCCCAGAATCTGTGCAAATTCTTCTAAACTCTATTTGAAAAGAGGAAATTAATTTGATCCTTGAAGGAAACTTGTTTGGACCGGACAATGGTGAGTTGATAAGCGACTCAAACAATTGGGCGAGAGATTATTAGTGGTGTATTTTCAAAGGGCTCAAAGAGTCATTACCTTCTAGATGGCTATATATTTTGGGACATGGGTTTGAAAATACGGGTAAGAAGAATCAGCCAGCGTACGAACGGCTTGGGTGAATTTGAGAAAAAAACACCAAAGATCCGCCAATTTTGTTGAATGCCTCCGAGCAAATGTGGTTTATTGTTTCTTTGTCAATTCCTCCTTAGTCATGGATTGCGAGGCCCCGCACAAAATAAGAATATTATTATGATTGGTGTCCGTTCAAGTGAATAATTTAAAACAATATACTCATAACCTAGCACAAAATACAGATTCAGCTGAAGTAAATACGGAAAACAAGAATAGTGGAAATGATGATTTTGGATTTCAAATTGAAGGAGCATACAAGGGCTAGGATGAAGTGCTTTTGAAATTTCGAGTGGGCGAGAGGGAGACGAAAGGATGGGCTGCGAGCAAGTTTTTTGGAGTCTCGGGATAGAAGAGAAGGGAAAAGAGGAAAACTTCAAGTTCAAAGCACGGAGTAATGACCCCCTGGAAGGAGAGATTTTGATTCTCTTGTTCAATCTCGGTAGGAAGTAAGCAATGCCTTTGGTCAAGTCGACATTCAATTGTCGGATTCTCTATGGGATGTAGGTGATGGCATTAGCCAAGAGAAGCAGCTAGACGTGGTTTCACATGAATATATCCTTTCTTCATGAATGCAATGATTATCGGAATTATGTTCAAATAAAAGAGATGAGAACGATTGTGCAAGAGGCTTTATAATGTTTGATATGCAAAGAATATAATATTCAAAATAGTACACATCATATGAGGTGGAGACCTTTAAATCAAGCAATTTAAGACCTTTAAATGTATGGTCGAAGCAACAACTCTAGAATCAGTGCAAATGCTTCTAAACTCTATTTGAAAAGAGGAAATTAATTTGATCCTTGAAGGAAACTTGTTTGGACCAAACATTGGTGAGTTGATAAGCGAGCTCAAACAATTGGGCAGTAGATTATTATGTGGTGTATTTTCAAAGGGCTCAAAGAGTCATTACCTTCTAGATGGCTATATATTTTTGGAGATGGGTTTGAAAATACAGGGTAAGAAGAATAAGCCAACGTACGAACGAGTCGAGGGTGAATTTAGAAAAAAACACCAAAGATCTCGCCAATTTTTTTGAATGCCTCCGAGCAATGTGGTTTATTGTTTGTCGTCAATTCGTCCTCAGTCATGGATTGCGAGCTCGCACAAAATAAAAATATTCTTATGATTGGTCTCCGTTACGAAGTGAATAATTTAAAACAATATACTCATAACCTAGCACAAAATACGGATTCAACAAGTAAATACGGAAAACAAGAATAGTGGAAATGATGATTTTGGATTTCAAATTGAAGGAGCATATAAGGGCGAGGATGAAGTGCTTTTGAAATTTCAGTGGGCAGAGGAGACAGAAAGGATGGGCTACAACAAGTTTTTGGAGTCTCAGGATAGAAGAGAAGGGAAAAGAGGCAAACTTCAAGTTCAAAGCACAAAGTAATGACCCCTGGAAGGAGAGATTTTGATTCTCTTGTTAAATCTCAGCAGGAAGTAAGCAATGCCTTTGGTCATAACTAATTGTCGTCGCCTCTCAAATCTATATCTCCATCACAATCAACTACATGGAAAACTGCAAACAAGTTTATGTAGGCTACAGAGTTTGGCATACCTCTACCTTACTAGTAATATGTTTGAAGGCCCCGTACCTAAACAACTTGCAATGAACGGAAATAGTCTTATACAAGTTGATCTATCTGATAACCTCTCTATTCGAACCCTTGGGGGGACAAAAAGCGAAGGTTTATCGGACATTGTGATGACCCAAAACCCCTGCTCTCTTAATCCCTCCCCTGCAATCCCATAGCCCACCTTGGGCACCAAAACCCTGTCTAGTCGCTTCCCTATATTTCTCCTATTTGGGTACTATTTTAGCCCTAAAAGAATTCTTCTTCTTCCCTTTCAAGGAATCAAGACGCCTCAATAGCTTGAGCTGCTCTCTCTCCCACGAAGTGTTTCGGAATTTGATGTGGGTTTTGAACTTTTCACCGCAGTGATTTTGGAATTTGATGTGGGTTTTGAACTTGTCACCGCAGACTTAGCAGATGTGGGTTTTGAACTTGACTACCAGAGCCTCGGCCTCCACCACCACCTCCACTGTTGCCCTGTTCGAATCCCTTAACATATACCTGCAAACCCTTGTCTCCATACCCTCTCGGTGTCTCTCATGTCCCTATTTTCAAACATTTAAGATCTTGAAACTTATTTTTGAAACTAACAGGGCCAAATAGAAGATTTTCATTGGTTGGAGGAGGTGCCACATGTCTAAATTTATTGGCTGGAAGGGCGATGAGAAAGGCTTCTCATTGGCTGGGGTGAACAGTATTTGCTCACCCCAAGCCAACAAAAAAAATGCCTTCGGAGTAATTATATTATCATAGAATAAGTGTCAACAAAATACATTACCACTAACAAAATATAGTAATATAGATTGGTTTAAGAGCTGGCACAAGTCTTGCTTTGAAAAGTAAGAAGCCTGAAGAGGAGCCAAGATAATCGGTGCTTTTTGGTTATTGTCGACACAAAAAAGAGAAAAATTACAAATCTCGTAATTACACATTAAGGATGGAGATTGGGAGGAAACGCTCAAAGTGCAGAGCAAAAGAGAGCATCACATTCATGCATATGGTAATCAATGTGTTCCACTCAACTCTCCAAGGTGCGAAGATGGTCATTTGTGTGTTGTTGTTGGCACCAGAGTCCTTCCACAGAGTCAAAGGTCTCATTATGCACATGCTCGAGGTCGTTGATATAGGAAACCAATTCGTTCATGTCCTCGTACTCATTTCCCTCGCCGTATCAATGTTGAGATGTATGCGATCCAGTCCGGGTCGCGATGGACTCCAAGGTGACCGAGACTTCTACGTGGCTCAATGAGCAGGCTGGAGACAGGGTCATATACGCGTAGCGGAGTGGCGACTCTCAATCGACTCGTAGTCCGAGCTAGGGCTCCCCCATGTTGCTTGGTGTACATCCATGTGTGGCCCAGACACCCCCCGTGAGACCCGTCCTCTCTGTGGAGGCATACTACTCATTTATAGGTTGGTGTTTGGCATGCATATTAAATCATTAAAATATTTAGACCGAAAGATGAGAATATTATTGTGTTTATGTATGATGGAATAACAAACCAACATTCTTTGGCTTGGTGCTACTATAAAATGCCAAACATTTGATATCATTATAAATATTACTACCAACTGAAACTATTATCACATAAGAGTAATATACCCACCCAATCAAACTTAAAACTAAGTGTTAAACAACATTTTGTCATCGTCCCTGCAATCCCCATCCCGAACATTGGAGGGCCATTTCTGTGACTTTTATGTAGTGTCATGCCTTGCAAAAAGTGTCATTACATCCCTTGCCATGAGAAGAACATTTCCTCTTTTGACTATTCCTGGAACGGGATCTAAAAAAACATATGATTTTGGGTCGGCGCTAGCGTAGTTACTGGCAGATTTACACTGGCCTCGCGCCCATTGGCGCTTTGTCCCAATGGACTGCCCGCGCTGAGTCTGTTTTTTTTATTTTTTTTATAAAATAGAAGCAAAGTTTCCATTTCCAACCACTTCGTGAGCGTAGTTAGCATGGGTTGTTCGATCGAATAACGTCGAAAATCTTCCTTTGGCTTCTTATTTCCTACATTTGAGCAACCTCCCAAAGGATAAGGCCTCCCTTCCACCATATGAGGGATCCCAACCTCCTTCATAAGTCTTATTCTTCTCCCTCAACCCTTCAATCCCCCCTCCTCTCTCCCTAGAAGATAATTCCCTTGCTTAAAAAGGAAAGCAAGTCCCACTCTTTATTTTATCTTAGGGAAAGGGTTTTGAGGGTCACTTCCCACCTATTCATTGACCTATAGTCTACAAGTGACTTCCTAAACTATTGGGACTCCACCCATCGGTGAAATTATGTGAAGAGAAAGGAGCCTTAGCTATGGTGACAATGGGCTAAGCCTCCATCGTTTCCCTTATCCTAGTAGTTGCCCTCTTAGGAACCCCTTTTAGATCCACTACTAGTTTTAGTGGTAACATGTTGTTCACAATTCCATTTGTGAACAACTCTTTGGTATGCCCACTTTTGCCATACTACGGCTCCAAGATGAGATGTCCAGGGGGCTATGGAGGCTGCCCTTCTTCTCACCTGAATCAATCCTCTACAATATAGTGAACTAGGGCTAGTTGGTTGGCCCACTTGACTATTACTTTAGTCCTTCAAAGTATGCAAATCCTTGGGCCCTATACACCTGCCTCTTCTACCAATTTTGCTCATGTCCTTCACCGAACAAGAGTCAGGGCTCTTCTTTGATAGTAACCTAACAACCCTCCAACTGTACTTGGCCTACCATCAATCTGCCCAACCACAATCAATTCCTTTTACTGATCTAGGGCCCACAATATTGTCTTCATCTAAGGCTCTTCAAATTTTCCACCTAACAATGGTTTGAGTCCTCTCAAGATCATTGTTCTTGTGTATTGAAAATTTGATCTTTGTTGTCCAATCTATGAACAAATATGAACTACTCCTTGTATCATACTTCTAACAATCTGTAGATGGTCGAACTAGGGTCACAAATCAACCACTAACAATCCATTCACTAATTTTTTTATAGGTTTCTTCGGATCTTTGTCTAAAACTCTATGGAAAGTCCACCAAAATCAACTCCTCTCGCATGCCAATCCATTCTTCATATGGCACATTTCTTCGCATGCTCAATCTTCGCTCGAGTTCCACCCTCCGTTGGATCTCGTTGTCTCCACGAATACTCGAATCCGCAAACCATCTTCTAGATCTGTGGTCTTTATTGCATAAATAAACCTCGCTCTAAGGGTCACAACCCATCTTCTTCTACGCAAATTTTTCACGGTCTTAAGGTCATACCTTATGAACTAAACATGCTAGGAAACTGTCCTAACCAGGGGCATTCTACTTATGTACTTATAATTGTTGTAGAAAAAAACCCTATCCACACATAGAAAAAAAACACGACTCTTGCTTCCATAAGAGACTCGACCTAGCTCATATGGATCCATAGATTACGGGCATTTCTTTGGTCGAATCTTGACATGAACTTCGAGATCTCGAATGTCGACCCTCAAATTAGGGTTAAATCAGATCAATATTACACCCTATGTCGACTTTTGTTATGGCTCTAAATTATAGTGCAAGCCCTCCTCCATTTATGTTGGTCTTTATCACTGACACCTTGCGGCCTACTAACCACCACAAGGCAAGATGATATCAACCCTCTCTTCTATTTCATGTAGAAAATCCAACCAACGGGATTCAATCTAATCTTGTAATGTACTAAAACAAGATATTGAATCCTTCCTACAATTTGTGGAAACAACACACGATCGCACAATCACATATAAGTAAGAGAAACAAGTTATCAATCGCACAACACAAGATGTATCCCGGGGAAGCAACTGCTCAAAACCCTCTATCTCTATTTTGTATTAAGTCAAGGAATCATGAAACAATACAATGCTTAATCTCTCTTGAGATTCTCAAACACTACGCCAATTGTCTCCCTCGCTGATCTAGGAAAAAATCGGTCTAATACTTAGCCAATTCTCGACTTTGCCTTGCTCACGCAATTCCTATGGAATTATCTCCATATTAATTAGGAAAATCAACCTTCCTTGATTGCACAATCCATCATGGCATCCCAATGACTTTATAATTGCACATGGGAAATTTTCTATAAATACAACCGATAGTTATGTTCCTCTGAAACTGTGTTACAATAAGGATGAAGGGTCTTTTTTTTATTATTTAAAAAATAAGATAAAATCCTAAAAAATCAAAACCCTAACCCGAGGAGATCTAACACCAAGAGTTTATGGGCCCCGTTGGGGTTAGTTGGGCAACCAACTTTCCGGGGTCGTAACTTGGTCATATGATCTTCGTTTGACGCACATGATACCTTGTTAGAAAGATCTCTTCGAGGACTACAACTGCTAATGCAATTTCTATGAAATCGCTAAACCTTTCTTGCCCAAAAAACATCGTTTGGGGCCTCAAAATGGCTCCGGAAGTTCAAGACCTGAAAAAGCGACAAAAAAAAGTAAAATCGTGCTATAATTAAGGAAAGCTGGAAAATTGAAAGAGACAATGGCGAGGGCCCAAGTGGAATAGGCGGGTGGCTACCAATATCCACCTCGATCACCTTAAATCAAATTTCTTGAGCTAACTCAATCATCATGACTTAGTTAAGTCGACACAAGTTGTTATGAGACGAAATTACAATTTATTGTCCAATTTATTTAAGGGAAAAATAAATTAGACGCCTCACATTCCTCACTCCTGGTACATCAAAATTCCTCACTAGTGTGGGTGCATTGTTTTTTTTGTCCTTTCTAGTTTCCAATTTCACTATTTCTTGTTGCAAATTTCAATACTCCCTCTCAACAAGAAAGGAATTCAATCTATCTCCATTCGGTACTTTTTGGAATGTTACGCATGCTACACTTCTCTAGTGTTGTTTGCACCCGCAAGTCCTAAAAGCCCGAATAGCCTCCCGAACAAATTACTCAGAGTATAATGCATCTATCATCAAAATCTTTTGACTCGCTGCTAGCTACGCATCCGTCTAGTACTTGGATTCTTTTTGCTGCCGTCGACATCCGCATTCGTGCCCTTTAAACTATTGTTAACTCTAATTTGTGATCCGATATTTGACATCGACTACGATTTTCGTCTTGTCGACATCCGACTACATCAATTTAACCGATCCTTCCTACTACTATTGTACTGTGGCTCCTCGTAGCCGGAGTTCGATCCATGAGATCACACACCATCTCAATGGACCTTGCCCAAATTTCTTATCTTGGGATTATGTCTACACATCACCCCACCAGCTTACACCTCCGTGTATGGCTGCTCCCTCTTCCCATCTGGCTCAAAATTTCCCCCTCATGGAGGTCTCTGCTTGAGTGGATGCTTCCACTCGGTCTCCTCTCTACTTCTCCAATTGTGGCAAATACTCCACAACCTTCCGAGACCGCTTCTCATGAAGATTCATGTTAAGAGGTATTTATGCTCCCTTTAAACCACCAAGTCTCTAACTTCTGCCTTTCTCCTCAAAGCTTTGCATGCATACGGTACCTCAATTACATATAGGTTCTTGACTCGCGCACTGGTGTAATTGTCCCGACGTTACAAAAGGTTTCTAAAAAAGAGTTGATTTTAAATCGATGATATCTCCCTCATCAGAGCTCCCTGATTCGACCGATTTTTTTTCTATTTCGGTAGATTTTCGCAAAGGAATCCAAATAGCCCATTTGTTTTTGAAAATTTTACACCAAAATATTCAAATATTCTATGCAAACTCGCCGCCCAAATTTTTTTTGCTCTAATACCATGTAGAAAATCTAACCAACGAGATTCAATCTAATCTTGTAATCTACTAAAAACAAGATATTGAATCCTTCCTACAAATTTGCGGAAACAAAACACGATCGCACAATCACATATAAGTAAGAGAAATAAATTATCAATCACACAACAACATGATGTATTTGGGGAAAGAAAGCTGCTCAAAGGCCCTCTATCTCTATTGTGTATTAAGTCAAGGAATCATGAAACAATACATTAATGCTTAATCTCTCATGAGATTCTCCAGCACTCGTCAGTTTGTCTCCCATTGATCTAGGAAAACTCGGTCTAGTACTTAGCCAATTTTGATCCTTACTTTACTGCCTTGCTCATACAATCCTAGCTAGGGAATTAATTGCTTATTAATTAGGAAAATCCATCTTCCTTGATTGCACAATCCATTATGGAATCCCAATGACTTTATAATTTCACATGGGAAATTTTCTCTCGAATACAACCGATAGTTATGTTCCCTTTAACCTCTGTCTCAACTGGGTATTCCTCGAAATCGACATGCATACAACTATTAATAGCGAATTATCGGTTATATGATTGATCACTCATTGTGAATTAAATCTAATTTAATTCATCGGACCTATCGCTAGCTCATAACTTAGTTAGAACCAGGTTAAATTGATTTTAACGCATTTAATTGAGTTAATTACACTTTCACCCCCACTAATGCATCAATTTCAAGCTGGACCCAAAAAACATTAGAATCCCTCTAGATGCCTCATCTTAGACCCTCAAGTACTTGAATTTCTTGAGCTAACTCGGTCATCATGACTTAATTAACTAACACAAGTTGTTATGAGATGAAATTACAATTTATTGTCCAATTTATTTAAGGGAAAAAATAAATTAGACGCCCCACATTCCTCACTCTTGGTGCATCAAAATTCCTCACCAGTGTGGGTGCATTTTTTTTGTCCTTTCTGGTTTCCAATCTCACTGTTTCTTGTTGCAAATTTCAACATTTCAGAATTTGATGCGGCCTTCACACAAAGACACCATTGAAATCACATGCCCGGATTCTCATGAGAAACCTCTCTTAAGCTCGATTTTGCCGGAAGAGAACCAACAATATGCCATCCTACTTCCTAGCGCAAACCGACCCTTAAGGTATGCAACATTCTTCGAACACTCACATGATGATCTTGCTCTTGGAGGATGATCATGACCTCCCTTTAGCAACCCTTACTCGCCCTCGTACTCGACCTACTTTAGGACTACATCTCTCTTCACCCCCTTGATGTGCCAGCTAGTGGGAATACATGTCAAACATGCTAATATGTGCCAAGTGATAAGGCATGCCAAGATGTGCAAGGGTGTGTCAATGCATGTCAGGGAATGTCAAGACAACAAAAGGGAGAAAAAAGTTAAACTACAAGGAAATGAACACATAAGAGGGTTAATAAGTCATCAATTTACCTTTTCCAAGAGGGGCATGCTAGGCACACCAACACTAGGCAACAATAGGTGCCAAGTGCAAAGTCTTAGTGCATTCTAAGTGCCAAGTATTCCTTTGTTGCTTCTCATCTACTTTCCAACAGCGATAATCACAAATAAATTTAATATTAAACCATGCCAAATCATACCAAGGCATCTCAACGTATTCCACACATGCTAAGACTTTCCAAAGCACCAACACGTGCCAAGCGCCAATATGTGTCAAGAACTAGTGTTATGCATGTTATGAAGTGGAAGGGAATGTTGAAGAGTGCTAAGGTGTGCTAGAGAGTGATAATGCATGTTCATGAGTGTTAAGGATTACTAGGAAAAAAACATTAAGGGAGCACTAAGTAAAAATTCATGAAAGTTAATGAATATGAGGATCGTGTGCTAGAGACTAGTGTTAATGCGTATTAGTTGTCATGCCAAGGAGGAGATCGACAAGGTATGCTAAGCATTGGTAAGGCATGTTAGGGAATATCAAGGCATGTCAAGAATTCCCAAAGTGTGCTTGGGAGTTCAGGGGTGTGCTAATTATATCATGTGCCAATTAATAGTGCCAAGATATGCCAATACATGTCTGGGTGCTAAGGATGTGGTGCGGGGGACCAGAGGTATGTCAATATGTGTCAAGGCAACAAAAGGAAGAACCAATAAGAGGGTTAATAAGTCGGGACTTTATCTTTTTTGAAAAGGGGCATGCTAGGCACACTAATAATAGGTCCCAATACATGCCAAGTGGCATTGTGTGCCAAGTGCTAATGTATGTCAATGCATTCAACCAAGGTGTTCCAGGGGCATGCTAGGGACTATATGCGACATGCCAACACATGTTAGCAGAGTTCGATGTTGTGCTAGCGCATGTCACCATGTGCTTGGGCGTAAGTGTCATCACAAGATGTTCTAGGTACAAAGATGTTCCAATACATGTGGGGTGCTAAGAAATGTTAGTGTGTGCCAAAGCATTAATTTAAGGCATGCCCAGTTGGTGAGGATCGTTAGGTCTTTCTCATTAATAGAATTGTCAAAGCTTGATTATGTATTAAATAATATATTTCCTACACACAATAGTGGAACTTTATCTAAAGGGAATTTTCTAGATAATAAACTTAATATATATGAATCATTTGTTGACTCATATAAAATCTCTATTCGACTAGTTATTACTTGAGGGGCAATGATACACACTAATTACTTCTAAAAAAATTCACCGACCCTAACCACTATGGCTTTGGACATATTATAAAAAAATACTCCACAATAATGGTATTAAATCGTTAACTTTTGACAAAAAAAATATAATAACGAGCACATAGCATCATCAAAAACTCATTCGAATGATCAATGATGACGACCATTTTTTGACCGTCACCAAAAGTAACAAAACGAGCATTGGTGAGGGTCATTAAAACTTCGTCACTAGAAGTGTCACCAAAGAGAGAATTAGTGATGGGCCTTTAACAACCCTCACCAAAAGTGTCATTCAAAATGTCTTTGGTGACAGCACCATAAAGGACCATCACTATATACACTTACGATGACGGGTTTTTTAATGATCAATGATGATGGACATTTTTTTGACCCAGTCACCAAAAGTAACAAAAAGAGCATTGGTGAGGGTCATTAAAAGTTCGTCACTAGAAGGGTCACCAAAGAGATAATTAGTGACGGGCCTTTAACAACCCTCACCAAAAGTGTCATTGAAAATGTCTTTGGTGACGGACCATAAAGGACCATCACTATATACACTTACAATGACAGTTTTTTAAAGGCCGTCACCATATGTGACATTGGTGACGGACCTTAAAGGTCCGTCACAAGCATGACCCTCACCAATGTGCTTTTTTCTTGTAGTGTGAGTTCGGTGATAATGGACGATACAATGCGACCAGCATTGGTACCATTACCTTTCAGAGGGAGTCAGGTAAAATCATTCTTTTACAAGATGTAGTGCATGTTCCAGGTTTAAAGAAGAATTTAATCTCAGTCGCATTGTTAGAGGATAAAGGGTATGATGTTTTCTTTAGTGAAGGAAAAGTTTTCCTTTGGTACAAAACAACAGGACAAGTCAAGAAGGTTGGTATTCGAGCGAAGAATCTCTACAGAATTGAAGTAGATGGGATTTCTACGGAGCTTCCTACTGTTGGGAAGTGCAAGAAAGACATGCAATTGAAGCTTGAGAGGGAGATGGATTTGCATGCAGGTAAGGGTGAACCTCGAGATGTGGAGTAGGCACAAGATGAGGATCATGGAGTGGGAACAACCACTCATGTAGAGAAATATTGTGCCAGATGGGCAGAGGGAGTGCATGCAGCTATACCACTAGGTGAGAGGTGGGGCGACATGCATGAGTAATCCCAAGAGGAGGTTTCTGGGCAGGATTCATTGAGATGGTGTGGATCTCACGAATTGAACTTGGCTATGAGGTGCCCATAGAGTATCAGTAGCATGATCAGTTGGATTGATGTAGGAAGATCAAAGTGATAGTGTCGGATACTGGAGCGCGGTTCAGAGTTGACAGCAAGTGCAGAGTGCATGGGTGCAGAGTTCAACAACACAGTGGTTCCTGAAGACATGTGCAGTTGGTACCAGAAGAAGTCAAAGAATTTGATGATAGATGCATTAAGACTGATTGATTTGTTTGGATCCTTTCAGTTTTGGAAGAGTTCTAGAGCAGATGCATGGAGTTGCAGGGCACTTGCAAAGGTTGCAGGGCAAATGCATGGAGTTGCACGTCGCATGCAAAGACAATCCTTTCTTATTGAGAGGGAGTGTTGAGGATTGCAACAAGAAACAGTGAAGGAGGCATCCTAGAACATCATCCTTGATCCTAGTTGGAAAATAATCACCTAAACTAGGTGGGGCCCACACAGATGATTTTTGGCGCAAAGTCTATTTTAGACTATGTCTATTTTTAGACATGTCGATCATATTCTATGAGTTGCAGGATGCTATTTGTGGATGGTTGGTCAAGTTGGAAAAATATATGTACTTCTATTTTTAGACATATTGGGCAGAGTCTATTTTTAGACTGCCAGTCTAAATATAGATATGTCAAATATTATTAGCTCCTAATAATATTTGGACTCTAAACATTATCTTATTCTCTTGGAGCACTTTAGTTAAATGCACAGATGTGGCACAACAGCTGACAGAAGGAATTATGCTATTATTGAGGGTTTACTAGAGCTATTGCATGGAGGAATTCAGTTAGAACTCATGTGACAGAGTTTGGTGGAGTTGGAGAACTAGTTGGTGGAGTTGTATTTAGTTTAACTCAGTTAGACTCAGTTGAGCTAGTTGTATCTAGTCTAACTGAATGATACACTAGTAAGAGTGGAGTGAATTAATTAGTTAATTAATTCACTAAATAATAATTCATTAATCAACTGAAGAATACATCAGTTAACTACAGTGCATGGCAGTTTCAGTGGAGACCAGTGGAGAGATAGGTGAAAGAGCAAGTGTGACTATCAGTTGTGGCTCTAGTGTTGAATTGTTTGCACCACAAATTCATTGGATATGCCAATGAGGATTGTGTGAGCAAGGCTGGAGCAATCTGAGTTCATCCAGAGCCATTATTTAGCAGGGATTGCGTAGTAGAGGCAAGCTAGCAGGTGGCAAAGACCGGTGCATGGATTTGCAAGATCGGGCCTGATTAGTGTGTAGTGATTGTATTGCACTAAGAGCTTGATATGATCAGATTTGTATGAGGATTGTTACATGATCTCTATGACATATATTATATACATATAGTTGGGGTTTTCAGCTTCAAGATTTCCCGTTAAACAACTGTGTTAATGTGTGTGAATTTTTATTGTTTCATGTGTGCATTGCAATCTTGATTTAATTTCCGAAAATGATCAATGGTGGAATAGATTCTGTATTTTGCATGAAGTTAAAATAGTGTGAGATCAGGAAAATCTTGTACATATAACACATAAGTTATATAATTTCTACAAAGCATGACCTTTGACAATCATAGGGAGGGCTGCACAGAGTAGGAGTTTAAAAATATTCTTTTACCTGCACTATGGAACTCAACATCTTTTGATCATTTTGGCATGATAATATCTTTTGATAATTATGGAATTTGATCCAATAGTGGCATCTTTAAAATCATTCCTTTTTTTGCAGCATGGAGTTGAACTCATACCTTTTACCTTTTGTGGCCACTTGTGATTTTGTAGGTGCCATAAATGATAATTTAAACCTTGCTCACTGATACTCTTTACCTCTTTGTTCTGCAGGTTTTGCTTCATGCTTGGATTTGTATGCCATATTCAGGTCTTTTAATGCATTTGATCATTGCTTGGCACACTGATGTACTGCAAAATGTAAAACCCTAGTTCCTCTTAGAGCCAAGTGCTTCCTGTCTTCTTTGCTGCAAGATGTTCTTTATTAGGGACAAACTACTTACCTCATCAATTTTCAAATATGCTTGGAGGACCCTCAGCAATATTTTGGAAGATTTTGAGGTGATTTTATTTTTTATAGGGCTTAGAATCTTTTCCTATCCAAAGGCGCAATTCCTGAATGAGGTGTCGGGTCGGGAAAGTCGGGTCAGTGCCTTGTGCCAAACGCGCAGCACCAAATCTTGAACGTGCAACACCAACTTGAAAAGGGAATTTGGAGGCCTAATCAGTGTAAAAATTGGGCCAATGATAGTTCGTTGGAAATATTATCCTGTCTAATTTTCAAATATACCTTCTTTTTTCTGATTGGAGTTGATTTGACCTATCAAAAGTTGATTCTCCCACTGGTCAAAAAGTGTTGAATGATGGTGCATAAATGCAGAGTGCTGGTGCATGAAACTTTTGGAGGCCTTCCCCAACTCAAAATTGAGCTCATGATAGCTCATTGGAAATATCTTCTAGTCTAGTTGTCCTTTGACCCATCAAGCAAGTCATTTGGACACTTTAGCTTTGAGAAAACCTAATTTTTCCAAGGTCACTCTAGAAGTGCAACAATTCTCATGTGACACCTGTATTTTTGACATTTATTCCAAGCCATGATACCTATGTAAAATCTGAAGCTTTTTTTTCTTCTTGGACCTATTATGGACAAAAACCTCTCTCATTTTTGTCAAATGCATCTCTGTTTGGCCAGAAACATACTTTGAAGCAAAACTGGCCCTAGGTGTGGCAAATGATTTGTCCTTTGGAATGAAATCTTGGAAAATGATGGAGGAATAATGTTTATGAGTTGGTATGGCTATATTATTGATGATATGACCTATCAGATGGATCCTCTGCTCCTATTCCTCTTTTTCATAGCAAACCCTAGCTTAGTTGGAAGGGGAAATTAGGGTTTGGTGTAGGCAAAACAGGGTATTTAGGATTGCCTTGTAGAGGGAGGGGAATGTAGGGGTTAAGGGTTGTCTAAATTCTTTGGGAAATTTTGGGTGATAGGGATAGATTTTAGAGAGTAGGGGAAAGTGGAATTTCAAGGATTGAGTGAGGGGAAGGGGTCCAAAAGGGAAAAACACAGGCCTAGTCTCGAAAAGTTTCATATTGCAGCAATAGGCTATGTTTTGTATAAAAATGATGAGTTTGAGGGATAGGAGTGATGGGAAGTGTTTATGAAGGTATATTAAGTATAGGGGAAGGTGTAAGAGCATCAGGATACAAGCCTTGTTGATGATTTAAACATGTAAGTCATGAAACCAAGAAAAATGCCCTAAAAAACCCTAGTCATCTACAAGAACAAAGGTAGGTAAAAACACATAAGAAGTCTTTTAGGAGCAGCAGGGTGACCATGGAATGGAAAAATAGTAGAATAGTGAAAAATTTTCTCTAAGGATAATGAAATAAGTGAGATTTCTAAAACTCACAATGTTCGGGAATCTTGTTTTTAGACATCTAGAACCAATATTTATTCATCTACGGATAGTGAAAATTACTGATGACTAACAGTGGCTCCACTTGGGGAGGGAAGCTCCTTTTGAGTAGGTGTCTAGAAACTCAGATTTCAGATCTCTGAGTTTTAAATATTAGTGCCTTACTTTCTCTTGGAAGATCTCTTTCCTTAATTTGTTGATGTTCTCTTGAAGCTATGATCTTAGAAATCTGAAAAGACATGATTGCTTCAACACTAGTTCTACCTACCCATCACACTTTTCCTAACATTTTTTCTTCACTTGGGTGCACTTGGACTGGGAAACCCTTGAAATTATTTTGTTTTTTAAAGCATACAAAAATATATACTTCTACCCTTATCACTTCTAAGAGTTCAGATTAGGCTAATGAACTTTTTTATTCTCTACCTAGTCTAATCATCTATCAAGATTAAGCTATTTGACAGACTCTATTCTATAATATATTGACATGAAATTGAAAACATGATTTAAACCAGGATTAAGCAATCTGATTTACCATGGGTTGTGGCATTGGGACAAGCTGCACACAGACATTATTTTCGCACAATAAAAACTAGAAACTTGAGGGTTTATAATTTGAAATTTGTCACACATACTTCTCATTCCTCTTTGGTTCATATTTATGCTTTGGGAACCAACATCTTTTCTTCCTAATCTAACTTACTGACAAGTCAAGCTTACATGGTTTTGACATGTCTTCTTTCACTAACCTATTAGCAAAAATTCAAAACATTTTCAGTCATGATTAGGCTAGATGACTGAACAAGACCTTCTTTCCTCAACAGTAGTGGCATTTAGGCTTGCTCACTTTCAACAAAACTCTTTTTTGGGTATGGGGCTGTACCTCTTCTTTAAAACTACCTTGTTTTTCTTCTTTTCTCTATTTTTTGTGTTTTCATTTTTTGACAAAACAATCTGAAACTAAAGCTAGAAAGATGCTCATAATGCTGAGCTTATTTGCACACCTATCTATCCTAATCTAACCTATACATGATATACATTCAATTGGTGAACTCTCTTTTCCAATATAACCAGTTAAGTAGATGATTCCATGAGTGATCTTGGTTCAACTTTTTGAGTGTTTTGAAAAAATCAAAAGGCCACTCCCACCTCACTTGTGTTTGAACAGTAGTGCCTAAAATGTTCTTGAAATTCTGCCTCAAACTTCTCTTGACATGTTTTACTCCCTCTTCAAATGTCTTTAACAAATTAGCAAAGGGATATTGAAACAATATATGAATGTGAAGATTTGGAAAATAATCTTGATCCAGGAATGCTTCTTCCTCCACTTGGCTAAGCTTGAAATTCTTTTGGGAAAGAAACTCCACCTCTTCCTCATGATCATTAGAATTGGTAGCCTCACCATAAATTGCAATGTTGTCTTCCAACAAACCTTGATTGATTTCTTCTTCAGTTAGAGGAGGAATTTTCCTTTTCCTTGGATAGAACCAAAACTATTCTCTTTCTCTTGTGAAGGTTGGTCATAGGGTTGAATGTCTTCTTTGTTGTTAAAATAAATACCCAAAGATTGCTGACTTCTAATTGTCTTAAGTTTGTCTTTGATGAATTGAAATGAAGCACAACAAAGAGGTAAAAACCCTTCCCTTTCTCCCAAATTTTCTGCACTTTCTTCTTCACTATCATAGTTGAGTGGTATTTTTTTATCACTATTTTTGAGTTGTTGAAAATGACTGTCTTTGTCCCACAAACTAATCACTGATTTTTCTGTAGTGTTAGATTGAGTCTGGAGAACATAATCATCATCATATTGATCATACTTGGGAAGCTTATTCATAGGAGGAATGTCATCCATTATGCATACTAGATTAGCGGATTGTTCCACCATATTAAAAAAAGAGTGTTCATGGCCAATAGCTTCTCCTTTAGCAATCTGAAATGATTCGAAGCACAAGGGTAGAGACTCAAAAGGTGTTGTCTCATCCTCCATTTCTCGTTCTGTAATCCCAGCAGCTACACCAAGATGTCTTAAGGGGAGAACTTATGAATTTGAAAAAGGGTTTGCATTATCCATTTCTTCCCTTACTAATTATTTAGAGAATTCCACCTTGTTTCCATTTGCAATTTTCTTGTAATGCTCTCTTAGTAGTGAAGCACAAGATATAGGAAGGTATCGAGTACTTACTTGACAAATTTCAACATCTTCTTCTCTGTAATCTTGTTCAACATGCATATTTTGATTGTTATTCTTCACCTGTAATGACTGAGTTTGTTCTTCCCAACGAAAAGGTATAGGTTGTTTTGAATAAGCAGCACCAACCTCAACCTTGTACTCTCCCTCTCTCTTGCCAAGTATATGCATCATTTTGCTGATTGTATCTGTCAACATCTCTAGCTTTACCTCTAAAGATATCAGTTTCTCTTGATCTGCTTTATCTTTCTCTATTACTCTTAGCTTTGACTCCTTGTTAAGTATGTTGGCTTCCACATCAACTGCTATCCTTTTCATTTCCTCCAAGGTCGAAGGATCTCTTTCTCTTATCTGGAAAACCTTCTCTGGGTCAAAAGCATTTGGGTAGTGCAAGAGAGCCCACTCTAGGGGTGGCTTTATCTTAGCAGGTATTGCATGGTATACTTTATTGAACCTGGATGAAAAGTGTTGTATTGTCTCCCCTGGATGTCTTTTCAAATGGTTGTATTCCCTTATGATGAGAAAACCATTTCCCATGATTTCCCACCTATCTAAGAAAACTTGAGTGAATTGATGAAAGTTTCTAATGCTTGCAGCTGGAAGTTCCTTAAACTAACTCTTAATTTTTCCTTGTAATGATAAGGAAAACATTCTAATACACACATCATCTTCTTCTATTTCAAATAGGTCAAGTAAATTCTCAATATTTTGAATGTGTTCTTCAGCGGTGACTTTTGAGTTTTCTCCATCAAATCTAGGTAGTTTATTTGCAAGATTTGCAGGGAGGGCTTGGAAGATAGGAGGTAAAATCAGAGGCTTGTATTTTTCTGGGACCTTTGTGGGTATAGGTAGTGCAAAAAGAGATTTATGATTGTTTAAGGTTTCAGTAGGAGAAAGAAAGACATCATGAGGCTCATGTTTCACTAGATCTTCCACAAGTATATCTGGAGTAGGCATAGGTATATAAGTATTTTCATGGTCTGTAATTTGAAGCTCAATATTTTTAGACCTGAGATATTTCCATTGATCAATATAGAACTCATCAGTGTATTCTTGGTCAAGCCTAAAGTAGGATAGAACATAGTTATATATAAAAACAATAATTTCGTGAATCCAAATTAGGCTTGGATACCTTCTCTTTCTAGGATGATTGGTCATGTTTTAGGTTTTTCCTCCAGTGGAGTCTTTAGGTCTATGGAGATTTGTGGAGTCTCCAGGTGAATGATTTCAATTATTTTAAGGCAAGTTTTTGTCCACCATCAGCAACCGAATACCAATCTAAGGATGTTTGTGGGTTTTCCGAGTTCTTAAGGATATCTAAGCTTGTTACTTACTCAGGTCCCATCGTGATCGCCATTATGTTAAGTCCCTCTAATTTGTCAGATTGGCAAGGGAAAATGTACAAGGTTAACATAAAACCAGTCTTTGGAGTCCTAGGACCTAGCCTTCCTAGACTTAGAGAGGGCTCTCTCTATTTTGTGCAAAGGATGTGAACTTCTTTGATTTTAGGTTGGTTGTTAATTTTAGGGTTTGTTTGTTTGTTTTGATTGGTAGAGTAGGTTCTCAAGGAAAACATATAGAGTAGGAGAGGTTTAGACCATTGGGCTATGGAGTCTGCAAAAGGTATAGAAAAGTGAAAAAATAGGTCAAGGATGCTTTAGAGGGCAAGTTAATAGAGCAGAATGGATCTTCAAAGCTTAGGTGGGTGAAGTGAACATTAAATTGTGAACAAGTAGGGCAAAGGGAAATTAAGAATCCTTTGTCAAATACTTTAACAAGAAAGGCCTCTAATAATACTATGCATGAAGAAAAAAACCAAAGACATGACGTACCATATTTCTTTGACCTAACCCTAGCAAGCAAACATCAAGGCAACAATCTAGTAAACCCTAGAGAGCAGATAACACCTAACCTCTCCAACTAATCTACGTTCAGAGAAAGAAAACATATAATATGAACACATAACAGAGATCAAAGAAGAGGGAAATCATAAACATCATTGATCAAAGCTATAAATACCTCCAAGGCAACTGTTTGGTCAATTTAGTGTGTCCTAAATTGCTAACATAAATTATCAACCAGGGATTCATAAGCTGACGAAGTGTGGCACACTATATGTGCAAGATAACCTATCTCTTACTTTTTTTCGTTTTTGGATTTTTATTGATCTTGGTTGGTTTCCTAATGTGAGATGGAAATTCTAAAAGACAAGTATGGTTATGAATATTCAAGGCAATGATGTCCTTTATAATGATTTACCAAACTTCAAACTTCAAAAAGATTTTGAAACATACAATGACAAAATTAAAAGGAAATGAAAATGTGTCACTATTCTAATTAAACAAACAATGAACTATTGATCATGAAAACCATTATCCTTGTTGTTGTCCAAATACAAAAGAAACTATGCTTAAAGAAATCCAAGAATTGCAACAAAGTAAATCTAAATCAAATTACATCAACTTATATTCTAATCCCTCACCATTAGTCCAGCTATGGCTTTCGGAGGTAACCATAAACAACTTGAGCAACCTGATATCTAATTTGCAGAAAAAGAAACTAATACCAAACTACACACTCATACTTCAATCCCTCACCATCAGTCCAGCTGTGGCTTTCGGAGGTAACTGAAAATGACATGAGCAATTTAATATATTTAACTTGCAAAAAGTAAACTAATATCAAACTACACACTCATACTTCAATCCCTCACCATCAGTCCAGTTGTGGCTTTCGGAGGTAACTGAAAATGACATGAGCAATTTAATATATCTAACTTGCAGAAAGTAAACTAATATCAAACTACACACTCATACTTCAATCCCTCGCCATTAGTCCAGCTATGGCTTTCAGAGGTAACTGAAAATGACATGAGTAGCTTAATATCTAATCTAACTAGTAAAGCAAATGTTCAAAACTGAAATGAATAAAATAGTGCTGGAATTAAAAACTAAGAAAAAGAAATAAGTAGAAGGACAATATTGATTCCATGTCATTAGTCATTATAAAACTATGTGCAAATGCCCGGGCTGCCTACTGTAATCTAAAAGCTAAAAATTATGCTAAAAGCTATGATTTCAGAAAGAAATCTAAGTAAGGAAATATGACAAAACATAATTGAAAGCAACATATCTAGAAAACATGTAAAAGCCTCCTTGGATAGCAGGGGCCCTCTGCTACCAATTTGGTGAAGTCCTTCAGCTCCTTAAAGTTGTAATCAAAACAGCATCAAAGAACTGAATTTCTCTATTAAAAGGAACTCACAAATCTACATCCCATTCCATCTTGAACTTTGTTACAAAAGACTTCTCTACTACTTTTTCATTACTTCCTCATTACTTTCTCATTACCTATGATAGGAGAAAGCTTCTCCTATTTATACAAAATATGAGGAATCATCTCATTAATGGGAGTCCATGAATCTCTCCCTCCATCTCTAGAGTTACAATCAAAATAGGAAATGATAAGACACATGTCTTTCTAGAGTTTCAACACAACTTTAAGGAATGAGACACATATCCTCTTAGAGTTTCAATACAACAAGGAAGTGAGACACCTATCCTCTTGATCCCATAATCTTCTCCAACCAAATTCGAATTTGGCCTTAGAGTGCCACATAAGGGTCTTCTAGAAGTCTCCTTTTGACCTACACATGTCACAAAACTCATAACACACACACACACACACACACACACACATATATATATATATGAAACTATGCTAATTTTCTAGTTTCTAATCATAAATTCACTTAAAATACATAAAATAAATAAATTTGGAAAACAAGGATCCTAACCCATATATTTATGAAAATGGTTACTTGATGTAGGGTTTTAAGTCAAATGGCTATGAAATAAGATCTAAATGGTTATGACATAATGGAAATATGTATGAATATGGAAGACACTTTTGAGACTCAATAGCAACATTTCAAGAATGGACAAAGGTAATGATCAAAACATAAACCTCTTTCACTAAACCTAATTAGTGATACTTCAAAGAAAGATCTTAAGAACAATGTTTAAGTAACATCAAACAAGCAGGGCTAACCATAAAACATATTTGATATCTACTGTATTGAATGATTCATAATATAAACAAGCATAAGTGGGTATAGAGAGAAACTAGGACTTCTCTAAACTGACCTAGCAGAGGAAAACATGAAAGAAAGAGAAGCAAACAATCTTAATGAACTTGTGACAGAAAATCTTAAGCTAAAACTTTTGTTCTAATGAAAGAGAAGGATGAAACAATATTTAAAACATAAGAGAATGAAAAAAAAATGAGAAAACATCACCATTAGCCATGTTCATGAATCTTGCAAAGTTCTTGGCTCCATTGTCATCCAGTCCAAAAATATTACAAGGCTCCAAGGCCAAAAAATCTTTACAACTCAAAGCCTATGCTCAGTTCAACAAGTGAAAATCAACCAATAGCCAACATGAACAATGAGGGCCTCATCCAATATTTATCATGCAAAGGAGAGGTGAGAAAACCCTAGAGGCTTCTAGAAGCCATTAATGCATCATAAAGATCAATTTTGTCCTTTGTAACCTTGCAAGGCCCAACGCACAAAATATCTGATGAAAAATATCTTCTTGAGCATTTTTAAGCTCCCAAAAACTTTCAAAAATTTTCCTAGCGTACTTTGTTGAATTTTTTAACTGTCGGGCGCATCACTAAGATTTGAGGATGTATTTCCTAGCCAAGGGCACAACACATGCACAGGAAAACTGGGTCACCTTGCAGCCAAGTTTTGAAATCCTTCCCGATGTCGAAATGGGCTCTTTGATGGCTCGTTGGAAATCCTGTTGAGTCTAATTTCCAGAACTTCCATTAGTTTTTCATTTGGTATCCATTTTCTTATCCAAAAGACAAATCTCCCAAGAATAGTAAAGGCACATCACATGTCCTAAAAACTAGGAAGAAAGGTGAAATTTAGGGTTTTTTTGACCCTTTTGGAGGACTAAATGATCTGAAAATGAAACTATTTGTACTACTATGCAAAGTATCCATTTCCATTTAATTTAATGTGCAAAGTGTTCTCCATGACTGGCAAGTTAAACAAAGTTAATGTTTCTGAGTTTTATGTGTGAGGATTTGTTATTTAAATTTATTGTTTAATATATCACAACAGAAATACACAGCAAGAAAAATTCGCCATAGCATAACACAACAAACTGATGAGGCATTTCACCCCTCCTGGGCTACATCTGCCAGTCCAAGGCTCCCCAATGGTATGTCCTTGCTCTATTAATTTTCTCAAAATGGTTACACAGTGAAAAATATGCCTAAACAAGCAAAAAAAGCTGTGAATTTGACTTCAGAAGACATAAATAAGCTAAAAGTGGCTTTTTTTTCACCTCAAAAAGTGAACTACAACCCAATACAGCTCCATCTCCCTAATTTCCCTTATGGCTCTTTCCTCTTCCCTGAAGCAAAAATGGCTGAACAACACCTATGTTCGATCTGAAAATTGAGAAAGTTATGACCCAAACAAGATTTTTCGCAGTGGCACTAGAAAACCTCCTCCAAAACTTGAGGAACTCCAGTTAACTCCACCAGAATAGGTGGCCAGGTCAATTAGGTGGAACCGCGTGCTATTTTAGGGGTAGCATTAAAGTTAACTGTCAGTTCAAATCGACGCATTCACATGCGAATACTCCAGGCGGTTAGCGCTGGTGGATAAGGTTTGAAATTGCGCCCTTGGTCACCGCCTAAAGGTTACATGGAGTCGGGTGCTTAGTGCTGGGGCTAGCCCCCTTCAAACTCCGCCATAAAAAAATGCTTAGCCTGTGGTTTTGAGCTCCAGGTGTATGGCTTCAGAGCTTAGCCCTGAGGGCTTAATACTTACCTCTGCTTGTTCAAACTTTAACATGACCCGACTATCCGTTTAGCCTCTGCACGAGGTGTTCAACACATGACCCGACTCGTTCACATGTGCCCGACCCGAATTTACTTTCAGGGTGACCCACAAATTTGTTCAGGTTGGGTCAGGTCGGCCTTCAACCCAAATTAATTTTTCCTTTTGTGCAATTTAAAAAATTAGGCCTGGGGTCACGTGGCAGCCTCTAGGCAAGCCACGTGGCACCCAGTGATAGGCCCTATAAAAACCTTATAAAAATCAATTTTTGCCATATAAATTTTTCTTTGAAAATGAAAAAATATTTTGGTCAAAAAGTCCTATTTGGAGGTCACTAGAAGAATTAAAACCTCAGTAACTTTCACATATGACTTGGATTTGAGTCCTTTTTGTGGTGCCATAATCGCAGCGACGAGACCTTTCCGGTTGTTCAGATTGCAACCATTTTTGAGCATTTCCATTTTTGAGCATTTTTTTCACTTGGACATGATCTCCTGATCACACCTCCCCATTGGAAAGCTTTTGGACCCCAAAAGCCTTCAATTACCTATTCAGAATATGAGGGTATAGATTGCTCACCTTTTCCACCACCATCCATTTTTCCTTACTCGGTTTGCTGCCTTTAAGACCAATATGAAGATAATCAACACTTCCCCTCCATGAAGTGTGTGTCCTTCTGTCAAGGATAGCATCCTCTTTCAGCTCATCGAAAAATTCTGGCGAGAAATCCTCTATGGATGGTAGTTGAATGGCACTTTCATGATCAACAATTAAAGGAGGTTCATACAAACATAAATTTTCCACATTCACAATAGAATACATTTTCATATATGAAGGCAAATCTAGTTGAAAAGCATTATTTCCAACTTGTTTAAGGATCTTGAATGGACCATAATGAATAGGCTTCAGATTTTTACCTTCCCCTTGCATTATTTCCTTACTAATATGTAGCAATACCTCATCTCCTTCTTGAAACTTATGATCAAATTTTTGTTTATCATGCCTCTCCTTGTACTTGCCTTGAATTTTTTCAAGCTATTCTTGAACCTGCTGATGTATGAGCGGAATTATTTCAATGAACATGCGATCTTTATCAATGTCACTATGCCCATCAATGGCCCTTCTGAAGAATGAAATCTAAAGGTGACTTAGGAAAATACCCAAAACAAGCTTCAAAAGGAGAAGTATTTGTAGAAGAGTGATTGGCCCATTTGTAAGCATGTTTAATGTATTGCAAATGCTCATCCCAAAGCTTGGGATGCTTTTTGCAATAATCTCTCAAAATATGTACAATGGTTCTTTTCACTACCTTTGTTTGGTCATCTGTTTGCAGATGGAAAGCAGTACTCTTCTTCAACTTGGTGTCCATCATCTTCCATAAATTGGACCAAAAATTCCCAACAAATTTGGAATCCCTATCACTAACAATAGAAGTACACAAGCCATAATGAACCCATACATGTTGAAAATATAAATTAGCAGTTTGTTCAACAGTCATAGATTTCTTACGTGGCATAAGAATACACATCTTGCTAAATCTATCAACTACTACATAAAGATAATCATGTTGCTTTCTAGATAATGGTAGACCTTCAACAAAATCCCTAAAAGAACTTTCCCATGGTCTAGAAGGTACCGGAAATGGCCTATATAAACCAAGCTTCCTATTGCTAGGCTTGCTTGTAGCACATAATGAAAAACCTCTAATGAAATGTGAAACATTATCTACCATGCAAGGCCAATAACAATACCTCTGTAAATGTGCCACCATTTTGCTTACCTCAAAATGTCAAGCAATAAGAGAAGAATGAGATTCTCTCATGACACTTAGTCTCTCCCCTTGTGGTATACATAACTTGCCCATATGAAACAACAAATTATTATGCAAGTGATAGTCATTCTCCTCAACATGATTCCCTTCACTCAAGTTAGCATACACATCCTTAAAATCAACATATGATGCATACGGCTCTATGTAGCTCTCATGTACAATAGAATCATTCTTAAGTAAAGTAGTAGCACTAATAATAGGCCTTGAAAGAATATTAGCAACTTTATTGAAAGTACCTTTATTTTACCTTATTACCAAGTGAAATTGTTGAAGGAAACCCATCCATCTGAAATGTGGTGATTGTTGTAATTTACTTTGCGACTACAAGTACTGTAAAGGTTGATGGTCGGTATGAACAACTATTTCTTTGCCCATCAAATAGTGTTTCCAATTTTTGACGCTTTGTACCAACACATACAACTCCTTATCATATGTAGGATAATTCAAAACAGCACCATTAAATTTCTTAGAATGAAATGCGATAGGCTTACCGTGTTGTAAGAGAAATGCACCCATGGCGTAATCACTAGCATCGGTATGAATCTCGAATGGTTGTCTAAAGTCCGGTACTGCAAGGACTAGAGCTGTACTTATATTCTCTTTCAAAGAGTCGAAAGCTTTCTGTTGCTTGCCTCCCCATTAGAAAGCACGCTTCACACTTGTCACTGCATGCATAGGAGCTGCTATGGCAGAGAAGTTAGAAATAAACTTCCTCCAATACTGAGTTGCACCAAAGAAACTTCTTACATTTGTAATGGATTTGGGAGTAGGCCAATTCACAATGGCTTCTACCTTCAAAGGATCAATTTTCAAAGTACCTCCTCCTACTACGTGTCCCAAATAAACGAAAGAAGTCTTTCCAAATTCAAACTTTGATATTTTAAGAAATAACTGATTCTTCTTCAGAATTTCAAGTACTTTCTTAACATGCATGACATGCTCTTCTCTAGTCTTGCTGAAAATTAAGATGTCATATAAGTAGACAGTAACGAAATCATTAAGAAAATGACGTAAGACATCATCCATTATCCACATGAAAGTTGCAGGTGCATTGCATAAAACAAACGACATAACAAGCCACTCAAAGAGTCCTTGTTTGGTTTTAAATGCTGTCTTCCAAATGTCACTTTTTGCAATTATAAATTGATGATAACCACTACGTAAGTCTAACTTAGTGAAATATTTAGCATCTTTCAGCTGATCTAACAAATCATCTATCCTTGGGAGTGGGTAATGATTCTTTACCGTTATTTTGTTCAATGCCCTGAAGTCCACACACATGCACCAAGTTCCATATTTCTTTGGAATCAACACTATCGGTGACCCACATGGCGAAGTTCTTGGTCTTATGAAACCTTTGTCCAACAAGTCCTTAATTTTCCTCCTTTTTTAAACATTATCCATGATAGACATGCGGTACATTCCTATATTAGGAAGAGGACAATCTTGTTGTAACTGGATTTCATGTTGAATCTCCCTTTTAGGAGGCAAACCTGTTGGTTCCTGAAACATCTCATGATGTGCATAAAATACATCATATAAATCTAATTTTAAATTGTTATCACAATTTTCAAATGACTCATGATTCACATCAACTTTGGGCTTAACCATAAGAAGTACAAAACTCTTACTAGAATTCACTAGCCTTTTTACCTATCCCGCATTTACCATCGCTATATTTGTCTTCTTGCGATGTGCTCTGAAAATAAAATCCTTGCCATATTTAAAGAGATGATACTTATTTTCATGGCGATGGAAGATCGCTTTCCTATCAAAGAAGTAAGGACTTCCCAAAACAATTCCTGATATATCAAGCAGTACTGCATCAAGTTCAACTGTGTCAATAAAGTTTGCAGTAATTGCAAACCGCAATATGCACTTTCTTGAGACTTGTAAGTTTGTATTCTTGCATATCCACACAAGTGGATAAGGCTTTGGATGAGGAATGGTCTCAAGTTTAAGTTGTTTGACCAAGTCTTCTGATATGATATTTTCTTGTGACCCACTGTCAAACAGTGTGTTAATTTTTGTATGCTTTGAGACTACCCTCACATGGAACAATTCAATTCTTTCTTCCTCATTTGGAGCTTGTACATGACAGTTTGAAGTACTAGTGCTTGGCTTAGTTTTAGTTTCCTTTCCCTTCATACTCTTCAAACCCATGGCTGCAATTTTTGTTTCTTCACCTAAATCATCACCTAAGTCTTGTGGTGTAGTTGTAGTAGCTGTAGTTTTCTTCTTTCCTTTGTTTTTGGTTAAACTGAGTTCTTTTTTCAGGGTGTAGTTTCCAACATTTTTCTCTTCATGAACTTATCTTGATCAGTTTTTACATATCACTTTCTCACCCTCCTGTTTGACATATGCATTCTTTTTTCCTTTTCACTTAGAGGTTTTATCTTTGTTTTTCCCCTTAAAAGGCTTGTTTCTACCCTCATCAAAAGTCTTTTTCCCACTAGCCTATAAATGCATAGCTTGTACACAAACTTCGTCTAGTCTAGTAGGATTGAACATAAGGATAGTATGTCTAAGGTAGCTATGCAATCCACCTATATATTTCAGCGAAGTATCTTGACTTTCTAAGTCTACCCCTAATAAGAGTGCTCTTCTCCTAAACTTTTGGGGTGTATTCTTGTACATTTTGTCCTTAAGTTGTCTGAAGTTTTGCCAATTCATGATAGCCTTTTGTAAATGAGCTAATGGATAAAATTTCTTTTCAATTGCAATAATAAATTCAGCCCATGATAAAGTGATCTTACCATGTTTTTTAATTTCATCCTTGGTCTTGGCTTCCCACCATACCAATGCTGCTCCATCCATTATCAAAGAGGCTAACTGTATCTTGGTGTCATCATCATGAAGGTTATGTATCCTCAAGTAAACTTCAAATTGTCTTATCCAATTGTCAAGTTTCTCTGCATTGACCTCATCGTTAAACATAGGCAACTCAAGTTTAACATCCAACTTTAAAAATGGAATTTTATTAGTGGTTTTAGACTTGTGAGATAGATTCACCGAAGTAGAGGATGACGATGTAGAGGAAGAGGATGACTATGGGGATGGTGGATCACCATTATCTCCATGCCCTTTCTTTGACTTTTCATCACTTTTCTTTCCTCCTGAAGAACCCTCTCCTTTTTTCTGATGCTTAGATCCTTCTCCTACAAGTCTATCATTCCTTTCTTGGTAGAGTATCCTCACCATCTCTGTCATGTCCAAGAAATCCTTTCAGAACACCCGTTCCTCTTCTTTGGGATCAATATCTTTAGGAGCTTCTCCTTCCCTTGAAGACATGATTGAGGCTTCTTCTATGGCTCTTGGAGGTGGCTCTTTGGCCCTTCTTGGATGATGATTACTTTGTGCTCTAACCAAGTGTCCTTCACCTCTCTTGAGTTTAAGCCTAGTAAGCATAAAAACTTCTAAACAGTCAACTATATCTTTGCACAAGAACAAATGCAGAGTAAAAATCTAGCTCTGATACCATCTGATCTTAAAATGAAACTATTTGTACGGCTATGCAAAGTATTCATTTCTGTTTAATTTAATGTGCAAAGTGTTCTCCATGACTAGCAAGTTAAACAAAGTATTTTTGGTAATGTTTTTGAGTTTGATGTCTGAGGATTTGTTATTTAAATTTAATGTTTAATAAATCACAGAAGAAATACACAACAAGAAATTTTCACCATAGCATAACACAACAAACTTATGAGGCAGTTTACCCCTCCTAGGCTACATCTGCCGGTCCAAGGCTCCCCAATGGTATGTCCTTGCTCTATTAATTTACTCGAAATGGTTACACAATGAAAAATATTCCCAAACAGGCAAAAAGAGTTGTGAATTTTACTTCAGAAGACATAAATAAGCTAAAAATGGCTTTTGTTTCACCTCAAACAATGAATTACAACCCAATACATCTCCATGGCCTTGATGGCTCTTTTCTCTTCGCTAAAGAAAAAACGGTTGAAGAACACCTATGTTCACTCTGCAACCTATCCCAAACTCTCCAAAAGGTCAAAGAAAGCCAAAATTGACAAAATTTTCATCTTGTTTGATCGCAAATTGAGAAATTTATGAACCAAACAAGATTTTTCCTAGTGGCACTAGAAAACCTCCTCCAAAATTGGAGGAACTCCAGTTAACTCCACCAGAATAGGCAGACAGGTCAATTAGGCGGAACCGCATGCTATTTTAGGGGTAGCATTAAAGTTAATTGTCAGTTCAAATCGGCGCGTTCACATAAGAATACTCTGTACGGTTAGCGCTGGTGAATAAGGTTTGAAACTATGCCCTTGGTCACTACCTGATGGTTACATGGAGTCAGGCGCTTAGTGCTGGGGCTAGCCCCCTTCAAACTCCACCATAACAAAATTCTTAGCCTGTGGTTTTGAGCTCTGGGTGTATGGCTTCGGAGCTTAACCCTGAGGGCTTAATCCTTACCTCCACTCATTCAAACTTTAACACGACCCGACTTTCCATTTAGCCTCTACACGAGACGTTCAACACATGACCCGACTCGTTCACATGTGCCCGACCCGAATTTACATTCAGGGTGACCCACAAATTCATTCAGGTCAGGTCTGGTCGGCCTTCAACCCAAATTAATTTTTCCTTTTGTGCAATTCAAACAATTAGGCCTGAGGCCACGTGGTAGCCTCCGAGCAGGCCACATGACACCCACTGATTGGCCCTATAAAAACCTTATAAAAATAAAATTTTTCCATATAAAATTTTGTTTGAAAATGACAAAATATTTTGGTCAAAAAGTCTTGTTTTTTAGGTCACTAGACAAATTCAAACCTCAGTAACTTTCACATACGACATCGGATTTGAGTCCCATTCATGGTGCCAGAATCGTAGCAACAAGACCTTTTCGTTCGTTCAGACTGCAACCATTACTAAGAATTTCCCTTGTTTAGCATTTTTTTCACTTGGACTTGATCTCTTGATCACACCTCCCCATTGGGAAGCTTTTGGACCCCAAAAGCCTTCAATTACCTGTTCAAAATATGAGGGTACAAACCCCACACCTTTTCCACCTCCATCCATTTTCCCTTACCTGGTTTTTTTTCTTTAATACCAATTTGAAGATAATCAACACTTCCCCTCCACGAAGTGCATTTCCTTCTATCAAGGATAACATTCTCTTTCAGCTCATTGAAAAATTATGCTGAGAAATTCTCTATGGATGGCAGCTGAATGTCACTTTCATGATCAACAATTAAAGGAGGTTCATACAAATGTAAATTTTTCAAATTCACAACGGAATACATTTGCATATATGAAGGAAAATCTAGTTGAAAAGCATTATTTCCAAGTTGTTTAAGGATCTTGAATGGACCATAACGAATAGGCTTCATTTTTTTACCTTCTCTTTTCATTCTTTCCTTACTAATATGCATCCATACCCCATCTCCTTCTTGAAACTTATGATCAACTCTGTGTTTATCATGCCTCTCCTTGTACTTGCCTTGACTTTTTTCAAGTTGTTCTTGAACCTGCTAATGTATGAGCTGAATTCTTTCAATGAACATGTGAGCTTTGTCAATGTCACTATGCCCATCAATGGCGACATCCTTCTTAAGAATGAAATCTAAAGGTGACTTAGGAAAATACCCAAAACAAGCTTCAAAAGGTGAAGTATTTGTAGAAGAGTGCTTGGCCCGATTGTAAGCATGTTGAATGTACTGCAAATTCTCATCTCAAAGCTTGGGATGCTTGCTACAATAACCTCTCAAAAGATGTACAATGGTTCTATTCACTACCTCTGTTTGGCCATCTATTTGCGGATGGAAATCAGTACTCTTCTTCAACTTGGTGTCCATCGTCTTCCATAAATTGGACCAAAAATTCCCAACAAATCTGGAATCCCTGTCACTAACAATATAAGTAGGCAAGCCATAATGAACCCATACATGTTGAAAATATAAATCAGCAGTTTGTTCAGTAGTTATATATTTCTTACATGGCATAAGAATACACATCTTGCTGAATCTATCAATTACTACATAAAGATAATCATGCTTCTTTCTAGATAATGGTAGACCTCCAAAAAAATCCCTAAAAACACTTTTCCATGGTCTAGAAGGTCGGCAATGGCATATATAAACCAAGCTTCCTATTTCTAGGCTTACTTGTAGCACATAATGAACAACCTCTAATGAAATGTGAAACATTATCTACCATGTGAGGCCAATAACAATACCTTTGTAAATGTGCCACCGTTTTTCTTACCCTGAAATGTCCGGCAATAAGAGAAGAATGAGCTTCTCTCATGACAATTAGTCTCTCCCCCTGTGGTATACATAAATTTCCCATATGAAACAACAAATTATTATGCAAGTGACAATCATTCTCCTCAACATGATTCCCTTCACTCAAGTTAGCATACACATCCTTAAAATCAACATATGATGCATATTGTTCTATGTAGCTCTCATGTACAATAGAATCATTCTTAAGTAAAGTAGTAGCGTTAATAATAGTCCTTGAAAGCATATCAGCAACTTTATTGAAAATACCTTTATTTTACCTTATTACCAAGTGAAATTTTTGAAGGAAACCCATCCATCTGAAATGTCGTGACTACTGTAATTTACTTTGCGACTGCAAGTACTATAAAGGCTGATGATCGGTATGAACAATTGTTTCTTTGCCCATCAAATAGTGTTTCCACTTTTTTACGCTTTGTAACAACACATACAACTCCTTATAATATATAGGATAATTCACAACAACACCGTTAAATGTCTCAGAATGAAATGCGATAGGCTTACCATGCTATAAAAGAACTACGCCTGTGGCGTAATCACTAGCATCGGTCTGAATCTCGAATGCATGTCTCAAGTCTGGTAATGCAAGGACTGGAGCTGAACTTATATTCTCTTTCAAAGACTTGAAATCTTTCTGTTTCTTGCCTCCCCATTGGAAATCACGCTTCACACTTGTCACTGCATGCATAGGAGCTGCTATGGCAGAGAAGTTAGAAATAAACTTCCTCCAATACTGAGTTGCACCCAAAAAAATTCTTACCTCTGTAATGGATTCGGGACTAAGCCAATTCACAATGGCTTCTACCTTATAAGGATCAATTCTTAAAGCACCTCCTCCTACTATGTGTCCCAAATAAACCAAAGAAGTATTTCCAAATTTACACTTTGACATTTTAAGAAATAATTGATTCTTCTTCAAAATATCAAGTACTTTCTTAACATGCATGACATGCTCTTCTCTAGTCTTGCTGAAAATTAAGATGTCATCTAAGTATAAAATAATGAAATCATCAAGAAAAGGACGTAATACATCATCCGTTACCTGCATGAAAGTTGCAGGTGCATTGCATAAACCAAATGACATAACAAGCCACTCAAAGAGTCCCTGTTTGGTTTTAAATGTTGTCTTCCAAATGTCACTTTATGCAATTCTAACTTGATGATAACCACTACGTAAGTATAACTTAGTGAAATATTGAGCATCTTTCAGCTGATCTAATAAATCATCTATCCTTGGGATTGGGTAATGATTCTTTACCGTTATTTTGTTCAATGCCTTGAAGTCCGCACACATGCACCAAGTTCCATCTTTCTTTGGAATCAACACTATTGGTGACCCACATGGCAAAGTGCTTGGTCTTATGAAACCTTTTTCCAACAAGTCCTTAATTTTCCTCTTTATTTCAGCATTCTCCATGATAGACATTCGGTACATGCCTATACTAGGAAGAGGACAATCTTGTTGTAACCGGATTTCATTTTGAATATCCCTTTTAGGAGGAAAACCTATTGGTTCCTGAAACATCTCATGATGTGCATCAACTACATCATATAAATCTGATTTTAACTTGGAATCACAATTTTCAAATGACTCATGATTCACATCAACCTTGGGCTTAACCATAAGAAGTACAAAACTCTTACTAGAATTCACTAGCCTTTTTACCTATCTCGCATTTACCATCGCTATATTTGTCTTCTTGCGATGTGCTTTGAAAATAAACTCCTTGCCATATTTAAGGAGATGATACTTATTTTCATGGCGATGGAAGATCGCTTTCTTGTCAAATAATTAAGGACTTCCCAAAACAATTCCTGATATATCAAGCAGTACTATGTCAAGTTCAACTGTGTCAATAAAGTGTGCAATAATTGCAAATTACAATATGCACTTTCTTGAGACTTGTAAGTTTTCATCCTTGCATATCCACCCAAGTGGATAAGGCTTTGGATGAGGAATGGTCTCAAGTTTAAGCTGTTTGACCAAGTCTTCTGATATGAGATTTGTTTGTGACCCACTGTCAAACAGTGCATCAATTTTTGTATGCTTTGAGACTACCCTCACATGGAACAATTCAATTCTTTCTTCCTCATTTGGAGCTTGTGCATGACAATTTGAAGTACTAGTGCTTGGTTTAGTTTCAGTTTCCTTTCCCTTCATACTCTTCAAACCCATGGCTGCAATTTTGGTTTCGTCACCTGAATCATCACCTAAGTCTTGTGGTGTAGTTGTAGTAGTTGTAGTTTCCTTCTTTCCTTTGTTTTTGTTAAACTGAGTTCTTTTTTCAGGGTGTAGTTTCTAACAGTTTTTATCTTCATGACCTTCTCTTAAATAGTGTTTACATATCAGTTTCTCACCCTCTTGTTTGACAGACGCATTATTTTTTCCTTTTCCCTTAGAGGTTTTATCTTTGTTTTTCCCCTTAAAAGGCTTGTTTCTACCCTCATCAAAAGTGGTTTTCCCTCTAGCCTCTAAATGCATAGCTTGTACACAAACTTCTTCTAGACTAGTAGGATTGAACATAAGGATAGTATGTCTAAGGTAGCTATGCAAACCACCTATATATTTTAGCAAAGTATCTTGAATTTTTAAGTCTACCCCTAATAAGAGTGCTCTTATCCTAAACTCTTGGGTGTAGTCTTGTACATTTTGTCCCTTAAGTTGTTTGAAGTTTTTCCAATTCATGATAGCCTTTTGTAAATAAGCTAATGGATAAAATTGTTTTTTAATTGCAATAATAAATTCATCCCATGATAAAGTGATATTGCCATGTTTTTTAATTTCATCCTTGGTCTTGGCTTCCCACCATACCAATGCTGCTCCATCCATTCTCAAACAGGCTTACTGTATCTTGGTGTCGTCATCATGAAGGTTATGTATCCTCAAGTAAACTTCCAAATGTCTTATCCAATTGTCAAGTTTCTATGCATTGACCTCACCATTAAATAGAGGCAACTCAAATTTAACATCAAGCTTTAAAAATGGACTTTTACTAGTGGTTTTAGACCTGTGAGATTGATTCACCAAAGTAGAGGATGACGATGTAGAGGAAGAGGATGAAGATGGGGATGGTGGATCACCATTATCTCCATGTCCTTTCTTTGACTTTTCATCACTTTTCTTTCCTCCTGAAGAACCCTCTCCTTCTTTCTGATGTTTAGATCATTCTCATACAAGCCTATCATTCCTTTCTTGGTAGAGTATCCTCACCATCTCTGTCATGTCCAAGAAAGCCTTTCAGAACACCTATTCCTCTTATTTGGGATGAATATCTTCAGGAGCTTCTCCTTCCCTTGAAGACATGCTTGAGGCTTCTTCTATGGCTCCTGGAGGTGGCTCCCTGGCCCTTCTTGTTTGAGGATTACTTTTTTCTCTAACTAAGTGTCCTTCACCTCTCTTGAGTTTAAGCCTAGTAAGCATCAAAACTTGTAAACAATGAACTATATATTTGCATAAGAACAAATGCAGAGTGAAAATCTAGCTCTGATACCATCTGATCTGAAAACGAAACTATTTGTACTGCTATTCAAAGTATCCATTTCCATTTAATTTAATGTGCAAAGTGTTCTCCATGACTGAAAAGTTAAACAAAGTATTTTTGGTAATGTTTCTGAGTTTGATGTGTGATGATTTGTTATTTAAATTTAATGTTTAATAAATCACAGAAGAAATACACAGTAAGAAAAATTCACCATAGCATAACACAACAAACTGATGAGGCAGTTCACCCCTCTTAGGCTACATCTAACGGTCCAAGGCTCCCCAATGGTGTGTCCTTGCTCTATTAATTTGCTTAAAAATGGTTACATAGTGAAAAATGTGCCTAAACAGGCAAAAAAAGCTGTGAATTTTACTTCAGAAGATAGAAATAAGCTAAAAATGGCATTTGTTTCACCTAAAACAGTGAATTACAACCCAATACAGCTCCATCTCACTAATGGCCCTGATGGCTCTTTCCTCTTCGCTGAAGCAAAAATGGTTGAATAACACCTATGTTCACTCTGCAACCTGTCCCAAACTCTCCAGAAGGTCAAAGAAAGCCAAAATTGACAAAAAATTCATCTTTTTTGGTTGAAAATTGAGAAATTTATGACCCAAACAAGATTTTTCCCAGTGGCACTAGAAAACCTCCTCCAAAACTTTAGGAACTATAGTTAACTCCACCAGAATAGGTCTACAGGTCAATTAGGTGGAATCGCGTGCTATTTTAGGGGTAGCATTAAATTTAACTGTCTGTTCAAATCGACGCGTTCACATGAGAATATTCCGTACAGTTAGTGTTGGCGGATAAGGTTTGAAATTGCACCTTTTGTCACCGCCTGAATGTTACATAGAGTCGGGCGCTTAGTGCTGGGGCTAGCCCCCTTCAAACTCCGTCATAACAAAATGCTTAGCCTATGGTTTTGAGCTCCGGGCATATTGTTTCAGAGCTTAGCCCTAAGGGCTTAATCCTCACCTTCGTTCATTCAAAATTTAACATGAATCGACTGTCCATTTAGCCTCTACATGAGGCATTCAACACATGACCCGACTCGTTCACATGTGCCCGACCCGAATTTACGTTTAGGGTGACCCACAGATTCGTTCAGGTCAGGTCGGGTTGGCCTTCAACCCAAATTAATTTTTCTATTTGTGCAATTTAAAAAATTAGGCTTGGTGCCACGTGGTAGCCTCCGGGCAGGCCATGTGGCACCCACTGATAGGTCCTATAAAAACCTTATAAAAATCAATTTTTGCCATATAAAATTTTCTTTGAAAATGAAAAAATATTTTGGTCAAAAAGTCTTGTTTTGGAGGTCACTAGACGAATTCAAACCTCAGTAACTTTCACATAAGACATCGGATTTCAATCTCGTTCATGGTGCCACAATCGCAGCAACGAGACCTTTCTGGTCGTTCAGATTGCAACCATTTCTGAGTATTTCCATTTTTGAGCATTTTTTTCACTTAGACATGATCTCATGATCACCAACTCAACTCCAAATGATCTGAAATTTTGTGAGCATTTTTTAATTGACCTGAAAAATGAAAAAATGTAAACCATTTCTCCTCATGATGCCCTGAGAAAAAGCGCAGCGTCGTTGGCGTTGTGCACTTGGCCCTTTAAATCAGCAAAATCTCAAAATTCTCAAAAAGTTCCCAAAATTTAGATTTGCCTTGCCTTTTATGTCTTGGATGGTTGTGGGGGATGGATAATCCATTTTTCTAAGGTTTTTATTTGTCTTAAGCCCTTGGTTCCATCATGTCTTTCATAAGTCTCTTGGTTGGAATCCTTACTACTTTTTCATGGTTTTTTGACCTATCATCATCATCCACTAGTACATTTGGCGGAAATTCCGACACTTTTGACCAAATGTCGGAACTTTCCCGAAATTTTATCAACTTCTCAAATCCTGCCCACAACTATCGCTATAGTGACGTTTGGATACAAGTGTCGATTTTGCAACACTTAGAGGTAAGTGTCGGTCTTGCAATGTTTGTAGAAAAGCATCGGAAATGAGATGGATTGGAGATATGTGTCGGTCTTGCAACACTTAGAGCTAAGTGTCGCTATTGCAACGTTTGGAGGAAAGCATCATTATTGCGAAAATTTGGGGCAAAGCGTCAGAATTGCGACGGATTGGAGAGATGTGTCAGTCTTGCGACACTTAGAGGAAGGTGTCGCTATTGCGACGTTTGGAGGAAAGCGTCGCTATTGTGATGGTTTCGGGCAAAGCGTCGGAATTGCGACGGATTGGAGAGATGTGTCATTCTTGCAACACTTAGGAGGCAAGTGTTGTTAGTGTTTAGGAAAAATCTTAGGGTTTAGGCTTTGGGAGTTATTTTTGGTGATCAGGTCTTGTCGTGTGAGGCTTCCCAAGGAAGCACATTCGTACGGGCCATTTTGTTCAAGGGCGCCCGTATCAGTTTTGCTAAGTTGTGACCGCCCCGATGCCTTGTGCATGTTCGGGTGGCCCATTTGTCATTTGCTCCCTTGTGGCATCGTTTGGTCTGGAATGTCATGTCGTGCCGTGTGAGGTCGCCCGGCCAGGCGTGTTCGAGTCGGGTCGGGCCATTTCGTTCAAGGAAGCCCGTATCAGTTTTGCTAAGATGTGACAGCCTGGGTGCCTTGTGCATGTTTGGGCAGCCCATTTGCCATTTTCTCCCTTGTGGCATTGTTTGGTCGGGTGCACCATGTCGCGCCGTGTGAGGTTGCCCGACCGGGCGCGTTCGAGTCGGGTCGGGCCATTTCGTTCGAGGGCGCTCGTATCATTTTTGCTAAGTTGTGACTGCCTGGGTGCCTTGTGCATGTTCGGGTGACCTGTTTTCTATTTTCTCCCTTATGGCATCATTCGGTCGGGCACGTTGTGTCTCGCCATGTGAGGTCACCTGACCGGGCGCGTTCAGGATGGGCCATTTCGTTCGAGGGCGCCTGTATCAGTTTTGCTAAGTTGTGACCGCCCGAGTGCCGTGTGCACGATCTAGTGGCTCGCTTGTCGTTTTATCCCTTGTGGCATCGTTTATTCAAGCATGTTGTGTCGTGCCGTGTGAGGTCGCCCGACTGGGCGCATGCGGGTCGAGTCTTTTCGTTCAAGGGTGCTCATATTAGTTTTGCTAATTTGTGACCGCCTGGGTGCCTTGTGCACATTCGGGCAGCCCGTTTACTATTTTATCCCTTGTAGCATCGTTCGGTCAAGCACGCTGTGTCACGCCATGTGAGGTCACCTGACCAGGCGCGTTCGGGTGCGGGTCGGGCAGTTTCGTTCGAGGGCTCCCGTATCAGTTTTGCTAAGTTGTGACTGCTTGGGTGCCTTGTGCACGTTTGGGTGGCCCGTTTTCTGTTTGCTCCCTTGTGGCATCATTCGTTCGAGTTCGCCGTGCCGCGTAGTGTGAGGTCACTCGACCGGGTGCATTCGGGTCGGGTCGTTTCATTCGAGGGCGCCCGTATCAGTTTTGCTAAGTTGTGACTGCCAGGGGGCCTTTTCCACGTTTGGGTGACCCATTTTCCATTTGCTCCCTTGTGGCATCGTTCGTTCGGGCGCGCCGTGTTGCGCCATGTGAGGTCGCTCAACCGAGCGCGTTCAGGTCGAGCCGTTTCATTTGAGGGCGCCCGTATCAGTTTTGCTAAGTTGTGACCACCTGGGTGCCTTATGCACATTTGGGTGGCCCTTTTTCCATTTTATCCCTTGTGGCATCGTTCGTTCAGGCACGCCATGTCGCGTCGTGTGATGTTTCCCGACCCAGTGCGTTCGGGTCGGGTCATTTCATTCGAGGGCACCCGTATCATTTTTGCTAAGTTGTGACTACCCAGGTGCCTTGTGCACATTCAGGCAGCCCATTTTCCGTTTTCTCCCTTGTGGCATCATTCAGTCGGGTGCGCCGTGTCATGGCGTGTGAGGTCGCCCAACCAGGCACATTCTGGTCGGGTTGGGTCATTTTGTTCGAGGGCGCCCATATCAGTTTTGCTAAGTTGTGACCACTGGGTGCCTTGTGCACGTTCGGGTGGCCCATTTTCTATTTTCTCCTTGTGGCATCATTTGGTCGGGCACGTCGTGTCGCGCCATGTGAGGTCGCCCGACTAGGCGCGTTCAGGTCGGGTCATTTCGTTCGAGGGTGCCCATATCAGTTTTGCTAAGTAGTGACCGCCCGAGTTCCTTGTGCACGTTTAGGTGGCCTGTTTGCCATTTTCTCCCTTGTGGTATTGTTCGTTCAGGTGCGCTGTTTCGCGCCGTGTGAGGTCGCCTGACCGGGCATGTTCGAGTCGGGTCGTTTCGTTCGAGGGCGCCCGTATTAGTTTTGATAAGTTGTGACTGCCCGGGTGCCTTTTTCACATTCGGGTAGCGCATTTTCTATTTGATCCATTGTGGCATCATTCGTTCGGGCGCGCCGTGTCACACCGTGTGAGGTCGCCCGACCGGGCGCGTTCGGGTCGGGTCGTTTCGTCCAAGGGTGCACATATCAGTTTTGCTAAGTTGTGACTACCTGGGTGCCTTGTGCACATTTGGGCAGCCTTTTTTCCATTTTCTCCCTTGTGGCATCGTTCGGTCGGGCACACCATGTTGCGTCATGTGAGGTCGCCCGACTGGGCGCGTTCGAGTCGGGTCGTTTTGTTCCAGGGCACCCGTATCAGTTTTGCTAAGTTGTGACCACCCGGGTGGCTTGTGCATGTTTGGGTGGCCCGTTTGCCATTTTCTCCCTTGTGGCATTATTCGTTTGAGCGCGGCGTGTTGCGCCATGTGAGGTCGCCCGACCGGGCGCGTTCAAGTCAGGTTGTTTCGTTTGAGGGCGCCTGTATCAGTTTTACTAAGTTGTGACCGCCCAGGTGCCTTGTGCACGTTTGGGTGGCCCATTTGTCATTTGCTCCATTGTGGCATCGTTCAGTCGGGCGCGCCGTGTCGTGCCATTTGAGGTCACCCAAGTCGGGTCGAGTCATGTATTGATGGCGCTGAAGGAAATGCATTCAGACAGGTCGGGTTAGGTTTGGTGATCAGGTCTTTTCATGTGAAGCTACCCAAGGAAACACATTTGTACAGGTCAGGTCAAGTCATGTGATGGCACCCAATTAGCTGGAAACGAGTTCGGGTTAGGTTAGGTCGGTTCGTGCCGTATTGTAATTAAGGGCGCCCAAGGAAACACATTTGGGCGGGTTGGATCGTGATGCAGGGGCATTAGACACTAGCTAGCAATGTAGGAGGTTTTTTCCACATGTTGTGGCTAGGAGGGTTCGAAAACATTTGAATTGTAACAGCTAGGTGTCAATACCTCAGCTGACTGTATCATTTAGATTAGTTAGAATTTGTAGAATTCGAATAGTTAGATTCGATCCATCTGTCATGTTTCAGTTAGTTGAATTATTGTAATTAGGCTTTTGATTTCCTAAAACGGTCCTCACAGAGGAACCAAAGAGACGCACTGTAATGTATATAATTGTATTCTTCGGATGCATTGAAAGAGCAGGAAGAAGAGGAGAGGGAGAAGAGAGATTTCTGCAATAAAATCTGTGTGTTCACAATTGCTTCCTGTTAAATAATTTCAGTACGCATTGGCCATGAATTGTCCCGAATCCTTATTGTGAAGAAATTGTTTAATTGTGAGGCGATTGAACTCTGTGCATGTATAGTTATTGAATTGAACTACTGTATAGATTCAACATATCTCTGTATATTGTTTTCTCAAGATTTATTTGAACAAAAACCTGTTGAATTAATCCCACCCGCAGGAGAGGCCTGTGCAGAGAAACTAGGGTCGTGAACTCTGTTAAAAATAGTAGAATTCCCGTTTAATAAAGAGATAAATTTGTTTTACCATCGGAACCCTGACCTGAGTTAAGGAACCAAAATAATAGCGTAACCCGACTTAACCGTTGGTTGGTCACTGTTCCAAAACTCCGAGCAGATTTACGAGGCCGGATTGCCCATATCACACCACCTTTCGGTGATAAGCGATACTTCCTGGTTGGGGAGTGATTCCATAGAGCATTGAACACACGGTGAGGTGGACCCACAGAAAACCGTTGTTGCTGCGCGCCATCGCACATTATTGTTCGACCAAGGAAGCCGAGCGATATCATGGTACGCCGTTGATCTAGGAAGGAGCCATCGGATGATGATCGTTTGATAAATATGTGTGGAGGATAACCAGGTATGATACGAGCATTTGATTGGACCATTGATATATATGTGGGCCCGAGGCCGAAGGTCTATTGCGACGTCATTTGGTTATAAAGTGTTGGACTATTAATATAAAATTCGGAGATATAAATTAAAATTCAAAGGTTGTAATAATGTCTGTTTATCAAATTCCATGAATTTGATAAATATAATCCTGAGAAAACAAAGAGGCCACATGGAAGCAAAAGAAGCTTATGCAAGGGAAAATGCTGACAGAGCGATTACAATAGACAATCTCTCCTCAGGGGATACTTTCAGCTTTGTTGCCGTCAGATCGGGTTGGGTCGAGTCAAGTCCTGTTGTGTGAGGCCACCCAAGGAAATGCGTTCGGGCGGGTCGAGTTGGGTCTGGTCGAGTCGTGTCGTGTGAGGCCGCCCAAGGAAACACGTTCGGGTGGGTTGAGTCACGTCGGGTTGGGTCGTATGAGGGTGTTCATATAAAAAATTCTAAGTTGTGACCACCCATGTTGCTTGTGCATGTTTGTGCGATCCCTTTTCCGTTTCCTCCTTCGTGCACCCTTTGTTCGGGCGGGTCGGGTCGTGCCATGTGTGGGCTCGTTCACGTTAAATTGTGTGAGGGAGGTCGTATAAAAAAATCTAAGTTGTGACCGCCCATGTACCTTGTGCACATTCATGCAACCCATTTGTCATTTTCTCCCTCGTGCCTTTGATGTTTAGGCAGGTCTGGTCGGGTTGGGTCGTGTGATGTTGCCCAAGGAAATGCGTTCAGGTTGGGTCGAGTCAGGTCGTGTTGTACCGTGAGGGCACCCAAGGAAACATGTTCGAGAGGGTCGAGTCAGGTTGGGTCATGTGAGGGCACCTAAGGAACGTCATGTCCGACCGAGTCAGGTCGTGTCGGGCCGTGTCATGAGGGCACCGAGGGAAATTACGCATTCGGGTGGGTCAGGTCGAGTCGTTGCCACCCAGGGAAATGCGTTCGGGTCAGGTCAGGTCGGGTCATGCCATATTGTGAGGGCACCCAAGGAAACACGTTCTGGCAGGTCAGGTCAGGTCTGGTCTGGTCAGGTCGTGTCATGTCATGAGGCCGCTCAAGGAAACACGTTCAGGCGGGTCGGGTCGAGTCATGTACTGATGGCACTCAAGGAAATTCATTTGGGCAGGTCGGGTTGGGTATGGTGATTGAGTCTTTTCGTGTGAGGCCACCCAAGGAAACACATTCATATGGGTCGGGTCGAGTTGAGTGATGGCGCCCAATTAGCTAGAAATGAGTTCAGGTTAGGTCAGGTCGGTTTGTGCCGTATTGTAATTAAGGGTGCCCAAGGAAACAAATTTGTGCAGGTCGGGTCGGGTCGAGTCAGGTTGTGTCGTGTGAGGCCGCCTAAGGAAACGCGTTTAGGCAGGTCAAGTTGGGTCTAGTCGGGTCGTGTTGTGTGAGGTGGCCCAAGGAGACACGTTCGAGCGGGTCGAGTCAGGTCGGGTTGGGTCGTATGAGGGTGGTCGTATCAAAAATTCTAAGTTGTGACCACCCGTGTTTCTTGGGCATGCTTTTTCAATCCCTTTTCCATTTACTCCCTCGTGTGCCCTTTGTTCAGGCGGGTCGGGTTGTGCCATGTGAGGGGCTCACCACAGGAAACTCATTCAGGTCAAATCGTGTGAGGGAGGTCGTATAAAAAATTCTAAGTTGTGACCACCTATGTACCTTGTGCACGTTCATATGACCCATTTTTCATTTTCTCCCTCATGCCTTTGACATTCAGGTGGGTTCGGTCAGGTTGGTTCGTGTGATATCGCCCAAGGAAATGCGTTCTAGTCAGGTCGGGTCAGGTCGTGTTGTACCGTGAGGGTGCCCAAGGAAACATGTTCGAGAGGGTCGAGTCAGGTTGGGTCATGTGAGGGTGCCCAAGGAACGTCATGTTCAACTGGGTCGGGTCGTGTCGGACCGTGTCATGAGGGCGCCCAGGAAAATTACGCGTTCGGGTGGGTCAAGTCGAGCCGTGTGATGCCGCTCAGGGAAACGTGTTCAGGTTGGGTCAGGTCGAGTCGTGCCATATTATGAGGGCACCCAAGGAAACACGTTTGGGCGGGTTAGGTCGGGTCTCGTCTGGTCAGGTTGTGTCGTGTCATGAGGCCGCCCAAGGAAACACGTTCGAGCGGGTCAGGTTAGGTTGGGTTAGGTCGTGTGAGGGTGGTCGTATAAAAAATGCTAAATTGTGACCGCCTTAAAATCCATTGCCTCCTCATAAAATCCTCTCCTCGTATAATCGACCACCATTAACCCCTAACCCTTTTAACCCCCTAAATATCTAAACCCCTAACTCATTTAACCCGTAAACAATAAACCTTTAAACCCTTCACCCCTAACCCATTTAACCCCCTAAACCCTAAACCTATAACCCCTTAACCCCTAACCCATTAAACCCTAATTCCCAAATCCTAACCCATTTAACCCCCTGCACGCCATGTCGTTTCGTATGAGGGCACCCGCCCAAATACGTTCAGGTCGGGTCATTTAGGTTGAGTGCGCTCGCCCAAATGCATTTAGGTCGGGCCCCCTAAGCCCCCAATCCATAATACCTTAACTAATAACTCATTATTCAACCCCTAACCCGTAAAGGCACCTAAATCCCCTAACCGCTAAGCCCTAGTCCCCTAAGCCCTCCAAATTCAAATTAGCTTTGAAGAAGTAATTGTTTTCTCACTTCTGTCTAATTCACTATATACTTAGATCATGAATGTGAGAAGGCTGTTTGTAGATTATATTATTATCGTATCAACAATGTAATTATTTCTGTGTAGTTATATCTTTCTAGTCAAAAACATCATCTTCAGATTTCTTGTCATTTTCAAAATTGATTGCTTCATTGAGCACAACATGCAGCTTATCTAATACTTTATTGAAGCTAAGAGCTCCATCTTTGGGGCAAGCTGCTTTTCGGGTGCTAACTCCACTATGTGTGGGGTTAATTAACCCTATGCCTACAATGTTTACTATTTTCATATCGGATTGTGTGGGGGTAGATAACTCGTAGCCATATCACATAGGCCCCATTCACTTATGAAGGTTCCCCAAACTCTGCCCCCAATTTTGTTGATCTTGCTTAGCTTGAAAATTTTGAATTTTCAATGATGATTGATTTTCCTCTCAACCCTTGATCTGCTAGGGGCCGGTTACCTTGATATTAATGGTGGTGTATTCATATTCCTTCTGAATAACCAATAAAGGGTCAAGGAAATTTGCCAATATGTTTTCAAGTTTTATCTTATCCATCTCTGGGGCAAGCTGCTTTTCGGCTAACTCCACTGCTTTTGATCTCAATTTTTCCAATTACTTCCTTCTCTCATATGATACCTGAGCCTTTGCCTTTCTCTTCCCATATAATTCCCTAATAGTGTCATAGTGATGTGAGCCAACTTCTTTGGAAAGCCTTCCTAGCAGACAATACTTGTGACCTGGCACCTAAATCCCCTAACCCCTAAACCCCAATCCCTAAACCCTTAACCACTAAATCATTATGATCTCCCTAACCCCAATCCCTAATCCCTTAACCACTACTAAATCATTACTACCCTAACCCCTAAGCCCCCAATACCTAACCCCTTAACCTGCACTAACTTATTAGTCTAGTCCTAACCCCTAACCGCTAATCCCTAAACCTCTAACCCCTAATCTCCTATTCATCGAACCCCTAAGCCCCTAAAAACTATGCCATGAAAACCCTTCAAAAAATTCCTAAATGATGGGAATTCCTATTCAATATGCGTGAAGCTAGTCATGGAATGTGACAAGTCATCCAAGATACATCCAAATATTTGATTTGTGCTTTGGGAAATGTGATGAAATAATGGGTAAGATACAATCACTGGTGAGAAAATCATTGGTTCAAAACTATGTGAGAAAAATTCCAGTCAAGCTAAGGGATGGTGTGGCCTAGGTTGGATGCGATCCCTAGGTGATTTTGACGGCTTAAAAGCCCTTGGTTCATGGCTACTCAAATCACATGTTAAGCATGCAACTCATCTCAAAACTCACATTACCTAAAAAAATAAAAGTAATGGATTAATGCACAACTTATTTATTTCCTAGGCATATGTCTAGTTATGTTGACATAATTTATTTACTTATTCATTAGGAATAACATATAATGGTTCAATATATGGAATATTAGAATTTTAAATATCAATATTTGTATTTTCAAAATTTTGCATAGGATTAGAATATGCACTAAAATTTTTTTGTGACATATCATTATGTATATTATTATTATCATTCATACAATACAACCCTGCCAGAGCCAAAATTGTTGACATGGTTGAATGACCATAGGAAATGAGTGGATGTTCTCCCCAATGAAAGATCCCATTTTATGTATGGAAACATACAAATAACCTACATACTTTAGAAAATAAATTTCGACTTCCTTCACTTTTCATTTTTGTGTACAATTTAGAATTGATTAGATATAATATTATAAATAAAATACAATGGAGAAAATTAAAACCCCTTCGCATTCTTCTTCACAAGGGTGTTTGATTTGAACATTGTTCCTAATCGAGAAACTAGGATATGATTTTTTTTCTTAAAGGTCTAATTTAAAAATTAGATTGATTTTAGAATTAGGACTATGTGAAACCAAATTTTAGATTTTATACCTATTCAATTTTTTTTTCCCGCTCCACTTGTTCCACCTATTCAAATTTTCTTAATCGACCTATTCAATTTTTTTTCCCGCTCTGCTTGTTCGACCTTTATGCCTTCTTTCCCATGATTCCATTATTCCCTATGATGCTTACTTTTTTCAAGATTCTTGTAGAAGCATGGACTCTCTGAAACCCTAAAGTGGCCACAGTCCATTAACGACTCGAAAGCCATAGTAGCTGGTGGAGATATTTCGAGTTTTTCCAATGTTTAGAAATCTGTAGGAGATCTGAAGAGAAATCGATCGTGGAAGAATGCTCTATTCTTCTGGAAGAATCAGATTGGTATTTCCCTTGTTTTACCCCATTCAAATTCGCTATTTTTTCTTCTACACTATCTTGGTTATGAGATATAGATGGTTGTAGGTCTGAATTTCTGCACTCTATCTTTTGTGGGTTTGTTCAAATTATAGGGATATAGATTCTTCTCCTTTGAACTAACCCAATAAACTTTGAGGCTGTAGGTGAATTCATTACAAGTGTTGAGGATTCCTTATATGCTTGCACAGTATGCCTGATTGGAGCACATAATTCCTCCTGCTCAAGTCTTTCCACTTGGCAGGTGTCCTTGATGCTTGGCGTGATCTCTTGAGCTTGGCGCAACATTCTGTGACTTGTCAAAACCTTCGTGGCCTTGTGAAAACTTTGGTCCTCCCCTGGCGCTAATGCAGATCTTCTTGAGATACATTTACTATTTGGAAGCACCAAAGGATCTACTTTAAATCTGTTTTTGGTAGCTGGAAACATCGAGATAGCAAATCTTTGAAGAAAAGCCATTTTGTTTAAAAAAATATTAAAAAGCATAACAATAAATGAAAAAGGGAAAATTGCAAGGCCCTAAATCCCTAAATTTTTCCTATAAGATATCCCTTCCCCCATCCTAAAACATAAGAATTTAACCTTCTCATAGGGGTTTGCATTTTAGAATTTATAAGCATCATTTGGAGAAAAATACATTCAGAAATCTGAATTTTCTATGTTTCTAGTTCATGTTTTTTATAGATTATTTCCCTGTATCTGGGTTTTGACATTTTAAAATTCCACAAATCTACCAATGCAGGGTTCTGCTATGACCAGAGCACCCCAGCTAATTCTAGCCATGGCGCCCAAAAAGAAGGTACTCCTGTTATCCTCCAAAGTTGGCTTAGATTGGCTTAGATTTATATGTCTAATGTTGTTTTGTGCATTTGGTGTAACAGTGCCCCGCCTCTCTCTCTCTTCTCTAATTTAAATCTCACGGAGAAACATCCAGGTTCTTCCCTGCATTTCACAGATGGTACTCAGTGTAAATCTGTTGTCGCAAAACACTAAGCCTTTTCCCTGGGCACAATGCATGATATTTGGAGATCCATTCATTTCTATAATTGAACTGTGGCTTCTCATGCCTTCAATGTACTATATCCTATGGGGTTGGATAGGATACTCCGCCCCCCCTTGGGAAATTAATCCATAGGGAATATTACACATCTAAACTCCTATTCATTACCAGGAGAGAAAAAAGGAAAAAATCCATTTGCAACAGTAGATAATAACACCCTTATTGAGATGTTGCCTCCTACAAAAAACGTGACACAAAAGGGCATTCTGTATGTAGTTAACAGCAGAAAGAGATATGAATTTTTTGTATATGTATCATCTTCCCCATATCTGAAAAATTTGAACCTTCTGGTTCAGACTCAGTGAAACAATTATGAATGATTTTACTTTGTGTCAGTGGAATTACTCTCACAGTCACTTCTCTTAGTTATCCAGGTCTTGTCTAGATTTGGTAATGCTTTCCTTTTTTCTTCCCAAGAAAAATATCATGGGAAACCCAAGGGATGCTTCCCCACATTCATGGTTCCCATCCCTAGTAAACCTGTTAGTGTAGACTAGTGCTCCTCATCCAGGGGGTTTCAAACCAAGCACCTGCTAGCATGGATCTAGCAAAAATCCAAGCAACACTGGCAATGACTAGGTGAGCTAACCCCTTGGGCTATGTAATGCTTTCCACTTGACTAAATTAAGTTTATAATTTCCTATTTATGTAGTTATCAATTTACTGGCCATAATTCATTCAATTTCTTCTCTTTTTGTCTCTTGCAATTGTTTATTCCAATCCATATATAAAAATATCCAAAACATTGAAGATTGGACTTATGCTGAATCCTTCCATAGTTCAAATAACTATGCATTTTCAGTATTCACTTTATAATTTTACATGACCTAGTCCTTTTTTATCTTAACTTGTTATAAGTACCCTAGGGAAACCGGTATTTTTGGAGATACACCATCATCAGTTCTCCTTCCTGAATTTTTTTCCCTCCTACGATGATTTGTCTGTCTCTTTTATTTTTCCATTTGTCCAGTGTAAGTTTGGCTTCATCTGTACTTGAATTTCTTGGATATTCTATGAAAATCTTTTAGCATCTCTATTAACATGAATACAGATTTGCCTTAGTTAAAACCCAAAGTGTCAAATATGGATATTTTCGAGCCCACATTTATTTCAATGTACCTATACACTGACGATCAGACACGTCAGTCCATCCCATTGACCATTCAAAATCTATAGTTCAACCAATCTGCATCAACCCTTTGTTAATCGGACGGTCATCGCATTACATTTTCAAATCTGACGACTATCGCATAACAAAGAATCACAACTTTTAATGTTTCAAACTCACGCGAAATGAGTGGTTTTAAGATACCACGTGTAAACTCCTTAAGACTATCGCGTTCATTTCATTTTTAACCACTTACCACTCTAAAGCTGCGCAAAAACCCATTTGCTAGTTTTTGAAACCACCTTCATTGTTCCGTCTTTGTAACTGGTTTCACCTATTGAAGATCCAGGATCTCTGTTTCTGCAGATCCAGGTTGTTGGCATGGGGATCAGACCCAGGGTTCAAGCTCCATAGCCAAAAAAACCCCATAAGCATTGACACTTTCAATCAACAGAGGCTGGAGAAGGTCTCACCAGAGACACTTACATGAATTTAAAAACCATCTGATGATGATTTTGTGCAAAGGACGAAGCACTCTAACATGGAAGCAAGACGTTCACATATTAAACAATTATATAAAGATTCATTAAAGATCCCTTAAAGATGGTGTTAACATTCTAAATATTGTGAAGAACATCACATGGAAGACTCATAGAAGTCAAAGCTAGATATATCTTTCATTAATTCATCTCATAGCTAGGATATTTATCTGACATAACCCCAGATACATTCTTCATTACAAAACGTGTGTGCTCCACAGGGACAACACAAAGATTCTAGAATCTTCTTCTCTACTAATTTCTCACAATCAATCATCATTATCATCCTCTTCTTACATCAATTTCTCACAGCAGGTTGGTGGTTTCTGGAATACTTAATCCCAGGTTTTATTTGAGAAGCATAGTTGCTACTCTTTACCACTTCTAAGATGCTTCCCAATACCGTCAGATAAGGTGAACATTGAATATTTACGTTTGCAATACACTATTCAAAAATTTTAAATTAAGTTCCATATGTGGAACCTTTCCCATGTGTTTTTTAGATCAAATTTTGAGTTTTGTGTTTTTAAGCATTTAGTTTCCAAAAAAACACAATATGCATGCTATTTTAACTTAACTAAGGTTAACCCTTAACACAGACATCAAGGGTTTAGTTTTCTATCATTAGTGAATCTCGTTGTTTATATTGGCTTGATGAGATAAATTATGAATAGTTTAGTAAATGTGTATGGACCAAAGTAATTGTTCTGCGCATATTGTATATATAGTTATCCTATCCACTTACATCTCCATATTTAGTTTTGTTGTTGAATGGCAGGAGCTCCTCCCTAGAAATAATAGTCTTGAAATCTTAATTAGCTGATATGTCTGTCATGTTCATATGCAATAGTCCTTTCATATGAACTCTTTGATGGGACATTGATATCCCCAAAATAAGTAACTAAGCATGAAATTACTTTTTCAATGAAAAAAAAAGTTTCTGGTTGGCAATCATCCTTTACCTGCATTATGTTTCAAAAATGGCCTGAAGGTTGAAACAACAGCTGCCTTGTTTACTTTTCTCATATGATTCAGAAAGAACAGACAAGTAGGTTTAAATTTTTGAATTTGGTTATTTCTCATGATCATTTCCTTTTTTTAGGTTGGAAGTGTAGCACTGGGTTTGCTGTTTTTTTTCAAAAAAATTCAAAATTTGGAAATTTATAAGGATTGGCGAGGGTTTTTTGAAATTTATTTACCATGTCCATTGAAGAATAAACCTTCTAACTGTAGATGAAGGAGAAAAAGGCATACTACCGCTGTAAAGTTTAAACACCGTGATTACAAGTCTTTTTTGCTGACTGATATTGAGCACGATGAGAACATGGCATACCCTTTGCTCATATCAAGTTCTCTGAACATTTGTGCTGCTGCCATCAATTCTCTGATAACATGGGAGGCAAGCATTTGTTGCCATCGAATTCTTCTGTTTGTATGTCAGCTATATCTGAATTCATGTCATGCACTGATGTGTGCTACATATCCTTGGCAATGACTTGTCCATAAAATTTTTGTATTGAAACATTTACATTCTTTCATGGTGTAGATTGATGAGTGGTGTATCTGGAGCAGTGTCAGCCTGTTAAGAAAAACAAATATCAATTACAAATTTGCAATACAATTTAGTTTTAAATATACAATGTAGGTCGAGGGTATAATTAATTTTTTTAAAAATATTTTTATCCAAGCGTCGGAAGACCAACGCTTTAGACACTTCACAAGTGTCGGTATTGTGACACTTTAGAAGCATCAGTATTGCAACACTTCACAAGCATCGGTATTGCGACACTACAAGAGCGACGCTTTACACAAACGTCAGAAGAGCGATGTTTCATCTTTTTAAAATATTTTTAACCGTTCGTCGGAAGAGCGATGTTTTATAAGCATCGGAATTGCGAATTTTGTTTGAAAACCTGATAAGCATCGGAAGACTGACACTTTGGTATCGCTAGAATACTGACAGTTGTGGCTCATCGGAAGACCGACGTTTGTAAAACGTTGGAATTGTGACGCTTTGGATAACGTTGGAAGACCAACGGCAGTATGCAAACGTCGAAACAAGTGTCACTCTTCTGACGCTTTATTAAAGTGTTGGAATTGCGACTCTAAGGCTAACCACGTTTTGTCTGACCTCATACTTTCACTCTTGCGACAACTATGTGTCGGAATGGTGACGAAGTGGCCGTCGGAAATTGGGCCAAATTTACTAGTGTCTCAAGCATCAATGGCATGGATTTCTCACACATCATACCAGTAGTAAGCTCAGTATAAATCCCATCTACGTCAAGTTTGTAGAGATTCTGAACTCGAATCCCAACCTTCTTGTCTTTCCTTGTTGCTTTGTGTCACAGGAAAACTTTTCCTTCACTAAATAAAAAATCATAGCCTCTATCCTCTAACATTGCGACTGAGACTTTTTCTTCAAACTTATAACATGCATAACATATTTTAAATGAAAGATTTTAACTGACACCCTCTGAAAGGTAATGCTACTAATGCTATTCGCACTGTATCGTCCATCGTTTCCCAACTTAATATGCATCTGGAGATCTTTCTCCTCCAAGTCACTGAAAATTTTCTTCTCTCCCGTAATGTGAAAGGAAGCACCACTATCCAAGTACAACCCTGATCCCAATGCATTAGATGCCATGCATGCGATCAATGAGAATTCAAACTCAAATTGTGAGGCAAGAGCCTTCCCATCTGCAGCTCCAGAAGCCATATTTTTCTTCCTCTTATGTGGACAATTTGTGGCAGTATGTCCATACTCGTGACAGTGAAAACACTTCACTTTGGACATGTTTTGCTCCTTGCCATATTTACCATCCTCATATTTAGAATGGAATTTCTTCCCCTTCCCCTTCTTCACCTTAGCTGCCAAACCAAAATCGTCTTCATCATCAAGCTTTGATGAAGATTCATCTCTGGTGTTCCACCTGAACTCCTCCTGCGCTAGATCCGACCACAGTCGTTCCCAATCCGGTAATTTTTCCTGTCTGTTGACAAAGTATTAATAACTGTGCCAACTCTTAGGAAGTCCCAAGAGAGCCAAGCTCACCAAATCATCATCAGAAACAATTTCTCCTACAATCCTAAGGTCATCCTTTCATTGGACAACTTTTTTTAAGTATACACGAATAGTGGCATTCTTTTCCATCTTGATCTTTTTGAGTTTATCCTTCAACGCCAATTTCCTATGGTCGCTGCTGCTTTGGAAACGATCCTTCAAAGCCTTCCACATAGAATATGGAGTGGATTTCCCATGAATTTTTGAGACAATGTGGTCTTGTACACCTTCCAATAGAATCCTCCTTGCCCTTGCTACTTTATTTTGTCATGCATCAAGTAATGCAGCATCTTTTGAAGTAGGCTTAGGAACATCTCTGCGGATGAAATCCTTCTAGCCATTATCTGCGAGCACTGTCTCCATCCTGTCCTTCCAAGAAATGTAGTTCGAGCTTCCCTTGAGTCCATACTCTAGCCGAAAGACATTGAAAGCCATTTCGATGTTTACTCAACTGTAACACCAAGAAATTCTTGCAGCAAATTTGAATTGTTTCCATTAATAAACTCAACTCCTGCTTCAAAATTTAAATCTTCTCTGCTCTGATACCATGTAGAAATTATACAATATGCATGTATATCTTGGATTCTTCTGATCTAGCAATTATATGCCACTGTTAAATACAAAATCTCTTCTGTTAGGTTCCCGTGATTTGGCAGATTGACGGACCAAATGACAGAGTAACATCAAACCAATCTTTGGAGCCCTAGGACCTAGCCTTCCTAGACTCAGATAGGGCTCTCTCTAATGAAGCAAAGGATGTGAGCTTGTTCACTTAGTTTCTTTAGATTTTAGGCTAGTTATTAAGTGTGTTTGTTTGTTTGTTTTTAGTTGTTTGGAGGAAAAACTGATCAAGTGGATAAAAATAGAACATTAAAATGAGATAAACTGGGCTATCGGGTCAAAATAAAGCCAATGATGTCAAGAAAATGGGTAGGGTGTACTGCAGGGCCGATTTAGTATAGCGAATGGATATTTCTGGTGGTTTATGAAGTTAAATGAACATCAAGTTTGTGCAAGACAAAGGGATCTTAAGCATAGATATTTTAAACAACAAGAATTCATGTGTTAGGGCTAATCATTAATCACTATGAACCAAACTCAAACTGATAGATGCATAAAATAAACATTCAGGTGATGCATAGAAGTATAAGACCTTCTAACTGTGTGAAAATCACCTTCAGTGGTTGAGAACACATGTAAGACAAACCAACAGCTCAAAATGTGGAAAGGAGACTCCTAAGCAACACATTCAAACTGATGAGAATTTTGAGATAACTCTGCAAGTATAGGCAGAGGGCAAGATCAAAACAAGACCTCTCTGATTTAAACTAGACAGTTAAAACTTCAAAGGAGATTTCATTAATGAGGTTTTAAATAGCTATGAGTAAGCAGGGCATACCATAAACCAAACAAGATAGCATGTCATATTAATCATTAAGGAAATAAATAACAAGTTCCTAGTCGACCAAAGGGCAATTAAGAATCCTTTGACATGACTAAGAAAGATGAAAACATAGAAGCTATAATGAATCAGGAAATTTGATGAGCTTCCATGGGCATACCTCAAAATATTCTTTACTGACCTACAACAAGAAAGAAACATGGATACATATGTGGAAAGCTAAGAAAACATAACTGAAAAGAAGCACAATACCATTTACCAAGCCAGGGAATCCTACACATATATCCTCTCCATCATCTAGTCAAGCAAGTCAAGCTATTCACTCCATAAAACAAGTTTGATCATCAAAACTCATAATAGATATTGCTCTAAGCTCAGTCAAGTTCTTAAGCTCTTCAAATTCCAGCTTGTTTATCAACTCTTCAACCAATAATATTACAATGATTCTCCATGATTTATATAGGAGAATGAGAAGATAAGCTTCACAAAACTGACTAGAAGCTTATAGGCTAAAAACAAATATCTGATTTTGTCCTTGAGGCTTTGCAAAGCCCAAGGCACAAAATATCTTCAAAATATCTATAAAATGCTAAAAAAGGAAAAATATTGACTTTTCATTACTGATAATGGCTAAAATAGGCCTAACGCACATTTGGATAAGCCACTACAAAAAACTGCTTTTTTTCCAAAATGCTACAGGAACGTAGCAGCAAAACATTCCCTATTTTGTAGACACCCTTTGAGGGACATCCCGATGTAGAAACGAGGTCTGTGATAGCTCGTTGGAAAGCCCTAGATTTCTATTTTCTAAAAATACTTTATTTTTCCCAAAATTATCACTAGAAGTATGTCGAAAATGGAATTGAGTGGAAAAAACAAAAAAAAAAAGCCTTTGCTGATATCTGAGGTAGAAAGTCAAAAAAACATTGTTTTTCGCCTCTTTGGGGGATCAAAACACATCCTTTGGATCTGAAATTTTATGAGTATATGCCCTTGACTTTAATGCATCTAATTATACCACTCTCAATAGCTGAGGAAGCTCCAAACAACAATGGTAGCGCCCATGAATTTCTGCAATTAGGCCCAAAAATGTCAGAAAACATGATCATGTCGAAATTTTCTCAATTTTGGCGAGCAAGCCCCTCATGGGTTCTTAGAAACATGTAAGGAAGCTGAGGCCAATATTTCAAGCGTTGATGTGCCTTTCTCCACTTTTTCTACCGGGTGCCCTCTTTGGGCAGTTTTGAGTTTTTCTTGTGCAACCTTCAATTTCTTTCAGGCAAATTGATTTAGCGTTTTGTAGTGCCCGATCATCTTCTTTTGTAGGCTCAAGTCTCTATTAGATTTCTCTAACTTATCTTCCAAATTTTTGTTGGCCCTTTCAAGCCATGATTCTTTATCATTCTCTATTTCTTGGGCGATCAAATGAGTGAGAGGATAAGATCAAACAAGGGTTGCCTCTTCTTCCTTATTTTTCTCCAAAGCTTTGCTGAGTCCCATAGTCATAGGCCTCTTTCTCATTGGATGCTCTTCTTCTTCAGTATTATCAAATTTTCCCATAAGATCTTCAAGCTTGGTTTGTGCTCTGGAGGCTTCCCTTTGGTATTTGAAAGCTCGGGCCTCAAAAACTGCCATTTGACCACTCGTTTGTTTTGCATCTGTAGAACATGTATGAAGTCCTTTGAGCTTTCTAGATCAGCTTGTAGGTCATGAATTTGGTCTTCCTTGTTTCACAAAATAGCCTCAAGGATTCTAGCTTCATTATCACTATCATCAATGTCTATCTATATGATATCAAACTCCCTTTCCTTTTCATGACTACTCTCCTCTTTTTCGTTCCCCTTGCCTTGGATAGACTTCTTGGTCCTCTTCCTCTTTGGAAATTCAACAATGCTCTTTTTAGGCAGTTTGCCTCTACTCCTTAGCGCTCTTGCGACATTGCTAGTCACTGCTGGAGTGGTCTTATTCTTTTCTGATCTAGTGTTTCTAGGCTTAGCCAATTTTGGAGAAAGAGTCATGGCCCCTTGCTTAGGAGAGGCAGCTAGCACATGCTCAACTTGGTCTTTTACCTTGCTACTTCCATCATCATCTTTGTCACTATTTTCTTCTATTTGAATATTTCCTTGTTTTTCTTTATCACTACTATGCTCATGGTCACTGATTTGGTATTTTTTCTCCATCCTGCCCTCTTTGGAATGCTCATTGTTTGGTGTTTGATTTTCATCATCATTACTTGCTTGAGGGCTGTCTTTTTTCTCATTATAAGTGTCCTTTTTAGGACTGTCATGACCATCATGATAAGTGTCTTTTTTAGGAATATCATGACCCTCATCATCACTGTTTTGGCTACCACTTTGTATGTTTTCTTGAGGGTTTCCTTGTTCATCTTTGTCCCTATTTTCTTCATGGTTGTTGTGCTCTTTACCTTCACTGTTTTGTCCCTCATCACCATCATGCTCACTGCTGTGTTGGCTGACATCATGTTCCTCTTCATGACTGCTATGCTCACCATCAATTTTTTCATGCTCACCATCATCTTGTTCATGCTCACCATCATGCTTAGATTCTTCACTTTGTCCCTCATCATCGTTACTAGTTTGCTTCCTGTCACTTTTCCCTTTTTCACTACTAGTTTTCCTCTTCTCTTCTTCACTCTCAATCATAGGAGATTTTTGTCTTTTAGGAGTGGATTTACTAGAAGAAGGAGAAACATGATGAGTGGATGATGAGGAAGGCGCATGAAATGAAGAGGTAGTGGCGAAATCGGGATGGGAAATGAAAGAGTCCCAAGAAACTCCCTTTTTCTCAAGTTGATGGAGGATGATGATCTTGATAAGGGAATGATGAAATAGACAAGCTTGTTGTTGAGCAGAGGGCTTCTTTTGGATAGTAGAGGCCATCTTTCCAATGCTTCTATAGAGGAAGAAAGGTAGGATCAATAATTGAGTTCTTGTGAAGTGCATAAGAAGCCTGATGTGATAGGCATAAATCCGGGAAAACCTCCCTTCACATGTGAAATACTTCGTGATGAATTTCATGAGGGGGGCATAACTGCTCAATAAGTGGGAAAAGGGGAAAATAGCTTTGCAAGCATCCTGATGGTCTGGTTTTAGAAAGGGTTTGTAGTGATTCGGATCTAGGAATGTTTGTTTGAACCACTTTTCTCCGATATAGGGGATCTTGGTAGCTTTGGAGATAGCCCTAGGAGAGAGTTTGAAATCCAGACCTGTTAGATGGACATGCTTCCCTTGCAGCCTTAAAGAAAACAATTGTGTCAAAGGAAGGTGAATTTTTACTTCTTGGACTTTTTGGCAAAATTCCAAGCACCCAACTTCATGAAAATTGAAGAGTACTGAAGGAGATTCATTCACTTCCTGAGTTGAAATAGGCTCATACCTATTGTGATACCCACTCCTGTTGTCCTTTTTTGGAGGAATTTTTGCTTCTGATACCCTTCACTAACTTACCAAGGCAAACTATTCAAATGATCACTGAAATAGGTCCTCAACGAAAAACACCTTTTCCTCTTTGCAAGATTGAGTTTTTCCTTAGTTTGTGTTATCATGAGGTTTTCCTTGAAGTTGTGGAAAAGGAAAGTATACCGGGCAACACTGATAACATAGGAATGCAGAATCTAGCCAATCTGCATCCGGAGAGGGCTCTCTCTTTATAATTTATCTTTGTTCTTAGAAGGTTTTAGGCTAGTTATAAATCCAAGAGTTTGTTTGAAAATGGTGGAATTCGCCAACTAAGGGCAAGGTTGAATATTTTCAGGCCATTGGGCTATGGAGTCAAAGGATGGCTTTACTGGATTTCTATTCTACACACAAGATGGCTTTACAGGGCAAGATAGCCAAACAGAGAACAATCCTTAAAATTTAAAGTGGATGGAATGGGTTTGAAGGGATGAAAGGAAGTTAAGAATCTTTCACCATGTTCAAAAGAAAGAAATGAGATGATTACAAATAAAGAGCAGTGAAGAATTCTTTACTATAGTAACCAAAATGTTTAAATTAGCGAAGCAAGATCAATTAATAATTCGTTGCTTATAACTAATTTAGAGGAAAACATTTAGAATAATCACAACTGAACTCAGAGTACAATTAAGTAAATTCTAAGTTATTATTTTATGTCAAGTATTCAGAAATGGACACAATGATATTATAAACAAATATAAAACTTAAGACATAGGATAGAAAGACTTATTGAACTGCAGTCAGACACATGAATCCTGCAAAAAGTCCTGAGCTTCAAATTGTCATCCAGTAAGCCACAAATAAATTTCTCCAAAACGCTTTTATTCCAAAAACATCAATGTCACAGCGAAGTAGTAGAATCCACCCCAAATTCTTCCAAGAGTGGAGTATTTATACAAATTCTAAATTAAAATATCTTGAAAAAAATATCAAAATTGGTTCACAAATCTCTCCAACTATTTTACATAAATAGAACTTAAGTAAAGGACACTCAAACTAATGCATCTATTTGGCACTATTTTGTATGGATAGGTGATGAAAAAGAGGAGAATTCGAATTTTATCCAACTCTTAGTTGATGATGAGGCACCCAAGTCACTAACTGCTTCCTTTCTTTGTGCATTCTGCTCCAACAATTCTGCAAACTTGGGGTCCAATGATATATTTTTATTTCTCAATCCGTAATAGATATGTAAAAAGTGAAAGAGGTTATTGTGGATTAATATGTTGGTGAGATAAACCTCTTTCATTTTCCCAAAATTTTTCTCCAGATGTGCACAATGGGCTCTGTAAAAATATGTGTAAAACAGAGTTTTACAGAGTCTGAAACATAGCCTGTAAAGATGTACATGTATCTCTCATTATGAAATCACTGTGAAAAAAGTGAGATAGGTTTTTGTAGATGGGTCTCTTAGGAACAAAAACCGCCTTCATTTTTGTAAGATGTATTTCTTATTTGCCACAATCCTCTCCACAAAATGATGACTTAACAGGAATTTTCTGCAAAAAGTGCTTTCCAACATTGTTTAATATTTCCAAAACCATAATAGTTGTTAGAAAAGTGAGAGAGGTTTTTGTATATGGTCCTCTTAAGAACATAAACCTCATTCATTTTTTCAAAATTCATCTTGGATTGATCACTATAGTTTCTACAAAACAATGACTAAAACATTAAATTTCTGCAAAATGTTCCTTCTTGTTGTGTTTTTCATCTTTTCACTTTTTTGTTCTTTTAACTGTTTTACTTTCACTTTAGATAAAATTCAATGTTGGTGAAAGTATTTTCATCTCTTTTTACCATTTTACTGTCTCTGTAATTACTTTTACTGTTTACCTTTGACTGCTCTGTAACTTCATTTTAACTTTCATTCTGACTTTTACCTGATACACTTTAACCACTGATACTCTTTAGCTGTTATGCTTTCTAACCTCTGTTTGAATAGATTTGATAACAATATTGGAGTAAACAAATCTTATGACTAGTATTAAGATTGTTTATCCAAGGATGTGATCTTCTGATTACCTCTTCAGAGGACAACCGAGTAGATTTTTCAAGCAATTCCCCAATGGACAAGGGAGTGAGGTTTTGACCAGGTTCAAAATGGAGCATCATTCAAGGCTACAGGAACTCCCATTTTGGTTCTTGTGGAAAAATGGAAATTTGGCTAATGGTGAGGAATTGAGTAAATTCACGGGAAAAACAGGTCCATTTGTAGATTTAGTAATTCAATTACAGTTCTCGGGGTCACGGAATGAACTAGTAATTAATTCTAACTCTGTTTCAGTGAAGGAAAAAAGGAAAGCCGAGATTTCAACAGAGTTCAGTTTGAATTTAGGGTAAATACCTGTTTTTGGAGAAAATAGCGTTTGGATAGGTGCCGGCTAAGGTAGATAATCTTCTGAGAGGCTTGTCTACAATCTTCTTCGAAAGGATAAGGTAAGTGGACTTCACAAATTCGAATTTTGAATTTTTCTGCGTGGAAGGCGTTTTCTTTCACTGGCGTACAAAATGATGAAAAAGACGTGAATGTTTTGTTTTATCGGCAAAGTCAAACGGGGGGGAATTTTTATTATTTTTATGGGATGACGTCACTGATGTACGATGGATGCGTCACCGGGGTCGGGCGGTAAGCGGTAAATTTCGCACCGCTTTCAGGAGCAAGCGTATTTGGCCGTCAGAAATTGCGCCAAATTTTCTAGTGACTTATTCTTTACACAGAGAAGATCATCCTACACACTTACGTGCTATATTTATGAGATGTAAGCATTACAAATTTCGTTTGAATCCACACAAATGTGTTTTATGTGTACAATCAGGACATTTACTTGGGTTCATCATTTTGAAGGAGGGAATTTGTGTCAATCCATCAAACGTTGAGGCTATCATTAACCTACCTCCTCCTTCCACTCTTTGCCAATTCCAGATTTTGCAGGGGAAAGAAAACTTTTTACGTAGGTTTATCCCGAACTATGCAGAGTTAACGAAAGGTTTTGCCCAATTGTTGAAACAAGATGTTCCATTTATTTGGGACGAGATTGCCGATAATTCTTTTGATGCAATTAAAAACGTGTTGATCGATGCACCCTTTTTGCATCCACCCAATTACCACCGAGATTACTTTTTGTACTTAGCTGCATCTAATTCCACGACTGGAATGGTTTTGGTTCAATAGGATGAATCTAACAACGAACATGTGATCTATTACCTAAGTCTAAATCTCAACCTGACAGAAATCAAGTATTCACATGTGGAGAAATTGGCCTTGGCAGCAGTTCAAGTTGTCTAACATTTTCGTCATTACATATTGTTATGCAAAACCACAGTGATATATAATTACAACCCGATGATGTACATATTGAGAAAACAATTTCTCGGGGGAAAATACTCCAAATGGATCATTGTCCTGCAAGATTTTGATTTGGAGTTCGAGAAATCCAAGTCTAAGAAATCACTGGTATTTTTCGAACTTATGTGTGATTTTCCCAATACTGAGTCTGAAATGGTGGCAGAGAATCCTATTGCTAATGAATCTCTGTTTCTAACCATTACTTTAGATCCTTGGTATGGATATATCATTATATATCTCTAGACCCAAACCTTTTGCCCAGAGCTTTCACGTTCAGATCGATGGAGAATCTGGTACCAATCCCAGCAATACAATATTGTTGGTGAGACTCTTTATCGTCATGGTGTCGATTCTGTGTTTCAACATTGTATAACTCATGAATAGGCCGAAAGGGTTTTAAATTATTCCCATTCTGGAGCATGTGGTGGTCATATGTTTGGGTTTGCCACAGCCCAAAAGATATTACGCACTAGTTATTTTTGGTCGTCTTTATTCAAAGACTGTATTATTATGGCTCAAAAATTCCACAATTGCCAGATTTTTTATCGAAATATGTGTGCAGCTCCAACTCATCTTCACCCAATCATTTTTGTTGGTCATTTCCCCAAATGGGGCATCGATTTCATCACATGTAACCCTCACTAGGCCAGGGGGCATGGGTACATTATTATCACCGTATATTGCTTTACCAAATGGGTCGAGGTGATGCCTACATTCGTGGCTGATGGCAAAACTACAACAATTTTCATATTCAATCATGTGATTTCTCGGTTCGGTGTCCCTCAAGCTATCGTTACAGACCATGGGAGCCATTTTCGAAATATTATGATGACCGAACTTTCTGATCAAATTGGCTTATGCCATGATAATTATACGCCATATTACCCACACGTTAATGATCAATTTGAGGACGTCAACAAGGTTTTAACCTCCATGATTAAATGAATTGTTAGAACTCATAAATCTAACTGGCATACCATGCTTTTTTCAGCATTATGGGCTTATCGTACCTTTGCAAAAACTGCTACAAGGTTCACTCCTTTTCAAAATGTTTATGGTTTAGAATTTTTGTTACCCGAATTTTTGTTACCTATTGAATGTGAAATACCGTCACTCAAATTAGCCATTGAATTGTTACTAGCTACCTCTAAAGAGGAGAAACGCTTTCTATATCTAGCATAGTTAGATTAGACTCATCACACGGCTGCATTAGTTGTTGAAGCTCATAAAAAACGTGTTAAAGCTCAGTATGATCAAAGTGTTAACCCTCGCATTTATTCAGAAGGTGACCTAGTTTTAGTATATGATTAAGCTAACGACAAGCTAGGCGTTGTTAAATTCGAACTGATGTGGCATGGTCCCTATATTGTTAAGCATGTGCTTGCAAAAGGAGCCCATGAATTAATTGATTATGACGGCGTCTCTTTAGATAAACCTAGAAATGGTATTTATCTCAAGAGATATTATGCATGACTTTTCGTGTGAAGATCTCCCTTGTACATTAGTTACATTTTAGAACAGTGTGCCTTAGATTAGGCCAGTGTGCCTTAGGATTAGTTATTTTTTATTTACAACTGTTACTAGTTTCATTGTTTATCTTGATTACTCTTTATATTTCATACGTTTACATCCCTTCAAACTTACATTGGTTTTTCTTACGGCGCCTGTCGTAGTACACGGAACATCTCTTTCACGTCTTGGGTTATCTATTCACCCACCGATGAGTTAGTCTCTATACATGGGATATGCCTTGGTCAAACAATGAACAATATTGCGCAGTTATTGAGTTATTATCTGATGCCATCACATTTGGTATTCAACGTTTGATCATTAGGTTAGATTCGCAACTAATTATATTACATTTAAATGGAGTTTATGTTATCAGAAATCCAGCTTTGTTAAGAATTTTTTTAAAGGTTCGTCTCTTGGAAAGACAATTTGATTATATTGAATATTAACACATTTCGGGAAATTTAAACACATTAGTTGATGCATTAGATAATATTGTTTTAAATATACATCTACAACATTAAAAAGTAAAACAAAACAACACTCAATCCATGTTGAACAAGATACTCAAAGAACGAAGGTAGTGATATCATTAGGTTAAATAAGTTTTTGTAAAAAAATATTACATCGTCTATGATCATAGGTTCAAACACCTTATTATCTAAAAGATACTAATACAAAAAAACAAAAACAAAAAACAAAAAAAAACAAAAATCATACCACATTGACCATGAGCTATCCATGATTATGATAATGATAGAAAATTATGGCACGTGCCAACCTACATAGAAATCTCCTAAGTGGACCTGGGACACCAGTCACATGTCTCTGGAGCCTGAGAGGTATATCATTTGTCCCTGTCTCTGGATTATCAATAGTCAACCTCTCTAGGTTGTGCTCCAACTCTGCCAAGATCTCTGTTGCATCATTCTGGGGTGGGGCTGTTATCGGTTGTGCCTCTCGCCTATCAAAGTGACGAAGCACTGCTGGTTGTCTTGGACCGACATCTGCATTTAATTTTTTTCAGTATTGGACGATAAAAAATCAAATAAAAATTATATAAAAACTTCAAAATGATTCGCTAACATGTCTCATCCCACTAGACCCCTAGTGGAAGAGATGTATCAGGATCACCTCTATAATCCATACCTACAGAAGGAAAATCTTCAATCATGAAGATCCAATTCCTAAGCCATGTGAAAAACTAAGGAGTAAAACGAACCACTGGACCACCTTCGTCGCCATGGAGAGCCATCAATGCTACCCAGCGCACCATACGAGGTTCCTAAGGACCTGTGGCATCCACCGGATACTGTTGAGGCATAAGGAGTGGGATCCTCTCTAAATAAAAAGATATAAGAATCGCCCCATATCCAAAAAATTTCAACTTCCCATTCTTAGCTCTCGTGAGTTGGCCCTTCATGTTAGCCAACACTCCTTCACTCCAGTTGAAAATTGTTCCTCTGAAACATTCAACTACGATCTCCATCTATGCTTTGGTAGCCACATGTGGAGCTACACTCCCACATAACCTAGTGATAGTGAATGCTATGATCTTGAGCTCCAGTCGCACAATATTTTTTATATCTATGCGACACTCCTTTAGCTATGAATCTATGCTACAATATTGAGCCATGTAAGTAGCAGTGGGGAGACCTCCTGGTCTGGTCCTAAATAATGAAATGTCCCTCCCTCTACGAGGAAATCCATTGATAAAATATATGTCCTCTCGCTCGATCACAAGCTGATGGTCTCCAATAATGAAGCATTGATCTCTAACGTCCCATGCATTCACTAGCCAGGTCATCAGCTCAACCTGTGTTTCCATGCCCTGAATCGCCCAAAACTTGTACAAGCCATAATTTTTTAATGAGCGCATAGTTTCCGGATCATCCATGGCTTCATTTTCCATGAGTTCGTGCTCTCTTTCTCACCATTCCAACATGATTGTAGACCTACAAATCAACAAATTAATCATTAAAAATCATTTGGGAGAAATTTGAGCCATTTTTATGGAGAATTTATGTTTTTTAAAACCCCACGGCGCTTGCCCAGGTGTTGTGCTTACAAAGTGCATTTTTGCACACGCGTTATACATAGAACCCATGGCGGCCCAGCAATTTTTCTTTTAAAAAATCGTCGAGGTGTGCAGTTTTCTCCACAATAACCCGCGTACCCCCGAGGGCGGATTTTAAAACATATTTTCCCTCTAAAAAATTCCCTAAAAGCTTAAAATTAGAAATTAAACGAATGAAAACAAATACAATCATGATGTGGATTACCTGGTGCGAACGGTTCTCGAAATGGTCGGTCGGTTCTTCTGATATCGGCTCCGAAATTTTTTGGGCAAAAGCTCTCTCTGCTATGTTTTGAAAATCAAAAGGTGAAAATGACTTGTTTAAACTTATTTTTGTAGTTTTAAATGAATAAAATAATATAATTTTATTTATTTTTACTTTTAAAAACTCAAATCAAAATATTTTTCCTTTTTTAGAGCAGATATTCGTAATTGTTCGAGTTTTTGTGCAGGACATGGGATTTTTGTGAAAAGGATCATTTTGACATTGAGTGCACTTTTATCACTTTTTCAGACTATAAAAATACAAAAAAGAGAAACCCTAGAGTCCTCTTTTAACCCCTTTTCAGACTCTCTAAACATGAAAATATCGTCGAGTACTTGACTATTCAAACTCGTTAAAGTAAATGAACAGTCGTCCATTCAGTATAAGTTTACCCCTTTTCCAGACTGAATTGGACTAGTTACGAAAAATGTATATGTTGACTAATCATGGTCAATAGAGTTCTCTCTTGCATTATTTTATCCTTTTTCGGGCTTGAGGAACTAAATTTACGAAAAATAACAACCATGGAGTTTAATTATGTTTTTCTTATGACTCCCTAAAACTGAAAAACGCCGAGTTATTCCTATACTGGACTCGTTAAAACTAAGCAATATAGGACCTGTCAATCACAATAGGACTGAACCACTCCTTCTTAAGGTTCGTTTTTAATACAAAGATGGACTCATCTGAAGGATGAGCTTACATAACAAGAAAATGTTATCCTCCTCAAGCTTGACAAAAATAAAGAGGTACTTGCTAGTAATGGTGGGGGGGGGGAGAGAGAAAAAGAATCCATTTGTCATCATTGTTTTAGAAAGCAGCATGTCGCTCTTGAAGACGACACTTTGTTACACTTGTACCTAGGTTGGGAAATCCTTTGTCTTACAGTTAATCAAACCACATTGAAAGTATTCAGCCTTTTTCTGGGTATTATCTTAGGTAAAATGCTGCCAAGCCATTTACAGTGTTTTTATGTGTTAAAGAGAAAGTTCAATAAACCATTCATTGCAAACATTTGTCTCCATTCGTGTTGACCATCCCTGAGTCGGTCCTTGCAAAACATTTCTTCAAAACTTGATCTAATGGTTTCATGTCGTATTATTTCCTGCGATGGATCACTTTCTATCGACATCAACTCATTATATAGAAATTGATCTAGAATCCTAGCAGTACCTTGGAATCTGCATGCCCTAATGGCAGGTTTCTTGCCTTCAACGATAGGTTTTCATCATTGAAGTTTGATCGAATGTTTCTATGGGTGTTCACACTTCATATATTGTACTAAAGTACCTTGAGGGCCATTTTCATTATTTATGGTTCCTTTAACACTTGTTAACGGTTCTCATCATTGATCGATAATCAAGTGGTTTCTACCATGTTCGACTCTAACATAATCAATCGCATGGATATATTCTTACTAGTTCGAGAAGTGGAAATCAAGACCCTGGATCTAGTTTCCACCATCCAGGCGGTGAGGAGTTTTTTTATTCATAATATAGTATACTTCTTATGACAGATGGTTGCGCCCATACTGTGTCTACTTTTGATGTAATACTGAAATCATATTTGTACCAGAACACTTAGTTAGTTTTTCTTTGAGTATGGTAATGCCTACCTCAGCGATATATATATATATTTGCAATGAATTTTTTTACAGTTTTACAATCGGTGTCTCCAATCCAATCCTCGAAATGATAAAGCACTTCACTCTTCAGAAAAACTCTCAGACTTCGCACTTTAAGGGGCGATCTATTACACATCATATTTTCACCATGACATTTGACTGTTCATATGTATCTATCACCATCCATATCATGTTCCCTTAGAGGTCAAAAACACTCATGTTCCTGAATCAAGTCTTGGAAATTGGAGAAAAACTCTGTAAAACCCTTAAAATATTGTCTGCGCGGTTTTTCTAGCCTTTTCCTCTGCATGCGTTGATGATGCTTCGGTTAGCCGCGGCGATCACCGCTCTATTTGCCGCTAAAACCTACGCACCCCCATGAAAATAAAGTAAAAATAAAAAGTAACTTCTAGAAGCCTAATTGGTTGAATATTCTCCCAATTGGAAGCCTCTAGAGTCACGCCAGTTCAAGCTTTATCCCTCCACTCATGGAGCTTATCCTTTGGTACAAGGAACTCAAATACCTTCATGGGAGGAATCCATCCCTCTCTTAATGGATCTGAAACTACTTCAATATCCATATATATTGAGCTCAAGTTTTAGGATGAACGGTAGATACCAATGTGAATAGAGGTTGATTTGTATAGTTTCTAAGCTGGAGAGCGTTCATAGAGTGCATACTTTCTATACTAGTGAGTTGTTGTTGACACATTGAAGGTCACATCTTTGTGCCCATGACTTCATGCTGGTCATTATAGAGAGGAAGGCTTATCAGACTGAAGGAAAACGATTGCTCAGACTCCCGGGAGGAGTCTGTACAACGTCAAGGCATCTGGTTGTAAGATTGCTCTTTCTAATTTATGATAATACATATGGATCTATTTTTCTCATTGTCTTGTTTATTAATTCATGAAAATGATGTCAATACTTATATTCCTTGATCACTAAGTTGGAATAGTATTTTTTATTATTATATATTGCAGATGCTTTGATCATTTGTCTTATCTGTGATTGCAGGTTCTACTCATCATTGAAGAAATAATTTGGATCGATGGACAAAGGACTACATCAAATGTTTGGATTGAAAGGTAGGAGCATGTCCTCTATACTTTCTTGTTGTAATGATATTAAAATAAAAATAATCTAGAGAAAGAGATATTCAAATGGACCTTTGTTTCTAGTTACTCGTTGGAGTACTAGGGAGATTGCTCTTGTCCGCAAGAGGGATTAATCCTCGTAACAATAGGGAGATGAGAAGAGGCTCTCATGTGAACTAAAGAAAAACCTTGTGCGTGATTTATTCTTCCTAGTTTTGTGAGCAACATTAGTGTTAGAGTCTTAGCCTAAGGGAAAGGGACAACAAGGATTAATAAGGAACTTATTTGAGTGATGCATAAAAGCAAAAAAGAAACTTACTAAGGGACTATTGGCTTAATTAAGGGCTTCCTATATGTTTTGCATGCCCAATGTGGTCAATTATGGAGAAAGATTATTGAAAACAATGCACCAATGCAAAAAAGAGAAGAACCAAGGAGAAGAGTTATATTTGTGTTATGTGGTCCCATTACAACCATACTGTGAATAGGAACATGCCTTGTATCAATTGGTTGAAGGATCTCATACTGACTTCTATGTGGATGAAGGGGAGTGGAATTAATATTTACACCAATGATAGCTTGGGATAGATTTTCCCTTTTGGGTGCTTCTTGTGCAAAGTAGTTAAGAATCCACCTAAAATAATCGAGTAAACTATGCAAATTGCGTGATCTTAAGAGAACTAACAAGCTTGATTTGATGAAGGAAAACTACCTTCATGACTCCACCATGTAATTCCAAGTGATAACATCTTGCATGGCTTCATGGCTCAGTTCGAGGTGGCCATTTGCAAGAAATAATACATTGCAGTTGAGCCTATGGTGGAGTGGAATGTGGCTCACCCTTTATCAACTACAGATAACAAATTTACCAAATCAAATAAGCACCCTTGTGCACTTCATATTTTTAATGAAAACCATGTTAATGAGAAAGAAGTCATGATTGATGAAATGTGTATATTTGTGTGATTATCTAATGAATGGACATTATGATATATGTGATGACTATTTATGATGTGAATTAGAAAATATGGGTGCATGGGATCTATAGTATTCATATGGTTATTATTCAATATTTAGTGTTATTTTATGATGTGATTTTCATGATTATGGAAACGAATTTGATGGTTCACTTAAGCATGGGATTATGGTCTTGGTTATAGCCAATGCCCATGGTTTTCTATTAGATAGAATGGAGAAGATATAGGTATGTTGAAGTTATTAGAGAGCCTTATGGAGGATACAAGATTAGAGAAAAGAACAAAAGCCTTGATTGTAAAAAAGGAAGACTTAAGGGAAAGATTCTTCTCAAAACATATAATGGAAAGTATTAAATAGTTCATTAAATAGATATGAAGCTATAAGAAGTGTGCTAAATTTTGAAGGGAGACCTGGATTAAAGTACTGAGATGAATGATTTTGGATATTGTTAGCCACCTATAAAATTTTTGGCAAGCAAACAGGTGGCTAAATTGTTCTTGAGCCTTCAAGGAATACATTTCCTCTGAAAACTTATCATCCTTGAAGCCTCCTTGTGTCTTTTTTCCTTTGAACAATCTTCACTGCTGTTTCCATGAGAAAGCCCTGCTGTTTGTGAGGAATAATTCTCAAAAAAGGCCTCCATCTGCCCATTTTGTCCCCTCAAAACCCCACTTTTCATCTCCTTTTTCCCCTTATTTCATTCCCACTAAACCTTTGTTTTCATCACTTTTTCCCCTTTGAAAATTCCTTTAAAATCCCTCATTGACCCTCTTAATCATCCCATCTCCCCTTTAAACCTTATAAACACCCTTTGTTTGGCTTTAAAATCCGTTTTTCCCTCTACCGAATCTCCTTTTCGCCTTAAAAAGCACTTGATTTAAGCCAAAAACCCACTTATTTACATGTGAGGCTTAAGCCCCTTTCGGCTAGCCCCTTAACCACTTCCCCACGTGACCCACGCCCAGAACCAAGTGCTAAGGTCCTGGGCACTTATCGCAATCGGAACATTCAAGGGGGCGTGTTTCCTTTGATAACTTAAAAAAGTTCTGATGCGAGATTTTGTTCTATGGAACTCCCGCTGCGATCTCGACCATCGATCTTGAAAATATCGGACGGTCAACGCTAACCCCTCATTTCGCCGATGCCTCTCTCCTATTCCCTCCCGATTGCATGTGAGTCGTCGATCTGTCGCCAGATCTAACAGCTATCGCGTAATCGCATCGCAACCGACCCCTCCCAATTGGCGAGCCTCGATTGAATCCTAGCCATCCATCCCGCTTGATCCAAAGGTCCAAGTTTCATCGCTCCCCGCTCACTGCACCTGCCTTTCTCCCCTTCCTATTGGATCTCCGCTGTTAATCCCATTAGATCCAACGGTCCACCTTTCTCCCTCCCATTAACATGAGCCTCTACCTTCGTGTTCCATCTGAAGATCTCAGTCATTCATCCTATAGATCCGACGGTCCAGATCAAACCCGCTTTTGATTTTCCCCTCCGTTACTGACCGCGCATTTCCCCTCATCGCGCTCCATCCCCCACCGTCATATCTCCCAGTCCCAGATCCAACAGCTGAGAATCATATCGCGTTATTTCGGCATCCAAACTTTAATGATCATAAATCACGCGATAAAAGTGGTTTTGAAGTGCCACGTGTCGCGCAGCGAGCCATATTGCGTAATTTTGGGCAATTTTCTAAATCGCCTTAAAGTCGTGCGATACCAGTTGTTTTCTAAATTAAAACCACCCTCCTCTCCTCGCCCCCGCAACCTCCATCATTTAATCTTAACCGTCCGATGATCCAGATCTACGGCCTATATCACATCGTGTTTCTCACCCATATTTCTTCATCGGGCTTCCATATAGTTTCACCGGAAGATCCCCACCGTTGATCTCCTCCGAAGATCCAACAGTTCCCATTTAATCGCCCTCCGCCTGCCGGGTCCCACATCATAGGCTCCGCTTCATTCATTTCCCATGATTTCCTTTGTAATTCGCCCGAACCTTAAAACTTTGGGTTTTAACACTAACCTTATTTCTTTTGCCCAAATTACTATTAACACCTCCGTTCATTAATCCTGACCGTTGATTACCATTTCCATATCTGAATGGACGACCCACAACTCATATTTACACCAAGCCTTCATCAGCTCTGTTCTTCACCATTCCACAGAGATTTTCTCCCGTTTTCACCACTCCGCCACCATTCCACAAGCCTCCACAGCAAATCTTCTGCCACCTCCCCTAGATTTTATAATTGGTTCATTTCATTGTGCAGGGATTACAGAGCGAGAATTCACTCCGTCTCTACAGTCGCAGCCACTGTGGCTGAGAGTGCAGAGAGGCCATTACAGCAGCGGCCAAGTGAAACAGCAAAAACAGATTTAAGGGATTTGGGCCTGTTAATTGAATATTTAGCACCTAATCCCGTGTTCAAAGGAAGACGACGCAGTTTGAAGACTAATGCACATGAAACAAACCATATATGCGTTTATGTCAGCAGAACGTATTTTCTCAGAGAGTACACCTTCCGACAGAAGTCTCCATGCCTCCTCGAGCTCTTATAAGCCATTTCACTGACAGAAGCTTCTTGAAGACTGCTAGGATAGCAGTTATGGTAGCATGGAGAGACCTACAGATTTTCCATCCTGGTTACTTATTTCAGAAGGCTACCACAGAGTACCATACAGCCAAAAGGACTTCATAGAACACATCTGAGGTCAAATACTCCTTCACAAAGAGTCCCAGACCATACTACATAGTACATTCAGCTATGCAGAGCCATTAAGCAGAGTGGGCTCGATCTTCTTCCTCCACTCTGTCTTAATGAATTAATTTAATTCACATCTACTTCTGCTATTACTCATTCTCCTATAAGAACCCCTAAAGAACATATTGTAAAGGTTGTTGTTGTTGCTGTTGTAGTTAGAGGGATTCTTTTAGCTGTTAGAACAGTTTTGGAGGAAAGAAGTTGAGTAGTTTGTAATTTAGTAGGCTGGGAGGAGAAATTTGGACTGTATTAGCCATTGAGCTTAGTGTATGTGACTGGTTTTGCACATCAATTAATCAAGCGAATTTCACAGGATCCTGGTCTATATTACGGGTGATGTTTCTCTTATTGCATTGTCTTATTTCATTTTAATCATACTGTCCATTTATTCTCTGATAATAATCAGTAAATCAGACTTAAGATATACCCCTGCATGGTACCTTAATGCCCACTGCTCTTCTTATCCTTGATGTTTTCTGCTGATAGTGAATCTAAGAGAAAATTCATGCAATTTAACCAGTTATAGATTTTGGTCTGGCCCATGCTTACTGATATGTGAATTCGGGGTTTGCTGCTTAGATGTTCTTGTTGGGCTTGACATGAAAGAATTGGGATACCAGGGATTTAGTGTGAGCCCTGTCCACTGGGGTTCTTTCCCAACAGATTGGCATGTCTAAGATCTCATGAGCTGGTGTCAAAGCATTGAAGGTTCAAAGTCCTTTTATGATCTTAGGCCTAGTTTTGTGTTTAAATCTTAAGTGTTTTCCCTTTGAGAGTATGCTGAAGCAGATCTGGAGTTAGATGATCTCTGGTTTGATCTTAAGCTGCCCTTTGTGTCTCTCTTTTTCACTCTTTAATGTTCCATTCCACCATCTATCTAAAATATCCTCTAGTATAGATGACTTGCCCTATGGAAAGCCTTGCTTAGTTGTTATGCAAGTAATCTCCTTTCATGACTCCATAGCCCAATGGATGATACTTTCTTGATCTATCTTATTTTACCAAAACGTCCTGCTGCTTTGTTCCTTTCATTCCATAACCTTCTCATTTAATGATCTCAGACCAACCCAACAACCAACCAAATCATTTTAAACCCCCTTATGCTTCATACCTAGCCTAATACCCCATTTTTAGCTTTCAAAGATATATCATTCTTTGCTTTTATGGAGATATCCCTCTCCAGGTCCAAGAGGGCTAGATCCTAGGGCCCCAAAGTGGTTATGATGTTGTCTAGTCTTTTGGTCTTGCCAATCCGTCCAAAACACTGGAACCCCAATAGATATCATCAGGGATAACAAGGACCTTTGTAGTTTTAAAATTTCTTAGGTAGACCCTTTCCCTGTAAAAATATCTTCTATCCTAGGGGAAAGACTAAGAAAATCCCTTCTACAAGCTTTCTTTTCATTGGATATATTCAGGGTCTAATTCCCCTTTATTTGTGTGCTATTTGAAAATTTGGGGTTTAGGTGTCCCTAGCCTTAGCCCTTGGCCATATGGGCAAAAAACATACCATGATAAAGCACTTAGAAAAAAGGGGATAATTGTGGAAGGTTGGATGTTAGGATATTGGTGTCAGGAATGCCTCAAATGGCAACCAACTAGACTCTTGGCACTAATAGAGAGTACCACAATCATTTAAATACATTATATCGACTTGTTATCATATCGACTATTAGAGAATTAGGTACTATATGTTGGCATATGGGACATCAATCACCAACGAGAAACCCCCGATACTAATAGATGGCTATGGTGATCATTAGCTGGCGAGGAAATTTCCATCGTTATACAATGAAATTAGGCCTTAGCAGAAAATCATCTCATCGATAGGAAAAGTATGTTATTATACCACAATATATCAACCTTGGGCCATCAAATTTTGCTTATTGGCTTTTGGGCCATTATATTATTGGATGTCGATGTTTAAGCCATCAAACACATCGATCACCAACAACCCACATTAAGTCCTGGTACTAATAGAACTTGAAAAAATTGTTGATTAATGGAGACGAATGGAAAAAATTTTCAAGTGATGGATATCAAGTATTAGGATATCAGGCTTTCAAAGGTCGACGACCAAGAGTTCGAAACTAGTTATTTGGATTTACTCGTGATATCGATGAAGCTCAATAAGGTAAAAACATGGGCTATAGGATGTGGAATGTTGGCATGGAATATACGGTGACATGGCATGTTGATGTGGATTTCTAGGTGGCCATTGATATGGTGCGATGACATGGAGAAATGATGCCACATGTTGGTCACGTGATAGTTGATGTGGCTAGGTGACATGTCATGATGACATGGTACTACGGTAGTTCCTTGATAATGTGAAATGATGATGTGGTGCTAACATGGATTTATGATGTGGAAGGAGGATGTATATTAGAGTATCTAATGGTACTAAGATGGAAACCAAGTGGCAGCAGAGGCAAAAGGCGTTGTGGTATCAGTTATTGAAGTTTCAAGCTATTATGAGTTTTTTTGTCAAGGTGTCAATAAAGAGTCTAGGGGTTGGGATTTTAAGTGGTTATAATCTCATATTAGGATTAATCCCTACTAGTAAAAAAAATTGAAACACCTATCATTTTTTAGAGATGGATTTTACATTATTTGACTATGTTATATCAGCTATTGGCCTATTGGGAGATCGGCCATCAAGATGTCGAGACTTCAAGCTATCGACTATCAAGATGTCGGTTTGTTAGACATTAGGTTGAACTAAAAAAATGTGTTTTATATATCCGGGGGTCCAGGGGCCTAGTGACCCGGTAAATGGATAAAGTAGGGAACATAAAATTATAGTTCCATCAATTGGCATCCTATTGTCCAGTTAGGCGGATATAAAGGAAATGAGTTAACCCGACAAATTTTTGCGCAAGGCGATTAGTTGGTCAATAAGATAGTTGTGGATTGGTTGGTTCGACGTGGAAGATAAAAAATAATTGTACGATGATGACACATGGGGGAAAAGGTTATCACATGTTTACCAAGTGGATGGTATAGATGTTAATGTGGACCTTAAAGGGAAAATATTCAGGTAGGCATAACTATGTGTACAAAGCTCGGTTTGAGGTAAATTTTGTATCATTGGAAAAATCTCAAGAAGAAGAAGGTGTCAGTGTCCTTAGAGATGAGTTTTAAGGTGGTTATAGAAAAAGGAAATTTCGATAACTTGACTTTCTTAAGGTAACCTAGGAGGTAATATCTAGACACTCCACATCCTTAATCACGCATTAAGGGGTTAGGTGTGTTACATGTGGTATTGAATCTAAAGTTTAACCCTCAAACTAAATGGGGTTATAAAAGATAAAGTTATCAAAACAATGAGTAAAACAGTAGTCCTAAAAGGCCAAAGAAGCACCATATAGATGAATTTATCCGGATAGAATCTAAACACTGGACTTGGATGGGTTGAGAAATAGATTAAGAAGATAGAATGAAGTGCCAAAGATAGAATACAAAAATGAGATTTCCATAGTAATAGATTATAGGTAAATTACAAAACAAATGTTTAAGAGAAAGTATTATGGTAGGAAGGCCATTCAACACAGGAACTATGATTATAGTACAACATGATGGTCGATGTACCCAAGATTATTGGCAAAAGAGTGTCATAGGCTTTGTGACAAGAGTAGTATATCTATGTTAAGAGATTGATGTTTTGCTATGGAATGTGGTCAAGATGCTAACTAGACTTCCCATAAACAACTCAATAAAATTATAATTACATAAGCACGTGACCAAGTGAAGCATCCACAATTATAAGAGGGAATATCTCTCAACTCACCTCTTGCTATGTTGAATGTTTTCCTCAAATTTTAAAAATACTATTATATGTTAATAAATAAAGAGCATAGATATGACATAATTGCAAGGGATTGAATAGACAATGATGCATGTGCATTGATAGGAATTATTAAAATGATATGCTAGGTGCATAAAGAAACATTGAATACATATATTGATGAATGAGCATACATATAACATAAATTAAAACTCACAATATTTTATTATCATAAGATTATTATGATGACTCACCATGATTAATGGTGAACATGTAACAAGGAATAGGTTGATTGTATGTCTAGGAAATCTAATGAGGATGCTACATATACCCTTGTGGAGACAAGGCCATGGATAATAAAGTATTGGTCAAGATTTTGGTAATGAGGAGTAAAAAATCCCTCCCTGACATACCAGTTGATTAGGTAGCATCCAAGGACACGAGACCTGGGGGTAGCCAAAAGTTGGGCGTCATTGATATATTGGCCCTCATGAGGTTTTCAAGAGTTATATTTATATGGAAAAATCATGGTATGGCATGGCCTTGAGCGACAATCTGATAGTTAGTAGCAAATATTATGTTCACATTCATGTCAATTGATGGCACAGGGACCTTGGGATATTGGAGTATCAAATTATAGGGGGCTCGGGATGGTGACGTCGTGATGGTGTCACAATAAATGATGGTGTAATGCCATGTGTATGACATTTTTCACCTATATTTGGCCTTTTGGATAGACCATTTGTATGGGTATGAATGACATGTGGCACATGTCATTACTACCATGTGACAGTGGACATATCAACATCTACCACTTCTGAGGTGGTGATTGGTTGTTTGTGATCAACATGGCATGTTGAGCTATCTTATTGATATCTCGGGAGTTAAAAAGTAATGCATCTTAGAAAATCGTCGATATATTGATATATGTTTGGGTAAATAGGGAATTCCATATAGGATGGGAACCTTAAATAACCACTCATACAAGTAGATCAAATATCACAACATTAGTATTTTTACGTGGTTAAAATCCTCTAAGAGGGAAAATGTCCACGGCCGCAACCAACATGGCCACATGAGGAAATTTTATTAATGAAAAAGAAAAAGAAAAATTACATAATATATATCTCACAATTAATCATCTACCATGACCCTCCATGCTTTTAAATAAAGATCATGAACCAATCGGGTGTTAAGCCAAAAATAGACACTCATTAGTATCAAGGAGAATATGGACCACAGATCATTATATTTCTAAAACAAATCATGATTGTTGGATAATTGTGCACCTAATACATACTAAATAAAACCACTTTTACCTAATAGAGACTTTAGACCAAGTTGAACTTAACTAACTCCTAGGTGTCTAAATATCCTACCACCCCACCTTAAGAACAACTTGGGATAGGATTGAATTATTTATAAAGTTGACATAATAGGAGACGGAAGGAGGCAATAGAGCCTAACCCCCCTTAATCACAACTTCATAAACTCCTAACTAGATCGAAGTTTAGAAAACTTTGCTTCTGTAAGATACTTTGTGAAAAGTTTTACAACTTGATCATATATAGGGCAAAAGATCATAAGAGCATTTCAATAACTCGATCATGAATGAGTTTTTTGATGAAGTCAATTTCTAGCTTAATGTGTTTGTTGCATTGATGTTGAACTATATCATTGCAAAGCTTGATGGAACTCTGATTGTCACACTAAGAGTGGTCAGATGTATTTGTTGGAATCCAAACTTTGAAAGGATCTCACGTCAAAGACACGAGACTTTTTGACGTATATTAATCATTGCTTGGTACTCTCATTTTGCTGAAGAAAGAGAAGTAGCCTGCTGCTTTTTACAAGCCCAAGTGATAGGTCCAGAACAAAGACTGAAATATAACTTGCAGTGGACTTCTAATCATCGGGGTTGTTAGCCTAATCTAAATCATCAAAACTAACCATCAAAGGAGTCCCTCCAAATTATAATGTATCCCAAACAGAACAACACCTTGAATATATTGAGTATCATTTTTCTACTTTCCAATGACTTCCATGTGACGTTTTCATATACCATGAGACCAACAACAAAGGGTATGAGTCATTAATAAGTTCATTAACAGAAGGTAGGGCCTGTTAGTCACCCATAATTCTGATGATATCCAAAAATGACTAAATTACCAATCCTATATTTCTAGAAATAAAATTTCAAAGAAACATTATGAGTTCTAGAAATCTCATTGCCTTCATCATTCCAACTTTGTCAATTCACCAAAATCTTCATCCATATCTCTTAAAAAGTTATCCTGTTGTTTGAAAGAAAAAAGCTCATTTCAGGCTATTTATCCCTATTTCTATCAGTCAATTTCCCTCTGAAAATTAACCTATTTTCCCTTTATCAATTCATCATTTCCTCTGAAAAAACCCTCCAAACCATCATAACTCCTTTGCATGGTTCAAAAACCCTTTTTAAACCCTTAACTCACTTTTTTTGGTTTAAAAACACCCCTTTTCACATATCAGAACTTCTACATTGGCCTAAAAACCCCATCTTTGGCCTAAAAACAGTCTTCTTACAATTAAAGGTTTAAGCCCCCTAGGGCTTAAAATCTTTAGCCCCTTTGTTCATATGACCATAGCCTGAAACCCTCTTCTCAAAGCCTGTCGGAACTTCAAAAAAGTCTAAAAAAACTCTGTTTTTAGCCTTTTTCCGCCTTTTTTTAATTTGGGTTTTGAAGCCCCTTTTGGGTTTAAGCCCCAACCTTTTCCACCATATATCCGAGCGCTATGACCAAGCGCCCAAACCCCTGTCGCATTGGCTTTTCTTCTTTGAACCCGCATTTACTTTGCGAATTTTTACCCGTCGATGCGATTTATCCCTTCTATCCTTGGCCCCTAGTCACTTCTCCTCCATGGGACCATGCCCTGCACTCCCCCTTAAGCCCCTTCCCTTATTCTTATTATACCATCGCTCCCGTTGAAACGCCTTTTTCCTTTGTTATTTCCTCGACCCTACTTGGCAGATCCCTTATTAATTGTGACCGTCGATCTTCAAAGATCAACGACCACGATGCCTCCTTTTCTCCCCCTATCCTCCCGACGTAATTCCATCCTTTCACCCTAACAATGAATCTCCTCCTTTGATTTATCAAAATCGGAGAGTCCTCGTTCATCCCGACATCAAACCTCCCTCCGGACCCACCTCCCACTAACCAATCCCCTCCTGACACCTATCCCCCACCAAAGCTCCTACCTATGCAACTATTCGTCACGCCAGATCTCCACCGTCGAATCTGCCCCTTCCCATCCGACGGTTGATAGCACATATCGCGTAACTTTTGCGTCCGGATTTAACCTCCCAAAGTCGCGCGAGACCGCTGGTTTTTTTTGAAGCCACGCGGCACATTCTAGTTGGATCGCGTTCGATTCAACGCAAACCACTTACCACCTGTTTGTTGCGCAAAAACCGCCAATGGTTTTCCAAAACCATTTATGCCCATTTTCATGCAAAAATCTATTTAAAACCATTTTTTCACCCTCCGCCATTAAAACCCTTCCTCCATGCATTATGCCTCTCTGCAACCTCCTCTGCCAGCCTCTGAAGCAATATTTCCGACCCCGCATGGTTTTATTAACATTTTGTTTGTCTTGTGCAGGTTTGATGGCATTTTTAAAGGTAAAAACCCTTCCCACTGTCTATGAAGGGACAAGATCAAAGATCACCATCTTTTGAAGACTGATCAATGAAGAAAAGAAATTTCCAGGGCATAAATCCGGTTATTTTAATCAAAATTGCATGAATATTTGTTATTCAAATCAAACCCCTGCACATTAAGGTCCTATATCCACAACAGTGAAAGGAAAAGCACAGTGAAGGAAACAAAGGGTTAAGGGCTAGAACCAAACAAAATTTGGATAAAGTGCAGCAATTAAAGAAAGTGTTAAAGACCGAGAACCAAAGAAAAAGAATTAAAATTTTAGTACAAGTCAGCAGGAAAAGTTTAAAGCAACAAAGACAGAGAAGATTGAAGATGAAGGATTACACACAAAGACCAAAGATTAGAAAGTTTAATCACGCAGTCTTAAAGTTAAATACAGTTTAAAGGTGGATACATTCAGCAAAAGAATAATTACAGGATCAAGAAACAGAGGATTAAAAGGTTAAAAGAAATCAGATGAAGTGTTAAAGGACAATAAAGAAGATTAATTTAAAAGGTAGATCAAGGCTAAAACGCCTTAAAAACACAGTTTTAATGATAAAATAAAGGAAACTTAGGCGTAAAGATAGCCTCGGATACATCAAAGGGGTAGTTATTCGCTTAATAAATCAAAAGTGACCCCTTTCACTTACTTTATACCTCAAAGGGAAAATTGGCAGTTTTTACACAAAAAGATATTCTAAAACTGTCAGACAGTTATTATAAAAGACAGAAAAGAGCCTCAAATTCAATCTTTTTCAGTTATTTTATCCTCAGGAAAGTAAAGACAGATTTAATACACAGAGAAGTAGTTGAGAAACATTCCTACCTTATGCCTTGCATGGTTATTAAGGATAGGAGTGCATTTACTATGTCATTAATGACATTTTGAACCCTAGATGTTTCCACCTCCTCATTTGCAGCATAAATACTGCATTCGAACTCATTGTATAGTGGGCATTTGATAACTCTTTTAAGTAATATATAGCTCTGATGAGATTGAAAAGAGTTTGATGCATTGGAACCTGCGGATGTTTTGACCTGTTTGTTGATGAAGAAAGCTCTGTCATTGGATCCCTGAGCTTGGTTGTTGGTGAAGTATTCTAAACTATTAATGTTTTTTCCTGTTTTCCATTCTGTTTTCATCACTGCTTAATTACAGTAGAGTAAAAATTTTAAGCTAAGAAATGTCTCCTAGAAGCACCTTAGACCTGTTTACTCTTCACTATATTTATGTTTTCATTTGTTGAATGTTTAATTAAGTAGTTCAACTGATTTTCAACCCTTAAGCTTGTTTATTTCAAAAATAGTTCAATACAGTTACCATCAATATGATTTATGGTTCTCCCTGCTTCTTGTTGACACTTTAAAAATTGTTTCTGAAGTCTCCTTTCAAAGTACCATTGTCCAAAGTTTGCCAAAGAGGTCTGTTTTGATCATACCCTTTGTACTTGCTCAAATAATTATTTTGAAGGTATTTATAATTGCAGTCCTAGATGTTTAGGTGTTCCCTCTTCTATGAATGCAGTTATTTGTTAATCTTAAATGTTTTCTTATCCTTGAAAGTGAAATTTTTGATGAAATAGAGCATTCCTCGACTCTTAGATTTCATTTTGAAAGTTTGCCTTGAGATTGTTATCTGCCGAAGTATAAATTCTAGAATTCATGGTTAGCCTTGTCTATAAAATACTCCTTCATGTTCAGAATGTTTTAAGTCCCTCTGTTGAGAAGTGCATATAATTAAGGATCCTTAATTGCCCTTAGTTCTGCTTTTCATTCTAAAACCCTTAATGTTCATTTCATTTCACCTGAAATATTTTTTTAATCCAACAGCCAAGTTAGATTTTCCCTTTGACACCCCTGATTCATCTACAAACCTGTTACCATTTCCATTTGACTCCATTGCCCAATGACATAGAGATTTCCCTTTCCTATCTATGTTGCCTAGATCATCATGTCCCATCAAACAATCAAACAAACTCAAGCTTAATAACTAGCCTAAAATCAACCTATTTACAAGCAAACAAGTCATATATTTGCAAACAAATTGAGAGATCCCTCTCTGAGACTAGGAGGGCTAGATCCCAGAACTCTAAAGACTGGTTTATGTGTTGCCTTTTCATTTAGTATGCTAATCTGCTAAATCACAGGACCCCAACATTCTAGCGATCACAGTGGGACCTCTGAGTTCATATTTGCTTAACAAGCTCTTATAGACTCATTAGTCCTTCAAAAAACCATAGAAACTCAGAAAAACCCAAAAACATTTCAGATTGGTTTTTAAATAAACCACTGGTGGTGGACCATAAAACATTTTACCTTCAGAAAAGCTAAAAATTTCCACCTGGCGACTCCACTAGCCCCAGTAGGCTTATTACCTCACTAGATCTCAATATTTCCTTAGGATTGTGTTAACGAGCCTTGAGGAATTTTAGAAGCCTAGTTATCCTATTGTAGAAATCACTGTGAGAGGAAAACCTTTGAAAAACAGTCCAAAAAACCTCTTCCTCTCTAAATTTTGAAAAACTGAAATCTGGCTTCACATAGGATTAGCACTAGATCCCATCTAGATCCTAATCCCCCTACCATAGTTGACAATCCAGAGAGGATTTTGTGGCAAACCTCTAGACCTGGAAAACCAACTATTGATAGGACCATCACCAAAACAAGATCTGTCTCTGAAAACCTCACAGTCTTGAAAGATCCTCACTTTGACTTACCTCACACAAAGAACCTCTTTAGAAATAAGTCTCAAAGTGATTTAAACCAAGCTGATTTCGAAACCATAGATTTGCAACAGAGATTTATCAGAGAAGCCTTACCTTCTACTCCACCTGATTCTCGGCTTCTCCATCATTTCAACTCCTTCCATAACAAATCTGCTCATCATCAGTTTTTTGGCCCAAGTGTTCCTTACACTCCTATCTACACATCCACAATTCAAAACACTCCATTTCAGCCCACTTTCCCTCTTGTAAATCCCCCATTATTTCCAATCATGGCAGCATGGTATGCTCCACTAGTGTTACCACAACCTATGGTTGCCTTACCCAATGATTACCAATCCAAAATTCCCCATTTCACTGCAAATGAACCTACTATTGCCCAACAGCATGTAGATAAAATGAATGATGCTTTTGATTACATGTAAATAGAAGAAGATACCATTAAGATGAGAATTTTTGCTCAAAGTTTAGGGGGAGAAGTCGAGAAATGGTTTAAAAACTTAGCTCCTTATAGCATAAATGATCTCCCTTCCTTATATCAAACATTCATAAACAAATGGGAAATTAGGAAGAACCCTCTCCAAATCCTTTCAGACTATACTAATCTCAAAAGGAATACTGGGGAAAGTATCCATGATTACTACACTAGATTCAATAGTGTGTATAATGCACTTCCTCCAGACATGAAACCTCCATTAGGCTTAGCTTTGGCTAAATTCCCAGAAGGCTTTGACCCTGAAATGGCCTACCAGCTAAGAGAAAGAGGCCCCTCAACTTTAGAAGATATGCAGAGGGGAGCCATGAGTGTGGAGGCAAATCTGATTGAGAAGAGAGCTAAGTTGAGAGCAGAAAAAAGAGTTACATACAAAGTTGATACAATGGCTTCAACCTCATCATTAGATACTAAAATTGATAACTTAGTGAAGGTAATGGAGAAGATGCTTGAAAAGATAAATTTGAATGATAGAGTGCCTCCTAGAGAAAACCAAAACATAAATAGAAACCAAAATCTTAGAAGAGACCCTAATCAAGATAGGCAAAGAGACAATGACCAGCATATTAGGCCTCCCTTTCAACAAAAATATGTTGATCAAGAAGAAGAAAGGGAAGTTGAAAGGTTGGAATAAAATCATGTAAACTTGAAGTTGAAAGGTTGGAAGAAAATCATGTAAACTTGATATGATCTGACAGTGAGACAGATGTTTTTCTCACTGAAGAAGAAAAAGTATTCTTCTCTTCAGAACAAACTAAATACAATAATGAATATTCTGAAGATATACAGATTGGGGTTTGCAAATTCTATCATGTAGGTACAAAAACAATACAATATTAGAAGCAAAGGTAGCCCGGACAGTTCTAGTGACAAAAACACTAGTACTGCTATTAAGAAAACCTCAGAAATTCAGCCTAAGAAAACAGCAAGTAACACCAACACTTCAGCCAAGAAAACTGATCAAAATAAAGACAAAAACATTTAGCAAGGTGTTGAACAAAGCTGCCCTAGTACTTCTACTAGTGGCCCTAACAAATCTGTCACAAATAACAGTTCAAATAAAGTTCAGCAAATCAAAATTGCTGAAAGTGTTGCAAATGACAAAACAGATGTAAATAAGTCTAAAACAATAGTTCCCTTCAGCCTTGAAGGGAAATTTCCAAGATCAAAATCACCATACCCTTAGCTGAACTAGTGACTCAGGATGTATATAAAAAACAAGTTTTGAAAGCTTTGAATATGGGCAGTGACACTAATACTTTAAACTTGGCACATGATAAACCAGAATTATTGTTAGGCCCTGAAGTTGAAGGGAAATACCAAGAAGGCACTATCCCTCCCTTCTATGTCAGCTTGAATATAAATGAGAAAATCTTGCTCAATTCCGTGCTAGACTCAGATGCTTCTCACAATCTTATGCCCAAAGTTGTCATGGAAATCCTAGGCTTAGAAATTACTAAACCATACAAAGACCTGTATTCTTTTGATTCCAGCAAGGTCAAATGCTTAGGCCTAATTAAATATTTGTGTGTTAACTTGTCACAAACTCCTGCTAAGAGTCTAGTAATGGACATAGTGGTAGATGACATTCCCCCTAAATATGGCATGCTTTTATCTAGATCATGGAGAGCCAAAATTCAAGGGAGCCTTCAAATGGACATGTCTTATGCCACCATCCCAGTATTTAACAGAACAAGAAGACTATACAGGGAATCCCACATGAAATACATGGTGAGAAACATAGACAGACCAAACAATTCTCCTATCTACTCCATCCATTCAGATTTAGATTCATTTATCTTATATAATGAAGATGAAATTAGCCAACAAGAAAAGGAAAACAAAGGAGAATTTAGTCCACCAGAATAGTCAAATCTGCCATCAACTCAAGAAAAGAACAATCCAGATTTTAACAGCCTTGAAAAGCAGAAAGAAAATGAAAGAGAGATTGAAATACCGTGGAAGATAAACTTTGATGGATCTTGTAGCAAACTAAGTGCAGGGGCTGGTGTATGGATACAAAACACAAACAAAGGATTTTCCTATAAACTCGATTTTCCGTGCACAAATAACATTGTTGAATATGAAGCCCTCCTTATTGGCCTACACTTACTCAAATATTTAGGAGCTAAAAGAATATCAGTCCAAGGGGATTCTGAGCTAATTATCAAACAGATTAAAGGGGAGTATTCAACCAAAAACCCAAAGCTCAGAGAATATAGAAATGCTTCCCTTGATCTGCTAAAAACCTTTGAAAAATATGAACTCATTTTCATCCCAAGAGCCAAAAATCATCTAGCAAATGAACTTGCATTTGCTGCTAGTAACTGTCAAATACAAAATACAAATGAACAATTTGATGTAAAGGTAAAAAACAGACCTGCAATACCAGATAATGAACATTATTGGAAAGTATTTAAAGGATACAAACACATAGATGATTTCCTGCAATCAAAGAATGACTTTGCCATACCAACACCTACTTCAAGCCACAAGGAAAATTATTTTGATGAAGAACAAACTCCTGAAACAGCGTTGTATTTTTCTGCTGATATAAACCATTTTGAACATCCTTTTAGAGCAGAAATAGTTGACAGTACAGATCAACAAGACCTGGAAGTTTTACATTGTAAAAATGATACAATTCCAAAAGGTCTTACACCATTAGAACAGCTCTTTGATTTTAATGATGTAGCCAAAGAACCAAAAATGGAGCCTATAGAAACAAACACAGAAGAACATAACATAGATAGCCTAGCAAAACCCAAAATTATTAAACTATCCAGCACTCTCCCAGCCCATATTAAACAGCAGTACATAGACCTGTTTAAGGAATTTAAAGATGTATTTGCATGGGGATAAAAGGATTTAAAATCATATGATATTAGCATCATTCAACACAAAATTCCTCTTAAGGAAAATCAGAAACCTTTAAAATGAAAACTCAGAAGAATAAACCCTGTTTTATTGCCTTTAGTTGAGAAAGAGATTAAGAAGATGTATGATGTTGGCATCATAGTTCCCATCAGGTATTCAGAATGGGTTTCCAACGTAGTATCTGTTAGGAAAAAGACTGGAGAAATTAGGCTCTGCATTGATTTCAGGAATCTAAATAGAGCCTCCCTTAAAGATAACTATTCCTTGCCAAAAATGAATCATTTACTTCAAAGGATGGTTGGGGCTAAAAGAATTTCACTATTGGATGGGTTCTCAGGATACAATCAGGTTTTAGTACTCCCAAGTGACCAACATAAAATTGCTTTTACTACACCTTGGGGTACATTCATGTATGTCAAAATGCCATTTGGTTTGATGAATGCAGGGGCCAGCTTCCAAAGGGCCATGGACATAGCCTTTTCAGAAGACATAGGCTATTTTATAATTATTTACCTTGATGACATTATTGTTTTCTCTAAAACTGATGAAGAACACTTGATTCATTTGAGAAAATTTTTTGAGAAATGTAGGAGATATGGCTTATCTTTGAATCCCAAAAAGACACTCTTTGGTCTCCAATAAGGAAAAATTCTTGGCCACGTTATTTCTGAAGAGGGAATTAAAGTAGACCCCAAAAGGATTGATGGCATATTGAAAATCGTCCATCCTAGGAACCTTAAAGAATTACAATCTTTCATTGGGAAGATAAATTTTCTTAAGGAGATTCATCCCCAACCTTGCTGAGCTATTGAGAAATATCACAAACATGATTAAGAAAGAGGTAGGTGTTAAATGGACAATACAAGCTAAACAATCATTTGAACTGGTAAAACAAGCTTTAACCCAAACACCGGTTCTCATAAGTCATGATTTCACCAAATATTTTTATATCTTTTCCTTTGAATCTGAACATACAATAGCTACAGTATTACTGCAAAAGAATGATAGGGGGCATGAACAACCAATATCCTTTTTTAGTAGGGCTTTGAGAGATGCTCCACTCAAGTATAACATCATGGAGAAACAAGCCTTAGCCTTATTAAAAGCATTGAAAGACTTCAGAGTCTATATTCTGCATTATCACATCATTGCTTTTGTTCCACACACAATTGTCAAGGATATTCTAAGTCAGCACCCTGATGGTAAAAGGGGAAAATGGATTGCTATTATTCTGGAATATGACTTAGAAATCAGGCCTACCAAACTGATCAAAGGGCATGGATTAGCTAAAGTCATAGTTGAATCAAACTTCCAAGCACTAGATATGAATATGGTTGATGTCTTAGAAGAAATAGAGGAATTCACAGCTCCATTCATTGAAGAAACATTTTTGAATTCACCTTGGTATGCTGATATCATATATGTGTTGCTTTACCTGAATTCCCCTCCTTCCTTGTCCAAAAATAAAGCTAGATTTTTGAAACGGAAGGCTTTAAATTATTGCATATTAGATGGGGTTTTATATTGGAAAAATGTTGTTGGAATATTGCTTAAGTGTCTGCTTGAGGTTGATGTAGGAAAAATCATGCATGAACTGCACGAAGGAGAATGTGGAGGACACCTGTACTGGAAGAACACAACAAATAAAATCCTCAAATCCGGTTACTATTGGCCCACCCTTTTTCCAGATACTCAGAAACTTGTCATGTCTTGCCATAAGTGTCAATTTTTTTATGGCAAAATAAAACTCTTACCCTTACCCTTACATCCCATCAGTGTTAAGGTTCCCTTTCAACAATGGGGCTTGGACTTCATTGGGGAAATTCACCCATCATCATCAGCCCAACCTAAGTGGATCCTCACTGCCACTGATTAATTTACCGAGTGAATAGAAGCCATACCCTCTAGGAATGCTACTGACTCTGTCATTATCAAGTTCCTCGAAACCAACATACTATCCAAATTTGGTTGCCCAAGAAAAATTATCACAAACCATGCTGCTACCTTCAAATCTAAGAAAATGGTTGACTTCTGCTATAAATATCATATTACATTGGGTCATTCCACTGCCTACTATCCCCAAGGAAATGGGTTAGCTGAATCCTCCAACAAGAGCCTTGTCAATATTATCAAAAAACTGTTGGAACAAAATCAGAAATCATGGCATAGTAATTTTATTCATGCTTTATGGGCTGATAGATTAACCACCAAAAAGTCTATAAATATGTCCCCCTAACAGTTGGTTTATGGCATGGATGCAGTCTTCCCAACCTCACTAGGAGTTCCAGTCATCAAGCTCCTCCAAGAAGTACAATTTGAGGAAAATGATATGCAGAGAAGGATAAATCAGACCATTCATTTGCAGCAAACTAGAGAAGAAGTGCATAGCAGAACATAAACAGTCTAAGAAAATATCAAGAAATTATTTGACAAAAGGACTAAAGAGAATGATTTCCAAGTTGGAAATATAGTTCTAAAGTGGGATTCTAGAAGGGAGGAAAAGGGAAAACATGGCAAATCTGAAAATCTGTGGAAAGGTCCCTATATTATTCATTCTATCAGGGGTCATAATGCATTTTCTCCGCAAGAGCTCAATGGACAAGATTTGTTTGGAGGTCCTGTCAATGGCAGGATTCTCAAGCACTATTTCTGCCAAGAGTCCTAAATTTCAAAGTTTTTATTTTTTCACTGTATATAACATTATTGTTTCAATTGGAAAAAAAGAAAAACAAAACACAAAAACAACAGAAAAAGAAAAGAGGCCAGATTCAAAAAGGTACAGCCCCATACCCAAAAAAGAGAATTCTCTCAAAGTGAGAAAATCTAAGTGCCACTGCTGATTAAAAAATCATATATTGTTCAGTCATCTAGCCTAATCATGGTTGAACATACTTTAAATTTATGTTGATAAGTTAGTAGAAACACAGATTAATAAGTTTTTTTTTTTTCAGACTTGGCTTATCAGTAGAAATAGATTAGGATAGAAAAGAAATGGTTCTAACAAGCTCAAAATCTGAACCAACAAAGGAAAAATATAGCTCTAAATAGATCAAAATCAGAGCTAGAAAAGAATAGAAGGATGTTTATAATTTTCAGATCTTAAACCTTCACCATTTTGTTTTATTTTTCTGCAAATAAAGTCTATGTGCAGCTTGTACATACAACCATAGACACCATAGCAAATCAGACAATCTAATCCTGATTTGACTGTGTTTAAATTCATGTTTTAGAAATAGAGAATAAAATCTGTCAAACAGCTTAATCTTCACAGATAGTAGCTTAGGTAGAAAATAAAGAGTTCAATTGTTTAATCTGAACTCTTGGAAGAGATAAGGATAGGATTAGATACTTTATTTCTGTTTTCAAAAATAAAATGTCAAAGAGTTTTCTAGTTCAAATGCACTCAAAAAGGAAGAAAAAATGCTAGGACAAAATAATTTTGGATAGGTAGAGATGCTGTTTGAAGAAATTTCATGTTGTAGATTGATAAAAGTTGTCATTTTCAGAGAAAGATCAACAAGAAAAGAAAAAATCTGCCCAAATGGATGAGGCACTGGTCTACTGAAACTCAAAGATTTTTGAGGTTCTGGACACCTAAAAGGACAGTTGTCCTCCCCAAATGGAGCCACTGTTAGTCACCCATACTTCTGATGATATCCAAAAATGACTAAATTACCAATCCTAGATTTCTAGAAATAACATTTCAAAGAAATATTATAAGTTCTAGATATCTCATTGCCTTCATCATTCTGAGTCTGTCAATTCACCATAAAATCATCATCCATGTCTCCTAAAAGGGTTATCCTGTTGTTTCAAAGTAGAAGGCTCATTTCAAGCTATTTATCCTTGTTTTTATTAGTCCATTTCCCTCTGAAAGTAACACTTTTACCCTTATTTATCCTCCATTTTACTCTAAAAGACCCACTTCTTCCTTCACTAAAACTCCTTATTTACCCATAAAAATCCACTTTAAATCATCAAAACCCTTTTATGGTTTAAAAATGCCCCTCTTTACCTATCGGGACTTTTAAAAATTGGCCTAAAAACCATTTTTTTCCTAAAAAGCAGTCTTTTTAAATTAAAAGGTATAAGCCCCCGAGGGCTTAAAATATTTGGCCCCTCTCCTCCATATGTCCGAGCACTATGAACAAAGCTCCCTAAACCCCATCGCATCAGCCTTCCTCTATAAATCCACTTTTTCCTTTGGAAATTTCTCCCCGCCGATGCGATTAGCACCCTACCCTTAGCTCCTGGTCACATATTCCCTCACAGGACCGTGCCCCAGTGCCCAGTTATTAGCCCCTCTATCACATCAGAATCCCCTTTTTTCTCCATCCCCCTTCTATTTTTATTTTCCGATTTCCAGACGTGATAAGCCCCTTCTCCTTGGCCCCTGGTCACTTCTCCTCCACGGGACCATGCCCTGCACTCCCCCTTAAGCCCCTTCCCGTATTCTTATTATACCATTGCTCTCGTTGAAACACCTTTTTCTGTTATTTCCTCGACCCTACTTGGCAGATCCTCTCACCCTAACAATGAATCTCCGTCATTGATTTATCAAAATCAAATGGTCCTCATTCATCTCGACATCAAAACTCCCTTTGGACCCACCTCCCATTGACCAATCCCCTCTCCCAATCCCCTCCTGACACCTATCCCCCACCAAAGCTCTTGCCTATGGAAATATTCATCGCACCAAATCTCCACTGTCAGATCTTCCCCTTCCCATCTGACGGTCAATAGAACATATCGCGTAACTTTTGTGTCCTGAGTTTAACCTCCCAAAGTCACGTGAGACTAGTCGTATTGTGGAAAACGTGTGGTGCAATATAATTGGATCGCGTTCCCTCCAAGCTAAACCACTTACCACCCGTTTGTTGTGAGAAAACCGCCAATGGTTTTCCGAAACCACTTATGTTCATTTTCATGCCAAAAGTCCATTTAAAACCATTTTTTCACCCTCCATGCATTCCTCCTCTCTACAACCTCCTCCGCTAGCCTCCGAAGAAATATTTCCGACCCCGCATGGTTTTATTAACATTTTGTTTGTCTTGTGCAGGTTTGATGGTGGTTTTAAAGGTAAAAACCCATCCCACTGTCTGTGAAGGGAGAAGGTCGAAGATCACCATCTTTTGAAGACTGATCAATGAAGAAAAGAAATTTCTAGGGTGTAAATCCGGGTCTTTTAATAAAAATTGCAGGAATATTTGTTATTCAAATCAAACCCCCGCGCATTAAGATCCTCTGTCCGCAACAGCGAAAGGAAAATAATAGTGAAAGAAAAAAAGGGTTAAGGGCTAGAACCAAACAAAATTTGGATAAAATACAGTAATTAAAGAAAGGGTTAAAGACCGAGAACCAAATAAAAAGGATTAAAAGTTTAGTCTAAGTCAGTAGGAAAATTTTAAAGAAACAAAGATAGAGAAGATTGAAGATGAAGGATTACACACAAAGACCAAAGATTAGAAAGTTTAATCCCGCAGTCTTAAATTTAAATATAGTTTAAAGGTGGATACAGTCAGCAAAAAAATAATTACAGGCCCAAGAAATAGAGGATTAAAAGGTTAAAATAAATCAGATGAAGTGTTAAAGGACAGTAAAGAAGATTAATTTGAAAGGTAGATCAAGGCTAAAAGGCCTTAAAAACACATTTTTAATGATAAAATAAAGGAAACTTAGGCTTAAAGATAGCATCAGATACATAAAAGGGTTAGTTATTTGCTTAATAAATCAAAAGTGACACCTTTCACTTACTTTATACCTCAAAGGGAAAATTGGCAGTTATTACACAAAAAGATATTCTAAAACTGTCAGACAGTTATTATAAAAGACAGAAAAGAGCCTCAAATTCAATCTTTTCAGCTATTTTATCCTCAGGAAAGTAAAGACAGATTTAATACATAGAGAAGTAGTTGAGAAACATTCCTACCTTATGCCTTGCATGGTTCTTAAGGATAGGAGTGCATTTACTATGTCATTAATGACATTTTGAACCCTAGATTTTTCCACCTCCTCATTTGTAGCATAAATACTGCATTCGAACTCATTGTATAGTGGGCATTTGATAACTCTTTGAATTAATATATAGTTCTATTGTGATTGAAAAGAAATTGATGTACTGGAACTTGTGGATGTTTTGACCTACTTGTGGATGGACAAAGCTCTGTCATTGGATCCCTGAGCTTGGATGTTGGTGAAGTATTCTAAACTGTTAATGTTTTTCCTGTTTTCCATTATGTTTTCATTATTTCTTTCTTATAGTAGAGTAAAAGTTTTAGGCTAAGAAATGTCTCCTGGAAACACCTTAGACCTGTTTACTCTTCACTGTATTTATGTTTTCATCTGCTGGATGTTTGATTAAGTATTTCAACTGCTTTTGAACCCTTAAGCTTGTTTATTTTAGAAATATTTCAATATAGTTATCCTCAAGATTAATTATGGTTTTCCCTGCTTCTTGTTGACACTTTAAAAACTGTTTCTGAAGTCTCCTTTCAAAGTACCATTGTCCAAAGTTTTCCAAAGAGGTCTGTTTTAATCATACCCTTTGTACTTGCTCAAATAATTGTTTTGAAGGTCTTTATAATTGCAGTTGTAGATGTTTAGGTGTTCACTCTTTTATGAATGCAATTATTTGTTAATCTTAAATGTTTTCTTATCCTTGAAAGTGAAATCTTTGATGAAATAGAGCGTCCCTCGACTCTTAGATTTCATTTTGAATGTTTGTCTTGAGACTGTTATCAGCTGAAGTATAAATTCTAGAATTCATGGTTAGCCCTGTCTATAAAATACTCCTTCATGTTTAGATAATGTTTTAAGTCCCTCTATTGAGAAGTACATATAATTAAGGATCCTTAATTTCCCTTAGTTCTTTTTTTCATTCTAAAACCCTTACTGTTCATTTCATTTCACCTGAAAGAATTTGTTAATCCAATAGCCAAGTTAGATTTTCCATTTGATACCCATGATTCATCTGCAAACTTGTTACCATTTCCACTTGACTCCATTGCCCATGACTTAGAGATTTCCCTTTCCTATCTATGTTGCCTAGATCATCATGTCCCATCAAAAAATCAAACAAAATCAAGCTTAATAACTAGCCTAAAATCAACCTATTTACAAGCAAATAAGTCATATCTTTGCAAACAAATTGAGAGATCCCTCTTTGAGACTAGGAGGGCTAGATCCTAGAACTCTAAAGACTGGTTTATGTGTTGCCTTGTCATTTAGTATGCCAATCTGCTAAATCACAAGACCCCAACAGGGCCTATTCTTCTTCTCGGTCTAGCATTGATGGCTCATAGAGCTTCAAACTATCCACATTCACAACTGAGTGAATGCACATGTATGGGGTTAAATTGAGTTTATAGGCGATATCTCCCACCTTTTCTAATTTTTCAAAGGGGCCATACCACAGAGCCTTGATTTTCTTACTAGGACCATGTAGCCTCTCCTTGTTCAATTGTAACCATACCCTATCTCCCACCTTGAACGACTTCTTTATTTTGTGTTGACCATTCCTGATATTTTATTTTACCTGTGAATTATTGATCTGAATGGGAATATTAGTGTTTGTTGTGCTAAGATCCAATTTAGAATATAAATAAAGTGCTTGAGGATTATGAGGTTAGGTGCAAGTTTAGCATGAGTTTTAATGTGTTTTTATGTTAATTTCATGAGAAAATTAACATAAACAAAACACTAAACAATAGCATCTAGCAGACATGAACGTCACCATAAGTAGTAACACAACAGCTTCCAATGGCTTCCCCCTCTTCTATTATGCCCAAAAGTGTGATTACATATGTTTAAAATTGCTCAATCATCTCTAAAACTTGTTCCATTAGCTCCAGAATGCTCGAAAATGCCTATGTAGCCTCTTTCTGCCTCGAATTTGGTCAAAAAATGACTTAGTTATGACTTCCCAAATTTCTACACTATTCACAACACGTTTTCCCCAACATCCGACACCATCCTACAAATCCGCCCGTAATCCAGCTAACTGAGTGCCAATTTAACCAAAAACTCGGTGAAATTGTCGAAGTGCTTAAATGCCTAATGACGCCTTAAATCCGATTAATTAACCATAATGCATATGGTTTAACAAAAAAAATCCGCCGCACGGTTTGGCTAACCGTCGGCATGGTGGTCACATGGCGACATTATACGTTATTGTTAAGTTTAATGTTATGGTTATGGATGGGGGTGTGGGGCTAGCCTCCTGCCCCCGACATGGTGACCGGGGTTGGGGCTAGACCTCGGCCCCCTCCCCCACGGCGGAAAACATGTCATAACAAAACCATGCTAAAGCCATAGTATGTTAAGAACTATTACAGTGGCGTGGTGGTAACGCAGAGTGTTTTGTATTGTGAGGTCGCAGGTTTGACCCCCGGTGTTGCTGCTAGACTTGACACAAAATTTTGTGGCCTCCCGTGCTTCCACGTGGCAGCCTCCAGTTGGGCCACATGGCAACATGTGGTTGGCTACCACTTGGCCACATGCCCAACCAATCACAACGATCCAAATCAAACAAATGACATCATGCCACTTGGAACCACGTGATTCGACGAGGAAAAACATTGACCAAGTCAACCTACACAGTCACCCTACCACGTAGGCATGCCCAATCAGTTGTACGGGCTACTAACTAGGTTGTCCTGCATTTTTTTTTTAATTTCCTATTTAACAAATTGGACAGAATGTGTTTCTGGGAGCATACGGTGTCGATTTTCTGCAAAACGAGTTGCATCGGATTCATAATGACAAGATATACATGGTCGTTTAGGCTCCATACCATTCTGAAAAACTTTAATTTTTTAGCATAATTTTGAGCACCTGATCACTCCTCCCCACTGGAAGCTTTTGGACCCCAAAAGATCACTTTCAGTTTTTCAGTAGATGAGGGTACAGTTCCCTCACCTTTCCAATCTCAATCCATTTGGCCTTCGAATGATTTGTGCCTTTGAGCCCCACACAAAGGTAGTCTACACTCCCTCGTTTTGATTTCCCTGATATTCTATCAAGAATTGTGTCTTGATGAAGCTCATCAAGGTATTCAGGAGAAAATTCTTCAATAGAAGGAATCTGAACATGTTCTCCTTGATCTTCAATCAAAGGACGCTCATACAATCTCAAGTTCTCAACATTAACAACAGATTAAATTTTTATGTATGAAGGCAAATCTAACTTGAAGGCAGTTTCACCAATATTTTCCAAAATTATGAAAGGACCATAACAGATTAGTTTCAGTTTTTTACCTTCCCCTTGAAGCCTCTCTTTGCTAATGTGAAGCCAAACTTGGTCACCAAATAGGAACTTGTGATCTACACGATGCTTGTCGTGCCTTGCTTTGTACTTGCCTTGGATCTATTCAAGCTGATCTTGAATTGTTTGATGTATCAATTGGATTTGTTCTATGAACTTCTTGGCTTTGTCTATATTTCTATGTCCATCAATGATCTTAAATGTACTATCTCCCTTTGGAAAGATGATTATGGGCTTAATTCAACGTAGGTGATTAGTCATCCATTACAGATTACTTTAAACTCATAAGAAATTTACTGTAATAAATTTCAAACAAAATCACGCAAATCAACAAGATAAGAACACTGATGTTTGTTGATGGAGTTCACCCAACCTGGGCTACATCTTCGGGCCTTCAACAAATGACTAGGCCACTCGTATTTCAGGGATTAAGAAGCGGTACAATAAATTTTTGTATTGCGGTGGTGGCTATTTCCTTTACAAGGAAATGTTCTTCTCTCACAATTCTATTTGACAACTTGCACTCAGTGTCATTTACAGCAAACACAAAGTCTTTTGCACAGACTTTAATCCTCTACTGAAATCGAGACTAATAAATCATTCAACAATTATGTCTTACTTGACTTGGAGTGATATCAGAACATGTACTGATTACTGAAGAAATCGTTGTTTTTGTTGTCAAACAGGCTCTACCGATGAATCTAGAGCATGCGTAAACCCCTATTTCGGCTCTTCAAGTGTACGATTCTGACTCCGTATGACTTCAGAATGATCTTTTGAAGTATGGCTCACACCATCAACTTCAGGCTCAGCTTCTCTTTGCCACTGATTTCGACTGTCTTTGTACAGCTTGCACTCACTACTTGACGCCTCAGCTCCCTTCGTGGAAAAATTCAAGAAACGCCTTTACACTTGAACAAGTGATCCTCACTTAGTGTGCTTTAGCGCCTTTTGCTTCCTTCACTTGAAATCTTCAATCGAATTCTGAACTGTGTGTGTCGTGACTGAATTCCACTCAATTCAATTGAATGAAATAAATTGATGCTTGATTGAATGCTCTTCAATCCAATTTCACTTCAATGCAAGGATTGAATGACTAAACTCCTCGATGATGGAATGAATTCCCCATAAGCTCAAAACTCCTCGAGCTTTTATAACATGGTGGAGTGTCATAATTATCATTTATCCCAACCAATTATCCATTCGATCCAAGGTTCATCGAAATACATGGTTTATTGTGTCTTTTGAATATGACACATATTAATTTAATGATTGAATGATAAGTTTTGTTTTGTTTTGGATAATATAAAACAATATGAATCATCCAAAATTTATTTATAAACCCAAAATCCGACTTTGGGATAGCATATCTCGATGTGGTTAGCAGGACGGCGCGGGATGGCTAAACTCTACATGTGACTGAGATTTTTATCCAGTGGTTTCGCTCGATAGATAAGCCTCCTTGGTTTCGTAGCAACGAATCCCCTTATCCGCTCATAACTCCGGCAGTTCTTCGTTTTCATTGGCAAGTCTGATGTTAACTCCATTCCCATGTGCTAGCAATTCTGGTGGTCATCTCCAGCGTGGTTCTACGGCTATCCACTGGTTCCAATGTGCCTACAGTTAGAATTATCGTTTGGAACCTCCACATTGTTGTTGTTTGCCATGGGTTAAACGTTAATATCACATTTATATGCCATAACATTTTGAAACCCAAAATATGACATTTATATGCAACGTTTGACATTGAAAAATATTCGAACCTGAAATATATATCATTTTACATTTGACATATGTGTTTGACCCGAAACTATTTGTATTGCAACGTTTTAACATTTACGTTTGCCATTTTACATGTGTCATTTGACTTTTGACATATTACATTTGCATTTTTCATTTTTAACATATGTATTCCATATTTGACATTATTGCAATGTTTTTAATGCTTATGTCTAGTGTTAGGTTTGACTTAGTGCTAGAACTCAGACTTAGGATAATTTCTCCTTAGGTCTATTTCAAGTTTTCGAACCAACATGTATTTTAGCACTGACCATAACCTCCAGAGAATTAGGAATAACAACACCATCACTGGAATCTTGATGATATTGACTGAATTTGACCCTTAGGTAAATATAAATGTGTCAACATGTTTTTCTTACCATCATTTTTTCTACAGGATACTGGTGATGACATTTTGCATCTTATTGTACTGCGACAAGTCACATAATCGGCAATGAACTCTTCGTCACTACAAATTCAACGAAGTGTTTCTCCACCATCTAGTGTCCAAATTAGAAAACGTAAGAAGCGATGGATTCAGAACAATGAACACTTCAACTTGATGTTGAATTCAGGTTGAGCTAGAAGTATCCATTTTCTTCACAAGTTGAAAACAAATTGCTACATGGTACCATCTTGGTCGTTAAGAAAATTTTGACTTAAACATACAAGATCCATTTCGGATCAATCAATGGAAACATCCTTCCCAAAAATTAAATCCAATGGAGATCTAGGAAAGTATCCAAGACGTGCCTCAAATGGCGATGTTTGTGTAGAGGAGTGTTTTGCATGGTTGTAAGCAAGTTAAATGCAGTGCAAGTTTTCATCCTGCAACTTAGGATGCTTGTTGCAGTATCCTCGAAGAAGATGTATGACTATTCGATTGACCACCTCGGTTTGATCATTTTTTTGTGGATGAAAGGTTGTACTCTTCTTCAAATTGGTATCCATCAAGTCCCGCAAACTTGACCAAAAATTCCCAACAAATCGAGAATCTCGATCACTAACAATGGATGTGGGCAATCCAAAATGAACCCAAACATGTTGAAAGAATAAGTGAGTTGTTTTTCCAGTTGTGATTTTATTTTTACATGGCATTAATATACACATCTTGTTGAACCTATCCAAAACTACATACAAATAATCATGACCTCTTTTTGGAAGACCTCCTACAAAATCCATAGAAACACTCCCATGGGCGTGAAGGTACAGGAAGTGGTGTGTACATTCCTAACTTCCTATTGGTAGGCTTATTGACTGCACATAATAAACAACCTTTAATGAAACATGACACACTTTCAAGCATACGAGGCCAATAAAAATACCTCTGAAGATGTGCCATTGTTTTTCTTACACCGAAATGTCCAGCAATAAGAGAAGTGTGTGCTTCCCTTATGAAATTTACTCTCTCCCCATGTGAATACAAAGCTTGCCCAAATGATACAACAAGTTATTATGTACATGGTAATCTAATTCCTCTGCTTGGTTTCCTTGACTCAAGTTTGCATAAACATCTTGAAAGTCATTATCAAATGCATATTTCTCAACATAACTTTCATGCAAAATAGAATTATGCTTGAGTAAAGTATTTGCACTAATAATAGGCCTAGAAAGCATATAAGAAACCTTGTTGTAAATACCTTTCTTATACCTGATGACCAAGTTGAATTACTGTAAGAAACTCATCCATCGAAAGTGCTTGGATTTTTGCAACTTAGTTTGTGATTGCAAGTATTGCAATGGTTGGTAGTCGATGTGTATGATGGTTTCATTTCCCATCAAGTAGTGTTTCCACTTTTTCACACTTTGAACCAACACATAAAGCTCCTTGTCATAAGTAGGATAGTTAATCACTTCACCATTGAATGTTTCTAAATGAAATAAAATGGGCTTACCATGTTGCATAAGGATTGTGCCCATGGCGTAGTCGCTTGCATCAGTTTGAATCTTAAAGGGTTGTCTTAAGTTCGGTAGTGCAAGTACTAGGGCTGAACCGATCTTCTCTTTCAAAGCATCGGATGTTTTTTTCTGCTTGCCTCCCACTGTAACACCTTTTTCACACTAGTCAATGCATGCAATGGAGCTGCAATAAAAGAGAAGTTAGCAATAAAATTCCTCCAATATTGGGTTGCTCCCAAAAACCTTCTTACCTAAGTGATTGTCATGGGTGTTGACCAATTCACAATGACCTCAACCTTATAGGGGTCTATCCTCAACTCACCTCCTCCAACAATATGCCCCAAGTACACTAAAGAAGTTTTACTAAACTCACATTTTGACATCTTCAAAAATAATTGTTCTTTCCTTAAGACATCAAGTACTTATCTTACATGCATGACATGTTAATCAAGTGATTTACTAAAAATTTAGATATCATCAGATAAGTAGATGATGACAAACTCATCAAGGAATGGCCTTAAAACATCATTCATCACACGCATGAAGGTATCAGGATCATTACATAAACCAAAATCCATAACAAGCCATTCAAACAAACCTTGCTTTGTCCTGAATTTTGTCTTCCAAATGTCAACTTTAGCAATTACAATTTGACGGTAGCCACTCCTTAAGTTCAATTTTGTAAAATAATTTGCATCTTTCAATTGATCAAGTAAATCATCTATTCTAGGAAGTGGATAACGATTATTTACCGTAATCTTGTTCAATGCGCAGAAATATACACACATGCGTCATGTTCCATCCTTCTTTGGCACCAACACAATAGGTGCCCCACATGGCAAAGTACTTGTTCAGATGATCCCTTTGTCCAACAACTCTTGAATTTTCTTTTTGATTTCAACACTCTCTATCACCGACATCATATACATGCCAATGTTAGGAAGAGTACAATATTGTTGCAACTGTATTTCATGCTTGAATCCCCTCTTGGGAAGTAACCCCTTTGGCTCCTCAAACATCTCATTATTTTTATTAACCACTTCAATCAAATTAGTTCTCAACTTTGGATCACAACCTTGAAATTCTTCATAATCAACAACATTCTTTGGTTTAATCATAAGAAGCAAAAAATTCTTGCTTGAATTCACTAATATTTTCATTTCCCCTGCATTAACTAATGAAATATTTATTTCCTTCCGATGAGCTCTCACAATATACTCCACACCATTTTTGAACAAGTGGTACTTGTTTTCATGGCGATAGAAGATGGATTTTCTATCAAAGAGCTAAATACTTCCCAAAACAATTCCTGAAATATCAAGCGGTGCAACATCTAAATCAACTTCATCAAAGAAGTTTGTTGTGATTTCAAACCGAAGAATACACTTTCTTGTAACCTGTAAATTTTTGTTCTTGCATATCCAACCCAATGGATATGGTTTATGATGAGAAATGGTTTAAAGATTAAGTTTCTTGACTAAGTAACCAGATATCAAATTGGCTTGAGACCCACTATCAAATAGTTTCCTGCGATGAGATCTCACAATATACTCCACACCATTTTTCAACAAGTGGTGCTTTTTTTCATGGCGACAGAAGATGGCTTTTCTATCATAGAGGTAAGGACTTCCCAAAACATTTCCTGAAATATCAAGCAGTGCAACATCTAATTCAACTTTGTCAAAGAATTTTGTTGTGATTGCAAAACGAAGTGTTGAAATTTGCAAGAATAAACAGTGAAATTGGCATCCATAAACAAAATCCAGAAAATGGCACCCAAAAAAGGCTACCATGTGAGGCTTTTGATTTAATTATCCCTTAATTAAATTGAAAGTAAATTGTAATTTCATCTCATAACAACTTGTATCAGTTAACTAAGTGAGATAGACTTAATTAGCTCAAGAATTTCGAGTTGAGGGTCAAATTTTAGGCATGTAGAGTGATTCTATTATTTTCAAGGTCCAAATGCAGTTAATGCATTAGTTTAGTGCATTTTTAATGAGTTAACTCAAATTAATTGAGTTAAAATCAGTTTAACTAGTTCTAATTGAGTGATGAGCTAGTGAGATGTCAAGTGAATTAAATTAGATTTAATTCACAAGTAGTGATATACCAAGTAACTAATGATTCACGATTAATAGTTGCATGCATGTCAATTCTGATGACGACCCTATTGAGACACAGGTTAAAGGGAAATTAACTATCAGTTGTATTATTAGTGAATTTCCGGGGTGCAATTATAAAGTCAGGGGAAGGCTCCATAGGGATTGTGCAGTCAAGGAAGGTTGATTATCCTATTTAATAGCGATTAATTGCCTAGGGATTACGTGAGGAAGGTTGGGATAAGCATGGGATAAGAATTGGTTAAGTGTTGGTCAATTTAGCCTGAGAATTGCTAGTCAGTTTTGAGCAGGATCAGGGTGAGACGATCGGTAGAGTGTAGGATTTTCTCGGTGTGAGAAAGCATTGTATAGTTTCATGATTCTTTAACTATGTACAATATATTATAGAGGGGTTTTGAGCAGGTGCTTTCCCTATATACATCTCATGTTGTGTGATTGATAATTTCCTTTCTCTTACTTGCATGTGATTGAGCGATCGTGTTTTATATTCCGCAAATAGAGTATAAGGATTCAGTATCTTGTTTTAGAACATTACATGGTCGGATTGGATCCATTGGTATAGAGTTTCTAAATAATTTCTACATGGTATCAGAGCAGGAATTTTTTGGACACGGAATTTTTGAAAATTTTGATGCATAATTTTCAAAAACAAATAGCATATTTAGATTCCTTGCGAAAAAATACCCAAATTGAAAGAAAAAAAATTGGCCAAATCGGAGCTCGGATGAGGGAGATATCGTCGATTTAAAATCAACTCTTTTTTTAGAAAATTTTGTGATTGGGGCACAATTACAATGTGCGCAAGTCGGAAAAGGAAAGAAAGCCAAGGGAAATAAGTCCCAAGGTGAAGAGGGAAAGAGAGACTTGTTCGAGATCAGATGTTTTCACTGTCACGAGCATGGGCATTATGCTTCGAATTGTCCACAAAATAAGGCAAGCAAGAAGGAGCCTATAGTTGCAACGGGTGAAGCATTGGCTTCATAGTTCGAGCTTAATTTTACTCTCATTGCATGCATGGCCAGCATTGTAATAGCATGCATGTGGTATCTAGACAGTGTTGCCTCGTTCCATATGATGGGTAATAGAGATCTCTTCACTGACTTGGAGGAGAAGGACCTCCAGCAAAACATAGAGATTGGAGATGACAGGAGGTATAGCGCAACTGGCATAGGTACGGTTACCTTTCAAAGGGAGTCTGGCTCCCCTCTCAGACTAGAAATTTTTTTGTATGTTCCAGGCCTAAGGAAGAATCTTGTCCCTGTAGCGGTATTGGAAGACCGTGGTTATGAGGTGATGTTTAGAAACGGAAAGGTGTTCCTTAAACACATAGCCACGAGATAGTTGAAACTGATTGGTTTAAGATTCGAGAACCTTTATGCTCTTGAGGTCGAGGATGCATGAAAATATTTGAGGAGAAAATCAGTATTTAATGACTTGGTGGTTGAGAGGGAGCAGTTATCTCTCAACATGCAACCTCATAAACAGTCTCAGAAGGTTGTGGAGGAGCCATAATTGTAGAAGTAGATAGGATACCAAGTGGAAGAGTCCACTCAAACAAAGACATCCAGGAGGGGGGAATTTCGAGCCAGAAAGGCAGAGGGAGTACATGCAGCTATACCTCCAAGTGTGAGGTGGGGCAATGTGCATATATAATCCCAAGAAGAAATTTGGGCAGGGTCCATTGAGATGGTGTGTCTTGTGGATCGAACATGGCTACGAGGATCCCATACTACAGAAGTAGCAGGAAGTATCGGTTAGATTGATGCAATCACATGTCAAGAAAGACATAAATCAGAGTGACAGATGTCGGATACTGGAGCACAGATCAGAGTTGGCAGTAGTGTAGAGTGCATGGATGTAGATGTCAACAACAATGCAGAGAGTCCAGTAGACATGTGCAGTAGTGTCCAATAGTTAGAAGACTCTGATGACAGATGAATTATATTGATTCATTTGTTTTAAGGCTATTTAGTTTTAGGAGAGTTGCATGTGCGAACAACGCTAGAGAAGTTTTGCATGCAAGAACATTCCAAAGGTAACAGATTGATTCCTTTCTTGTTGAGAGGGAATGTTGAAATTTGTAACAAGAAACAATGAAATTGGCATCCAGAAAATGGCACCCAAAAATGGCTACCATGTGAGGCTTTTTATTTAACTATCCCTTAATTAAATTGAAAGTAAATTGTAATTTCATCCCATAACAACTTGTATCAGTTAACTAAGTGAGATAGACTTAGTTAGCTCAGGAATTTCGAGTTGAGGGTCAAAGGTTAGGCATGTAGAGTGATTCTATTATTTTCAGGGTCCAGTTGCAGCTAATGCATTAATTTAGTGCATGTGTAATCAGTTAACTCAAATTAATTGAGTTAAAATCAGTTTAACTAGTTCTAACTGAGTGATGAGCTAGTGAGAGGTCAAGTGAATTAAATCAGATTTAATTCACAAGTGGTGATATGCCAAGTAACTAATGATTCACTATTAATATTTGCATGCATGTCAATTTTTATGACGACTGAGTTGAGACAGAGGTTAAAGGGAAATTAACTATTAGTTGTATTATTAGTGAATTGCCCAGGCACAATTATAAAGTCAGAGGAAGGCTCCATAGCAATTGTGCAGTTAAGGAAGGTTGATTATCCGATTTAATAGGGATTAATTGACTAGGGATTGTGTGAGAAAGGTTGTGCTAAGCAGGGGATGAGAATTGGCTAAGTGTTGGTCAATTTTTCCCGATAATTGCTAATCAATTTCTCAATAGAGTGCAGGATTTTCTCGGTGTAAGAAAGCATTGTATTGTTTCATGATTCTTTGACTACGTACAATATATGATAGAGGGGTTTTGAGCAGGTGTTTTCCCCATATACATCTTGTGTTGTGTGATTGATAATTTCCTTTCTCTTACTTGCATGTGATTGAGCGATCGTGTTTTATACTCCGCAAATATAGTAGAAGGATTCAATATCTTGTTTTAGTACATTACATGATCAGATTGAATCCATTGGTATAGAGTTTCTATATAATTTCTACATGGTATCAGAGTTGTGTTAGATATTTTCTACATGGTATCAGAGCAGGAATTTTTTGGGCATCAAGTATGAAGAGAATTTTTGAAATTTTTTATGAATAATTTTCAAAAACAAATAGCATATTTGGATTCCTTGCGAAAAAATACCCAAATTGATAAAAAAAAAAAATGGTCAAATCGAAGCTCGGATGATGTAGATATCGTCGATTTAAAATCAGCTCTTTTTTAGAAAATTTTGCGACGGCAACACAACTACACCGTGCGCGAGTCGGAAAAGGAAATAAAGGCAAGGGAAAGAAGTCCCAAGAATAAGAGAGCAATATAGACTTGTCTAAGATCATATGTTTTCATTGTCATGAGCATGGGAACTATGCTTCGAATTGTCCACAAAAGAAAGCAAGCAAGAAGGAGCCTGTAGTTACAACGGGTGAAGCATTGGCTTCACAGTTCGAGCTTGATTTTACTCTCACTGCATGCATGGCCAACACTGTAATGGGATGCATGTGGTGTTTAGATAGCGGTGCCTCGTCCCATATGACGGGGAATAGAGATCTATTCAGTTACTTGGAGGAGAAGGACCTCCAGAAGAGCATAGAGTTTGGATATGACGAGAGGTATAGCGCAACCGGCATAGGTACAGTTACCTTTCAGAGGGAGTCTGGCTCCCCTATCAGACTAGCAGATGTTTTGTATGTCCCAGGCCTAAGGAAGAATCTTGTCTCCATAGCAGTATTGGAAGACCGTGGTTATGAGGTGATGTTTAGAAAAGGAAATGTGTTCCTTAAACACATAGTCATGGGACAATTGAAACAGATTGGTTTAAGAGTCAAGAACCTATATGCTCTCGAGGTCGAGGATGCATGCAAAGCTTTCAGGAGAAAATCAGTGGTTAATGACTTGGTGGTTGAGAGGGAGAAATTATCTCTCAACATGCAGCCTCATAAACAACCTCAAAAGGTTGTGGAGCAGCCACAATTGGAGAAGCAGAGAGGATACCAAGTGGAAGAGTCCACTCAAGCATAGGCCTCCAAGAGGGGGAAATTTCGAGCCAGAAAATCAAAGGGAGTACATGCAGCTATACCTCAAGGTGTGAGGTGGGGATATGTGTAGATATAATCCCGAGAAGAAATTTGGGCAGGGTCCATTAAGATGTTGTCTCTCATGGATCAAACCTCGCTACGAGGATCCCACAGTACAATAGTAGCAGGAAGTATCGGTTAGATTGATGCAGTCAGATGTCAGGAAAGACAGAAATCAGAGTAACTGATGTCGGATACTGGAGAGCAGATCAGAGTTGGCAGCAGTGCGGAGTTCATGGATGCAGATGTCAGCAGCAGCGCAGAGAGCCAATAGACATGTGTAGTAGGATCCAGCAATCAGAAGACTTTGATGACAGATACATTATATTGATTCAGTTGTTTCGAGGCTATTCAATTTCAGGAGAGTTGCATGTGCGAACAAAACTAGAGAAGTGTTGCATGCAAGAACATTCCAAAGGTACAAGAACGGGACAGATTGATTCCTTTCTTGTTGAGAGGGAGTTTTGAAATTTGCAACAAGAAACAGTGAAATTGGCATCCACAAACAAAATCCAGAAAATGGCATCCAGAAATGGCTACCATGTGTGGCTTTTGATTTAATTATCCCATAATTAAATTGAAAGTAAATTGTAATTTCATCTCATAACAACTTGTATCAGTTAACTAAGTGTGATAGAATTAGTTAGCTCAATAATTTCAAGTTGAGGGTCAAAGGTGAAGCATGTAGAATGATTCTATTATTTTCAAGGTCCAGTTGTAGTTAATGCATTAGTTTAGTGCATGTGTAATCAGTTAACTCAAATTAATTGAGTTAAAATCAGCTTAACTAATTTTAAGTGAATTAAATTAGATTTAATTCACAAGTAGTGATCTACCAAGTAACTAATGATTCACTATTAATAGCTGCATGCATATAAATTATGATGATGACCGAGTTGACACAGAGGTTAAAGGGAAGTTAACTATCAGTTGTATTATTATCGAATTGCCTAGGTGCAATTATAAAGACAGAGGAAGGATCCATAGGGATTGCACAGTCAAGGAAAGTTGATTATCCTATTTAATAGCGATTAATTGCCTAGGGATTCCGTGATCAAGGCTGGGCTAAGAAGGGACTAAGAATTGGCTAAGTGTTGGTCAATTTTGCCGGAGAATTGCTAATCAGTTTTGAGCAAGATCAGGGTGAGACGATCGGTAGAGTGTGGGATTTTCGTTGTGTGAGAAAGAATTGTATTGTTTCATTATTCTTTGACTATGTACAATATATGATAAAGGGGTTTTGAGCAGGTGCTTTCCCCAGAAACATCTTGTTTTGTGTGATTAATAATTTCCTTCCTCTTACTTGCATGTGATTGAGTGATCGTGTTTTATATTCCGAAAATATAGTAGAAGGATTCAGTATCTTGTTTTAGTACATTACATGATCAGATTGAATCCATTGGTATAGACTTTCTATATAATTTCTACATGGTATCAAAGCTCTGTTAGAGATTTTCTACATGGTATCAGAGCAAGAATTTTTTGGGCGGCCAATTTCAAGAGAATTTCTGAAAGATTTTGATGAATAATTTTCAAAAACAAATAGGATATTTGCATTCCTTGTGAAAAAATACCCAAATTGAAAAAAAAAAATCAGTCGAATTGGAGCTAGGATGAGGGAGATATCGTCGATTTAAAAGCAGTTATGTTTCTAGAAAATTTTGCGACGGTGACACAATTACAATGTGCACGAGTCGGAAGAGGAAAGAAAGTCAAGGGAAAGAAGTTCCAAGGCGAATAGAGCAAGAGAGATTTGTCCAAGATCAAATTTTTTTCACAATCACGAGCATGGGCACTATGCCTCGAATTTTCCACGGAAGAAGGCAAGCAAGAAGGAGCCTGCAGTTGCAGCAAGTGAAGCATTGGCTTCATAGTTCGAGCTTGATTTTATTGTCATTGCATGCATTGCCAACACTGTAATGGGATGCATGTGGTATCTAGAGAACGGTGCCTCATTCCATATGATGGGGAATAAAGATCTCTTCAGTGACTTGGAGGAGAAGGACCTCCAGCAAAACATAGAGTTTGGAGATGACGGGAGGTATAGCACAACCAGCATAGGTACAGTTCCCTGAGTTTGGACCCCCTCTCATAATAGTAGATGTTTTGTATGTTCCAGGCCTAAGGAAGAATATTGTCCCCATAGTGGTATTGGAAGACCATGGTTATGAGGTGATGTTGAGAAAAGGAAAGGTGTTCCTTAAACACATAGCCACGGGACAGTTGAATCAGATCAAAGTTAAGAGTCAAGAACCTATATGCTCTCGAGGTCGAGGATGCATGCAATGATTTGAGGAGCAAAGGAGTGGTTAATTACTTGGTGGTTGAGAGGGATAAATTATCTCTCAACATGCAGCCTTAGAAGAAATCTCATAAGGTTGTGGAGCAGCCACAATTGGAGAAGCAGAGAGGAGATCGTGTGGAAGAGTCCACTCAAGCAGAGACGTCCAGGAGCGGGAAATTTTGAGCTAGAATGGAAGAGGGATTATATGCAGCTATACCTCCAGATGTGAGGTGGGGTGATGTGCAGATATAATCCCAAGAAGAAATTTGGGTAGGGTCCATTGAGATGGTGTGTCTCATGGATCGAACCTGGCTATGAGGAGCCCACAGTACAGTAGTAGCATGAAGTATCAGTTAGATTGATGCAATCAGATGTCATGAAAGACATAAATCAGAGTGACAGATGTTAGATACTAGAGTGCAGATCACAGTTGGCAGCAGTGTATAGTGCATGGATGCAGATGTTAGCAGCAGCGTAGAGAGTCAAGTTTACATGTTCAGTAGGATCCAAGAGTGAAAAGACTCTAATGACATATGCATTATATTGATTCAGTTGTTTGGAAGCAATTCAGTTTCTGGAGAGTTGCATGTGCGAACAACACTAGAGAAGTGTTGCACGCAAGAACATTCCAAAGGTACCATATTGGGACAGATTGATTCCTTTCTTGTTGAGAGGGGTTGTTGAAATTTGCAACAAGAAATAGTGAAAGTGGAATCCAAAAAAAAAATCCAGAAAATGGTACCCAAAAATGGCTACCATGTGAGGCTTTTGATTTAATTATCCCTTAATTAAATTGAAAGTAAATTGTAATTTCATCTCATAACAACTTTTATCAGTTAACTAAGTGAGATAGACTTAGTCAGCTCAAAAATTTCGACTTGAGGATCAAAGGTGAGGCATGTAGAGTGATTCTATTATTTTCAGGGTCCAGTTGCAGTTAATGTATTAGTTTAGTGCATGTGTAATCAGTTAACTCAAATTAATTGAGTTAAAATCAGTTTACCTAGTGTAAGTAAGTGATGAGCTAGTGATAGGTCAAGTGAATTAAATTAGATTTAATTCACAAGTAGTGATATACTAAGTAACTGATGATTCATTATTAATAGTTGCATGCATGTCAATTATGATAACAACCCAATTGAGACAAAGGTTAAAGGGAAGTTAACTATCAGTTGTATTATTATCGAATTGCCCAGGAGCAATTATAAAGTCAGAAAAAGGATCCATAGGGATTGCGCAGTCAAGGAAGGTGGATTATCCTGTTTAATAGGGATTAATTGCCTAGGGATTGTGTGGCCAAGGCTAGGCTAAGAGGGGGCTGAGAATTGGGTAAGTGTTTGTCAATTTTGCCTGAGAATTGCTAATCAGTTTTGAGCAGGATCAGGGTGAGACGGTCGGTAGAGTGAAGGATTTTCTCAGTGCGAAAAATCATTGTATTGTTTCATGATTCTTTGACTATTTACAATATATGATAGAGGGGTTTTGAGTAGGTGTTTTCCCAGACTCATCTTGTGTTGTGTGATTGATAATTTCCTTTCTCTTAGTTGCATGTGATTGAGCAATCATGTTTTATATTCCACAAATATAGTAAAAGGATTCAGTCTCTTGTTTTAGTACATTACATGGTCAGAATGAATCCATTGGTATAGATTTTCTATATAATTTCTACATGGTATCAGAGTTGGGTTAGAAATTTTCTACATGGTATCAGAGCAGGAATTTTCTGGGCGGCGAGTTTGCAGATAATTTCTGAAAAGTTTGATGCAGAATTTTCAAAAACAAACAACATATTTGGAATACTTGTGAAAAAAATACCCAAATTGAAAAAAAAAATTAAATAAATAAATAAATTTCGGTCGAATTGTGTTGGAAATGTTGTCTTTGATGGCAAAGGAGATGGAAAAGAAGGAGCATCTGAAACAGTAACTAGGAAAAGAGAAAAGCAAAGTAGCAGAGAACAGAGGCAGCAGAGAGGAAGTAGAGGCAGCATAGAAGGAACAAAGGCAGCAGAAGACAGATGATAGTAGAATAGGGCCATTTGAAGAAGCAACGAGCAGCATTAGACAAGAAAAAGAGCAGTGAGGAAAAAGGGCCACTGAGTTGAAGATCTGGCCATAACAAGGAGGTTGTGTAAAGAAATTTCAGCTGTGTATGGAAAAGGATTTGTTTCAGTATGGCATGGATAATGTTGACCAAAATTCTATAAGAAGGAGCTTTGATTTTAGTGAGAAACTGTATGGCTCTTTAGCAGGTGTTGTGGTGTGCAATCAAATGTGCACAGATCACATATGTGAGTCGATCAGGGTTTATAAACAGTTCTTGAATAAACCCTGTGGCAAGAGTTCGAAATTAAAGATTCAGTGTATAAATTGAAGGAATTAATGGTTGCGGAGATATGATGGTTTTGAATGTAGCGAAGATTATAATTGCGATGGACCGTAGTACAGTGATTAGCTTGTGGAATCAAGAACTTGAATGTGCAGTTAGAAGAGGAACTGTGACAGGGTAGAACCCCGAACATGCAATGGAAGGTTGATATATTATATATCATAGCAGAATTGAAGACAGAATGGCATTGTGTTGTGTCGAGGTCGGAAGGCAGCAACCGGTGTAAAGAATGTGTGTTAAAAGACTCAAACGAAATTGTGAACAAAGCGTTAAATTTAGCGATGGAACTGTAATAAAAAGAAAAACATTAAAGCGCAGCTTAATTATAATAATACATTGAAGAGTAAGCGGAACCTTGAAGGCGGAACCTGAGCGTAAAGGAGAAGAGCGGAACCTTGAAGGCGGAACCTGAGCGTAAAGGAGAAGAGCAGAACCTTGAAGGCGGAACCTTACGAGCGGAGTGAACAGTAAAGGCGGGATTCTGATTTTCATCGCACCACTTTTTACGGGCAAGCGGTATTCAAGAAATGGAGCGATTCCATAGAGTGGGCGACACGTGGCCCTGAGCGAATTCGCAAAACCGCTTCCACAGCGCGCCATCGCGCATTATTGTCTGTGCATCTTCACCGTGCGATATCCGTTGGATCATCAAGGCCGATGCGACAGCTTGTCCACCGTTGGATGCGGAAGGTTTTCAGTGTTGGGGCCCATGTGTACGTGTGTGTTGATCATTATTAAGGTTTGCGGATTTAACAAAGGTGTGTTGTGTTATCGTTAACAAATAAACAAGTGGGCTCGAGTACTGTACACATATGAAGGGAAAGCGTTGAGCACTGAATATCGAGCTGTTGTGATTATATGCATTGTATTATTATGGTTTGAACCATTGCAAAGATTATTCATACAAGATTTAAATATTATGGGAAGTAATATCCATTTCACATGGTGGGACCCTCATCAATCGCATCGGAAAAAGGTTGGCAGCGGATCATATGAATGGGAAGGCATTACATTTAGTCGGACTCATAACGTATAAATTATGGATTTATAGTTGAATGTCCCAGTCTTCCAATGACAGGCCATGAAATAACACCCATTCAATCGTACCTGAGTGAAAAGGCCCACGACACTAGCTGAGAGGAGAGAGGACAGCACATCGTGACCAGCAACGCATCGCACGAGCAATCGCAATCGAGCAGGATCGAGCAACGTAATCGAAACAAGTCACAGCGGAACTGGATTAATAAAGCTTGGCATTGTTATCAACGACCCAAGAAGCCGAGGAGTAATGGCAGCATCGAAAGCGTGGCAAGTGGCCTGATATATGATATTCTATCGATGAATGGAATCAACCCTCATATTAATGTTTATAACGTTGACTGGGAATTTGCATACATAAGGATATATTTATATGAAGGTAAGTAAAGTTTAAACTTATAGAAATAGTGGTGCATGCCGGGCATTCACAAAGTAATATCATTACTTTACATTCGTTGAGAACACATATTGTAATATATATATATATAGATATATATATATATATATATATATATATATATATATATATATATATATATATATATATATACAGTACACGATCGAAGACGAAGGCTGAGCAATGGAATATACCAATGAAGTTTGCGACTGCGATTTATCGCATCGGAACAATCGCAAAGGGTGTAATCGCAATTGGAAATCATCGGAGGAGACTCATCGCATCGGAGCACAAAACAAAGTTCGGATGGTGGGCCCGAAAGAGAATTTTATATGTTAAACAGGCTTTTACTATTATGCCGAGAGCTGAAGTTGTGTTATATATAAAAGGCGTTGTTACAGATACATAGTAGTTACACCACGGCAGTGCATATATCAAAACGTCTTTTTATTATTGTGCTGAGAATCAATTAGCTTGATATAAAAAGCACAGTTACATATGTATGACAGATGGTCGTTACCCTGTGACAGTGAATAAGGAAACAAACAGAGCCGAAAGGGACAAAGACACAGTCAAAGAAAAGACAAATGCGCAGCGAGCCAAGAGGTTGAATGAGTGAGCCGAAGTTTTCATTATATGTGAATGTAAATATTGTAATTGATTTTTTATTGTTTGTGATGCATTGGCAAGTCTCCAGAAGAAAACAAAATCCCACTGTAATATTAAAATAAGCACCTACAGTTACATTTTTCTGAGTGACCAGATAAAAGAGATGAGAAGGCAGAAGGCAAAGAGACATGGTTGTCCATTTCGAATTCCCAGTAGAATACAAACAGCCATGAAGCTATTTTGTATAAAACAGGGTAATATCCAAGGGGAGAAAGTTGACGAAAACAGAGTGAGAGAAGAAGAGAGTGTGCAGCAGAATTGAAGAGAGTTGAAGAAAATAAGAAAGCTGCAAGAGGTTAGAGAGTGTAAATATAGAGAATTCAAAGTATGAAGAATTGAGGAGAAAAGACAAGAAGAAGGAGGAGTTGAGCAGAGAAGAAGGAGGGGCTGAGCAGAGATGATGCAGGGCTGATATGAGAACTGATGAATAGTAAAAGAGAAGGTACAAAATAGAGCTGATATCCAAGGTAAATCAGCAAGTGTTTTTCTTTTGAAAGAGTAAGGAAGTTGGAGCTTCCCTATCAAGTTGTAGCTTGATAGATGTCAGTTGTAGCTGACCGAGGTAGGAGCCTCCTGTAGGTTGGTGCCTGCAGAAAATAGATGGGAGTTGGTGCTTCCACATCAAGTTGTAGCTTGATAAAATGTCAGTTGTAGCTGACCGAGGTTGGAGCCTCCTGTAGGTTGGTGCCTGCAGAAAATTGATGGGAGTTGGAGCTTCCTTGCAAGTTGTAGCTTGCAGAATTGAGGATAGAGCCTCCTGTAGGTTGGTGCCTGCAGAAAACAGTGGTGAGAGGGAGTTGGAGCTTGCCTTTGCATCACAACAATAATAAGATGTGGTTTTCTCCCTTTATGGGTTTCCACTTATATCTGGTGTATATGTGCATGATGTCTATGTGTTGATATGGTATATCTATTCTGCTTAATATTTGCTTCTCACATATTAAGCCTGTTGGTACATTATCTAATCTGCTTATTAATTGCTACTCACAAATAAAGATTGCTCACATATTATGTTGATCATGAAATGAAGGTGTTAATAAAGTTTAATGAAAAGTTTTAAAAGTCCATGAATGTGTTAAACTGATTCACCCCCCCCCCCCTCTCAGTTTAACTAAGGGTTCAACAATTGGTATCAAAGCTGGTTCCTTTGGTGCAAGCCTAATAGCTTGAAGGAGATCTAGTTAAGTCATGGACTATCAAAATGTACCTGTGTTAAGTACGACAAAATTTCCTGAATGGAGAGATAAGGTTAAAACAAGATTATTGGCATATGAACCTGAAGTATGGAAGCTTGTATGTGATGGTTACTGCACAGACTCCCCCACAGTGAAAGAACAACATAGGAATTTCAAGGCAAAATGTGTGATATATAACAGTCTTCATAACAAGGACTTTGAGTTGATAATGGATCTAGACTCTGCAAAAGAAATTTGGGACAGATTACATTTCATGCATGGAGTATGTTAGTTCCCAAATCCACCTTAGGCTGAAATAAGGCAGAAAAAGGACAACACCAAACCACCCTCAGCCTCGTAGCTAGCCCTACGAGGACAGGAGAGGGCTCTCTCCGGGTCAATCTCAATGAAAATATTCAAAGGGGCTTGAGATGACTAAAACAACAACTGATCTTAGGCTAGATAAACAAATAGGAGGGTTTGATTTTGATTTTTTGGGATTTTGTTAGAAAAAGGGGAAAGACAATTTTGGGCTTGGGGATGAGGCCAAATTCTTGCAGAGTTCTAGTTGGGGCAGGGAAGGCAATGACTTTGATGTCTCAGATCAAATGAATGGATTGAAAAGACTGCTGAGGAGCTAAAGAGGGCAAGAAGGTGCAAGGATCCTCTTCAAACTGACGAAAACATATAAAACTAAACAAAAGTTTAAGGCAGAGCACTAGCAAACTAATGAATTCTAACTTAGTTACTCATTTGTGTAATTCAGAAGCGAAGAGAAGGGAAATGGCATACATAAACATTAATGAAACTTACAGATACATGGAGAAAAACATCATCAAAACTCAGAAGCCACAAGGATCCCAACAAGTGCTGCAAAACTCTGGTCTTTCCTTTGCCAAAAACTGAAAATGGATATACAATGAGGTGCCAAACTTTTCCCAAGATGTCCAACCCTGAAAATGTCTCAGAAAATACAATATATAGACCATCCTACCCCTTCCCATGCCTCTAGGATTCGAACTCATCCTTCTAGGAGCTGTTTCAACCAATTCTAAACATGGAACTGAAATCTAGGCAGCCAAACAACTTGCCTCTATATGCTAAGAAACTGATCCATTCACTTAATTTTCACTTTTTAGTGAATGAATCCTCTAGAAAAAGTAAAAATGAGCCAAAATTACATCATAATCATCAAATTACATCAAGATAGATCAATAGTTACATCAAAAAGTGAAACTAGTCAAAACTGGGCGAATTTCTGAGCTGAAGAGTGAAAATGAGGCCAAATTTCTCTATGCGCCGCGCCCAAAAACTCAATGCATCGCGCCACTTTGGGCCTATTTTTTAGGCACTTCCCAAAGTCCAAATTGAGCTCATGATAGCTCGTTGGAAAGCCATGTCTGTCTACTATCCAACCCAAGTGGAATTTTCCAATTTGGAGCTCATTTTCTCCTCCAAAACTGCAATCTCCCAATACTGGTTCCTGCTGGTGAAAAAGGTGGCAGAAAGGCCATTTTCAAGGTGTTTTTGACCCTTAATACCATCCAGAACTTGATGAAATCTCTCAGCCATTCCTGAGCATGCATAATTTATCATAAAAAACCCAAAAATATCAATTTTTCCTCCATAAGATGTCCCAATCATAAGCGCGCATTGGGTGGCGCGACGCGTCGGGCAGAAAAACCTGTTTTGCAACCAAAATTTTCAAAAATGATAAAATTTACTCCAAATTTATTGAAATTCAGAGTGAAGGTCTCCCATCATGTCTCATACTCAGCCAAGGAAGCTTCGGCCAAGATTCGGAGTGGATCAGGCCTTTTCCGACGTTTCAGTGCTCTCCTCAATCTCGCCTTCAGGATCTTCATCCTAGCTCTGCAAACGTGTGTGTGGGCCCAATAGTGATTCTTCATGTGTTTGAGCATGTCTTTGTCCCTATTTTCCTTCGCCAACAGCTTCTCCAGATGAATGTTTACTCTCGTAAGGCAAGTCTCTCGCTCAAATGGTGTCATGTCACCTGGTCTCTTCCGGGCTAATTCCCGGTCTTCGCGGATTCTCTGCAGCTCCATGAGTGTGTGTTGATCCTCCAGTTGTTTATTCCGCTGCTCCAAGTAATTTATAACCCACTGAGCTCTCTGCAGCTTCACGGTCAATGTATCGATCTCCGCCTTTTGTTCCTGGATGGTCTCTCTCATCTTTGAGCTAGGAGAGCTCAAATCAACATCGATGAGTGTAAAATCAGTGTCTTGGCCTCTTGAAGGGCCCTCATCATGCATAGGCCTCTTGCCTCTGTCCTGTACCTATATTGATGTTGAAGGCAAGACCCCTTCCACGCCATATGGAGATAGTACTCGCGCTGTTGTCAAAGATAACGAGACCCCTTCCACCCTGGGCGGAGATAGTACTCTTCGTGCTGCTGCAAATAAGGCTCTGGTACCTCTCTGATAGGTAACAGACACTGGAACACTGATAGGCTCTATCTCAGGAACCTCAAACTGATGCGAAGGCTCACCTGCATTGTGAACAATCTCTGGAGGAGGCTAAGGGGCTGTAAAGAAGTCACGGGAAATGAACTCATCCCATGCGATGCCCTGCAATCCAAGCTGATGTACTACAATGATTTTGATGAGCGCATAATGATAAATGTTGTTATGCTGCTGCTCCGGAGTCTTCCTCTGCACCAGGGTAGTCATCCGCTCTATGTTTCGACACATGAAATATGGAATACTCATCAGTATCACTATCGTAAAATGCATCAAAAGTCTGATGTGGTATGCATAAAGACGTGAGAAACGGCCCTCACAGCTGAAATATCTAATGATGAGTTTCATTAATGGCGCATAAGACTCCTTCAGAAACCGGAATGGAAATACTCTGCTCAGCTGCCTCAAATATCCTGGCCTGATGTAAGGCTCATAATATGCTCTATCCAGTTGTTGTCTCTTATTCCACTCCTCACCTATGTTTGGTATCCCGGTTGCCTCAGAAATGGTCTCTGGTGTCAAGGTGAAGTTCACTCCAGCAAGGTTTACATGACCATCACGCAAATGTAGGACAAATAAGCGAACCAACTCCTGATGGTACTGAATCTGAGATATCATCTCACAATACTGAAAACACGACTGTTGCTGAAAGCATGTCATTGCAAGCGGCAGGCCTGCAATTGAGCCAAAGAAGTCGGCTCTTCCCTGACGTGCCTGCCACTTTTATGAGACCTCCTTGGTACGTTTAGCTCGGCGGTTGAGTCACTGTCTTGCTCATATCCCTGCTCATATGATGAATTTGTCTCCGACATGGTGCTGAAAACAAGGTGTTTATGCTGATATGTAGGTGGTGAAACAAGAGTTTGTCTTTCAATACCAAATGTGCCATATATGTAATGAGAGGCTGTGAGGAAATATCACAATGAATACAATAGACTGACAAGTGAATTTGGAGTGAAAGGACAGTCACTTACTGCTTGGGGAACTTTGGGATTTGGAGCCTTTATAAGTGATATAGGAATGGGTGATAGTGATGGGGGTAGATAGGGTTTGAGGATGAAACATGGGAACAAAGGATATAAAGGATATGGGACAACGGGAATAGGAGAAGGACTGTGGTATGATAGCGTGATAGTGAGGAAAGGGAGAATATGGTGGTCAATGGCAATAGTATAGCACCAAACAAATTTTAAAACTTTGATTTCAAACCCCAAGGAGCGATTTTGGCAAAATAAATAGGGTTTATGTTTCACCGACCCAATTCTCCAAACAAATCTCTGAAACCACACCAAATACCAGCAAGAGGAACTGCGTAAACTTACTTGAGCAAAGATATTGAAGTTGTTTTAAAAATTGATGAAGCGGTGGTAAATTTTGGCTTGGGGGCTCTGTGCGCCGCGCACAAACCCAGTGTGCCGCGTCGTGTGGGTGCGCCGCGCCCATTGGAAATTGCACAGTGAACTTCGGCTCTATGCGCCGCGCCCTTTTCCAATGCGTCGCACTGAATTCCAACACACAGTCGGCCCTCTAAAATCACAGCTTCGTTCCTCCAACTTCAACTCGATTTCTTTCTTGGATTTTTTTAATATCTCTTGATGCAAATGGATTAATAACTTTGAGAAATATCTTATATAGCCATGGAGTATGATTTTTATTTTACAAAAACCCATTTTGTAATGTTTTTGGCTTTGGCACTTTTGCATTTAATATAACTCTATCTTTTTGTTTCTTGACTGATTTTTTGAGCTTGAATGATGAAATTGTTCTTGATTTTTGCAGGGATGATGGCATTGAACTTCGGCAAAGGAAGACTAGAGTCTGCATTTGAAGTACTTCGTGGCGGAAAATTTTAAAATACATATTTATTACAAACAATAAATTTGACAATTTCTTCTTCAAAATAGAGTTTTGAAGAAGAAACATCCTTGAGCATTATTAACGATGAAAATCTTGAAATGAAAACTTATTGAAGACATCCTCATGGCCTGCGGACATTATTTAACATTTCTGAAGACCAAACCCTAGACCTAGAAAGTGAAATGACTCTTTTTTGACCAAAATGCCATCTATGACTGTAAATGACATGAACTCAACTTTGATGAATTTTGATAAATTTTGACCAACCCAGCAGGTACAAACATGAGGGAAAATGAGAGAACAAAGCCCTTCCGTCGGATAATGGCATGCACCTAACAGAATGCAGATGAATGAGCGGAATGAGACACCTAAAAATGAAATGCAATAAAAGAAATGATCTCTAACGGAGGGATGTAAAGACCGACTCTAACAGAGTAGACACTGAGGATTGCATTGTCAAGAAGGAGAAGAAAAATAAGAATAAGAAAAATTCAGGTCAAAAGGAAAATATTCAATCAAACGAGGTACCTGCTAGTGTGAATGGTAGTGAGAACCATGAAGAAATTGCAGCTGAAGAAAAAGCCAAACTTGACACAGCCTTGACTGAAATAGGAAGATTGAAGCATGAAAACAAAGACCTGAAGACATTGGTGCAAATTTGTGATGAGAAAGATTATGAAGATAAGAAAGAGATTGTTAGCCTGAAGACTCAACTTGAAGAAGCACGAAAAGTAGAAGATACTCTGCTGCAACAAATGAGAGAGAAAAGTCAGGAATGTGAAAGTTTGGAAGAAGAAGTAGTGAGCCTAAGAAAGAACTTAGAAAAAGCCGAAAGAGAACTATTAATGAATACACCTCTAATGAAAAGCTCTGGACAGTTGGATCAAATTCTCAATGCTCAAAGGTCACCTCACATAAAGGCTGGGATAGGATATGAAGGGGAAACCAGCAAGTCCAAGATTGAAGATAAGAGGAATATCATCTTTGTAAAAGCTGTAAAGGATAATGAAGCAGCTCAAAAAATTCCTACAGAAGCAGAAACCAGTAGGAACATGAGTTGCAGAGAAACAAATAGAATCAAGTAACAACATGAAAAGACAGAGAATGAGGGGATGAAACAGTCAGCTGAAAAAGGCCCATACACTTATGAGGGTGAATTGAATAAATTTGGAAGAAGTCAAAGAAGGTTCTTTCCTCCTATGGGAAATACCACTTGTTTTTCCTGCCACAAACAAGGACATAATGCATAATATTGTAAGACAAATCCAATCCAATCCAACCAGCAAAGGATGCAGCAAAAGAAAAGAATCCCTCAAGCAAGCAAATGGAAAGGACAATCTTTCACCAGGTACACAAATCATTTCCATGGCTATTGTTATGCATGCAATAATTTTGGACATAAATCTGTTGAATGTAAAATGTATTCAAAAATGGGAACAAAGTATTGTACATCAGCTCAAACATACCTTGGTAAAATAAGATGTTATGTATGCCTCAAGCTTGGTCACAAAGCAAAGGACTATAATTTTCCATATACACTAAAGAACTCTAGACAGAGAATGGAATCTAATCAAATCAAACAAAGCTATGAATCAAAAATAAATACAAACATTATGAAGAACCCCAATAAAGTATGGAAGGAAAAGAGAAAGGGGGAGCCTGTTACATCAATAAAATAATAAATCCATCATAGTCTCAGGGGAGCTGCTCTAGGAAGCAAAGAAAAAATCTATCTAGTAATATATATGAAGCAACATCCCAGGGGGAGAACAGTTCATAAATAGACCCCATGAAAGCAGTCTGAGAAGAACTCCATGTAATAAGAACAACTATGAGATCAAGAAGATTATTTGAAGTATTCAATAGCTGACAGATTGATAGAAGGAGAAAAAGCAATAAGCAACCATGATGATAGAGGAAACATCAGTAATGAACATGTAAGCTAAGAAGATATCAGCACATTAAAGGATGATCACAGAATGCACCATACTGCTAGAATTAACAATGAACCCCATTAAGAATGTTGAGTAAGAAAGGTGCCTATCATCAGTTCATTACATCTCTCATCTACAAAAAGTTCACTTGGAGTGATCTGAAATTGTGAGAACAAAGTATTTCTCATACAGAGATCGACTGTAGGGGCATTCACCGTATCTTTCACCTTTCAAAGAAAGGATGAATTCGAAGGCTACCTGGCCCTTCTACAGACTCTGCCTAAAGAAATAAAATGTAATCACTGAGATCTGATCAATGAAAGTATTTGTTTTAAGTATAAAGTATTCATTGATCCAGCTTTAATGTGTGAATAGACAAGTATACATATTCTGCAAATGAAGTGTAGTGGTTTGAAGATGAACTAACAAGTTTTGTTCACTGTTTAAACCTGTTTGGGAAAAGTTTGCTTATAAAAATTTACTGTTTAAAGGAGCAGAATCTGAAAATATGCAGCAAAATTATACAGTATGACAGCAAATAATTGTTTAAGCGGTTCACCCCTCTCTTGGGCTCCCTCCGCTGGGTCCAAAAGCCTCTAATTAGGCTTTTTCCTCTTTGATTAAATGCTCAAAATGTGAATACAACTGTATAGAAGCCTCAAATGGAAAAATACACTGCAAAAATAGATTCAGAAGGCTCAAATCAGTAGAAAATGACTAAACAACCACCTCCATTGGATAAAGGTAGTCCAAAATAGCTCTTCTTCCCTTAGGCCCTGGTGGCTCCACGACAAAAAAAAATGCTGGTAAATTCTCTGTTATAGTGCCCTGATGGCTCTGAAAACACTCCCAACAGCCCCAGAATGTCGAAGAGACCCAGAATCAAAAAAAAAATTGTCCAAAAAGGACTTTCCTAGCCAAAGTTATGGCTAACTGAAGTTTGCCCTTCAAAAGCTCCGCTAACTATGGAGAACCGGAGTTAACTCCAGTTAAAAACGGCAACAACCCCATATTTAGCGGGCGCGCTCCAAATCTGTCGGGCGGTTATAATAAATGTTGGGTGGACGTGGTCACATGCACCACCGTCCAACCCGCCGAAAAATGTTAAATCAAACGGTTTTAAAAACCGTAATGTTTTAATCCGCCGGATGTTAAGCTGGTTCACATGGCAAATGGTTATAATATACTTATCCGCTGCAACGGTTAACAAATCCGCTCCAACCTTTGTGTTGACCCACGTTGAATATACCACGTAACCATAGCCACGTTTTACCCACGTGCTATTTAAAAAACATTCGATTATGGGTTTTATATAACATTTCGTTGCCATTTAAAAGTTTGGTTTTTAATATATAGTGTGGTTTTAAAATTTAATTTTTAATAAGGTTTAAATATAATTTAAAATTAATTAAAATATATATTAATTAATATAATATATGATTAATTTAAATCATATAAAATATAAAAATATATATAATTTAATAATTTAAACCTTAATAAAAAATAAAAAATTTCCCACATAATATTAAAAAAATTTCTTTCAAAATTTGAAAGTTATTGGGCAATTTCAAAATGCAATATCTCCTCCATACGGTAACGGATTTCAGTGCCGTTCACGGCGTTGGGATCGTATCGCCGAGATCTTTCCATTCGATCTATTTCAGAGCAATTCTGAGCAACTTCATTTTTGAGCATTTTTCTACAAGAGACTTGATCTCCTGATCACACCTCCCAAATGGGAAGCTTTTGGACCCTCAAAAGCTTTCTGATTACTGAAACTGATGATGTGGAGACTGATTCTCCACTCTTCCACCCTTGAATAACTGAAATCTGCCCGATTTCATCAAATTAAGCTTTTGAGAAAATGATAATCTGTCTCTGGAATCAACTGATTGACCATTGCTTAGATTGACAGAGTCATGATGCAAATGATTAAAATTTGCAGAACAACAATTGTAATTTGCAGAAAACAAACTTTTTCTACACTGATCAAACTTCCAGAAAGACTTAAAATAACCTTCACCTTGCAAACTGTTCCCATGGCGAATTCTACCATTCTGAAACCAACTTTTTCCCATGCTGAATTGTGTGTCCTTCTTGCTTGCACTGCTTTGCTTTGACACTTCATTTTCTGCATTGGCTGACCCAAAAGGTAATTTTTGCAACACAACATCATCTTCTTTCAAAGACAAACTATTATCAAACTGAGACATATTATTAGCAACATCATAAAAAGGTGAATGCTCAAAATCTGGTCGTTTCAACATCAACAAAGTTAGACTTTGACTTGCATTAACCAGTCTTTTCAATTGACTTGCATGGAGTAAAGAAGATTCCAGCTTCTTCTTGTGAGCTCTCACAATGTACTCTTTACCATCTTTGAACAAGTGATACTTGTTTTCATGGCGATAGAAGATGGCCTTCCTGTCAAATAAGTAAGGACTTCCCAAAACAATACCTGAGATATCAAGCGGCACCACATCAAGTTCAACTGTGTCAATAAAGTGTGCAGTTATTGCAAAGCGCAATATGCACTTCCTTGAGACTTGCAAGTTGGCATCCTTGCATATCCATCCAAGTGGATAAGGCTTCTGATGTGGAATGGTCTCAAGTTTAAGCTGCTTGACCAAGTCTTCAGATATAAGATTCGCTTGTGACCCACTATCAAATAGTGTGTCAATTTTGGTATGTTTTGAAATTACCCTCACATGGAAGAGCTCTATCCTCCTCTTTTCTTCATGAGTATCTTTGTGACAATTCAAAGAGCTATAACTGGGAATTGTGTCTTGCACCACTTCTTTCCCCTTAATGTTCTTTAAAACCATGGCTATGATTTTTGTCTCATCTCCTGAGTCTGACCCTAAGTCTTGCTCAACTGTTGCTACAGTTTTCTCCTTTTCTTTGGTCTTGTTTTTGTTCTTATATTTTTCTGGTTTCAGTTCAGGATGAAGCTTCCAACAATGATCTTCATCGTGACTTGTCTTTGAACAGTTCTTGCAAAAGAACTTTCCTTTATCTTTTCTTGAATTTGCTACTCTCTTCTTTCCTTTATTTTTGAAATTACTATCCTCATCAAAAATATTCTTTCCTCTAGCTTCTAAATGTGTAGCCTGCACACAGACTTCATCTAAGCTGGTAGGATTGAACATTAGAATAGTATGTTGCAGATAATTGTGCAAACCTCCTATGTATTTCAATAAGGTGTCTTGACTTTGTAAGTCTACTCCAAGTAGAAGTGCTCTCCTTCTAAACTCTTGGGTATAATCTTGCACATTTTGACCCTTAAGTTGCCTAAAATTTTGCCAATTCATGATTGCTTTATGAATATGAGCAAGAGGATAAAACTGTTTCTTAATAGCAGTAATAAACTCATTCCAAGTTAGAGTTATCTTACCATGCTTTTTAATTTCCTCCTTGGTCTTGGCTTCCCACCAAACCAAAGCTGCTCCATCCATTCTGAAAGAGGCTAATTGGATTTTTGTGTCATCATCATGCAAATTCTGAATTCTTAGATAGACTTCTAGCTGTCTAATCCAGTTATCCAATTTCTCTGCATTCACATCACCATTAAACATCGGCAACTCAAACTTCACATCAAGCTTTAACAAAGGATTTTTAAGAGATGTTTTTGTTTTTTGTGACTGATTTTCAGAAGTTGAAGAGGATGACGTGGAGGATGAGGATGATGATGGAGATGGTGGATCACCATTTCCTCCATTCCCTTTCTTAGACTCATCTTTGTCTTTCTTTCCTCCTGAAGAATCTCCTTCTTTTCTTTGGTTTCTAGACCCTTCTCCAACAATCCTATCATTTCTCTCCTGGTATAGGATCCTAACCATCTTAGTCAAGTCCAAGAAAGCTTTTCTAAAGACTCTTTCTTCTTCCTTGGGATCCATTTCCTCATGTACTTCTCCTTCTCTAGATGACATGCTTGTGGCTGATTCTAAGGCTATTGAGGATGAAATGGAAGGTGGATGTAATGGCACTCTAGCCCTCCTTGGTTGAGGATTAACTTGTTCTATAACCAATTGACCTTCCCCTCTATGCAATTTCAGCCTAGTAAGCATCAAATTTTGCAGAATAATACAATTTACTTGCACAAATTTCACAAACTCTTAAGCAAAACCTTGAGCTCTGATACCAACCTGATCTGAAATTGTGAGAACAAAGTATTTCTCATACAGAGATTGACTGTAGGGGAATTCACCGGATCTTTCACCTTTCAAAGAAAGGATGAATCCGGAGGCTACCTGGCCCTTCTACAGACTCTGCCTAAAGAAATAAAATGTAATCACTGAGATCCGATCAATGAAAGTATTTGTTTTAAGTACAAAGTATTCATTGATCTAGCTTTAATGTGTGAATAGACAAGTATACATATTCTGCAAATGAAGTGTAGTGGTTTGAAGATGAACTAACAAGTTTTGTTCACTGTTTAAACCTGTTTGGGAAATTTTTGCTTATAAAAATTTACTGTTTAAAGGAGCAGAATCTGAAAATATGCAGCAAAATTATACAATATGACATCAAATAATTGTTTAAGCGGTTCACCCCTCTCTTGGGCTACCTCCGCTAGGTCCAAAAGCCTCTAATTAGGCTTTTTCCTCTTTGATTAAATGCTCAAAATGTGAATACAACTGTATAGAAGCCTCAAATGGCTAAATACACTACAAAAATAGATTCATAAGGCTCAAATCAGTAGAAAATAACTAAACAACCACCTCCATTGGATAAGGGCAGTCCAAAACAGCTCTTCTTCCCTTAGGCCCTGGTGGCTCCACGACCAAAAATGCTGGTAAATTCTCTGTTAGAGCGCCCTGATGGCTCTGAAAACACTCCCGAAAGCTCCATAATGTCGAATAGACCCAGAATTTAAAAAAAAATCATCCAAAAAGGACTTTCCTAGCGAAAGTTATGGCTAACTGAAGTTTGCCCTTCAAAAGCTCCGCTAACTGTGGAGAACTGGAGTTAACTCCAGTTAAAAACGGCAACAACCCGATATTTAGCGAGCGCGCTCCAAATCTGTCAGGCGGTTATAATAAATGTTGGGTGGACGTGGTCACATGCACCACCGTCCAACCCGCCGAAAAATGTTAAATCAAACGGTTTTAAAAATTGTAATGTTTTAATCCGCCGGATGTTAAGCTGGTTCACATGGCAAACGGTTATAATATACTTATCCGCTGCAACGGTTAACAAATCCGCTCCAACCTTTGTGTTGACCCACGTTGAATATACCACGTAACCATAGCCACGTTTTACCCACGTGCTATTTAAAAAACATTCGATTATGGGTTTTATATAACATTTCATTGCCATTTAAAAGTTTGGTTTTTAATATATAGTGTGGTTTTAAAATTTAATTTTTAATAAGGTTTAAATATAATTTAAAATTAATTAAAATATATATTAATTAATATAATATATGATTAATTTAAATCATATAAAATATAAAAAAATATATAATTTAATAATTTAAACCTTAAAAAAAAATAAAAAAATTCCCACATAATATTAAAAAATTTCTTTCAAAATTGAAAGTTATTGGGCAATTTCAAAATGCAATATCTCCTCCATACGGTAACGGATTTGAGTACCGTTCACAGAGTTGGGATCGTATCGCCGAGCTCTTTCCAGTCGATCTGTTTTAGAGTAATTCTGAGCAACTTCATTTTTGAGCATTTTTCTTCAAGAGACTTGATCTCCTGATCATGGAGGAATGCAGTTAAGTGAGTAATAAATATTTGAGTAATCAGCCCATGAAGATACATAGAAAATAAATTGAAGATGTCTTCCTGAAGACTTGAATGTTAGAACAATTGAATTGAATATAAAGCAGCAATGATTCTAGAGTAGTCCTGGAAAGGAAAATGCAATGGCTTTCCTTGGAAGAGTATGTCAGAATAAGTAGCAAGTTAATGATCTTTATGGTTGTTGGTGTGAACAGTGAAAAGATCAATAGTAGAAACTATGAGTTCATGTGCAAACTAAAGTGAAATCTCTGCATATTTTATCAAAGTAATATCAATTGGTACTTGGTACAAGAAGCATGCCTATCAACAAAATATCAAGTGTTATCAGTGGAGCAGCAGCATGGTACAGGTCCTCAGGATCAAAGGATTATGGCAAAAGTACATCAAGTCAGTACATATACATATCAGGCCTCTTCTCTTAAGGTCATTCATAACACTGCGTGAAGTCTTTTTGCTGACTTTTCAATTAAACATCTTCAATATGCTTCTGTGGAAGATCATCCTGATAGAACAGTCAAAGTATCTGAAGCATAAAGGACTAGTTGTGATTACCATTTGAAGCTCAAAAGTTTTTTTTATTCATCTAAATCCTTCTTCAGCACAAGGGATTTGCTGTTGATTCACCTTTAAAGAGAGATTGATCATTGACATACATACCTCCTCATGTCATAAATAAAACTGCATGATTGATAAGTGAGACTGACCAATACATTGAAGGGTTTGTTTTGAAAGTACAGTGTGCAAGCAGTGAAAGTCATTTGGTCTCTTATATTGAAAGATATTGCCTATTCTCACAATAAGTTGTAAGCTCTGGTGTGATTCATTTGTTCACATCAACAACAAGAACCTCTCAATATTTAAAAGTAATATCCTTGTCAGCATCCTAGTTCATATCATCACCAAAAGGCAGGAAAGGTGTACCATAGCAATAAAAGATATATTGGCATCATTATCATAATTGAGCAAGTTTGGTACTGAAGATGAGCATTGCAGGAGAAGACATATTCCATCTACAATCTTCCTCAACAGAAATATATTAGCTCACTACATCAGACAGAGACAGAAGTATATTTGAAGCCTTCTCAGCATTTTAGTTTTTGATCCAATCATACATCCCTGATTAGATAAAGCTGGTACAATGTGTTCTATGAAGTGTCATTATCTTCAGTTTTAGCTCTATACAAGTGAAAGAAGTCTATGTGTTTGAATTGTATCAATTTACAGTGTATATTCAAGTTCAATAATCCTCAAAGTGTTCTCTCAACAAGTCTTGTACATCAGTCTGGAGCAGCATGGTACAAAGTCAGCAGAAGAGGGCCTAAACATAACTCAGAGAGACGAAATGCAGAAATCAAACTAGGAAATGAGCAACCCTTTGCCATTGATGTCAAAGGGGGAGGAAAAGCAAAAAGGGGCTTCTAAAATGAAAGCAGAGGAAGTATATTGCCATCAATGCCAAAGGGGGAGACTGTTGGAAAGGTTGTCATTGATGGCAAAGGAGATGGCAAAGAAGGAGCATCTGAAACAGTAACTAGGAAAAGAGAAAAGCAAAGTAGCAGAGAACAGAGGCAGCAGAGAGGAAGTAGAGGCAGCATAGAAGGAACAAAGGCAGCAGAAGACAGATGACAGTAGAATAGGGCCATTTGAAGAAGCAAGGATCAGCATTAGACAAGAAACAAAGCAGTGAGGAAAAAGGGCCACTGAGTTGAAGATCTGGCCATAACAAGGAGGTTGTGTAAAGAAATTTCAGCTGTGTATGTAAAAGGATTTGTTTCAGTATGGCATGGATAATGTTGACCAAAATTCTATAAGAAGGAGATTTGATTTTAGTGATAAACTGTATGGCTCTTTAGCAGGTGTTGTGGTGTGCAATTACCTGTGCACAGATCACATATGTGAGTCGATCAGGGTTTATAAACAGTTCTTGAATAAACCCTATGGCAAGAGTTCGAAATTAAAGATTCAGTGTATAAATTGAAGGAATTAATGGTTGCGAAGATATGATGGTTTTGAATGTAGCGAAGATTATAATTGCGATGGACCGTAGTAAAATGATTAGCTTGCGGAATCAAGAACTTGAATGTGCAGTTAGAAGAGGAACTGTGACAGGGTAGAACCCCAAACATGCAATGGAAGGTTGATATATTATATATCATAGCAGAATTGAAGACAGAATGGCATTGTGTTGTGTCGAGGTCGGAAGGCAGCAACCGGTGTAAAGAATGTGTGTTAAAAGACTCAAACGAAAGTGTGAACAAAGCGTTAAACTTAGCGATGGAACTGTAATAAAAAGCAAAACATTAAAGCGCAGCTTAATTATAATAATACATTGAAGAGTAAGCGGAACCTTGAAGGCAGAACCTGAGCGTAAAGGAGAAGAGCGGAACCTTGAAGGCGGAACCTTACGAGCGGAGTGAACAGTAAAGGCGAGATTCCGGTTTTCATCGTACCGCTTTTGATGGGCAAGCGGTATTCAAGAAATCGGAGCGATTCCATAGAGTGGGCGACACGTGGCCCTGAGCGAATTCGCAAAACCGCTTCCACAGCGCGCCATCGCGCATTATCGTCTGTGCATCTTCACCGTGCGATATCTGTTGGATCGTCAAGGCCGGTGCGACAGCTTGTCCGCCGTTGGATGTGGAAGGTTGTCAGCGTTGGGGCCCATGCGTACGTGTGTGTTGATCATTATTAAGGTTTGCAGATTTAACAAAGGTATGTTGTGTTATCGTTAACAAATAAACAAGTGGGCCCGAGTACTGTACACATATGAAGGGAAAGCGTTGAGCACTAAATATCGAGCTGTTGTGATTATATGCATTGTATTATTATGGTTTGAACCATTGCAAAGATTATTCGTACAAGATTTAAGTATTATGGGAAGTAATATCCATTTCACATGGTGTGACCCTCATCAATCGCATCGGAAAAAGGTTGGCAGTGGATCATATGAACAGAAAGTTGTAATTGTGATTGAAGTCGGACCCGATGGGTCTATAAATTATGATTTTATAGGTTTAATTTCTGGTCCAATTACATCGGCACATTTAAATGAACAATGGTCAATCGCATCGGAGTGAAAGCAGGGCAGCGGAACTTGCAACTAAAAGTTGTGATTGCGATTAATCGCAATCGGAGTAATTGCATCGCATCAGAGTAATTTCAATCGGAGCAGGATCGGAGTAATCGCAATCGGAACAAGTCGACATAGCGGAACAGGTTAATAAAGCTTGCGATTGCGATCAATCACAATTGGAAGAAGTCGAGGAGTAATGTATAGCATCGGAAAGTGTGGCAAGTGGGCCCGGATATATGATATTCTATTGATTAAATGGAATCAACCCCTTATATTAATGTTTATAACGCTTGACTCGGGGAATTTGCATACATGGTGATATATTTATATATTGTGCTAAAGTCGAAACTTATAGAAAATGAGATGCGTGCTGGGCATTCACCAAAGTGAATTCATGGGTCTTTACATTCTTTTGGAGATCATATATATATATATATATATATGTAGTGTTGGGCCATCGCATCGGCACGAAGGCTGAGCAGTGGAACATACCAATGAAGTTTACGATTGTGATTAATCGCATCGGAACAATCGCAAAGGGTGTAATTGCAATTGGAAATCATCGGAGGAGACTCATCGCATCGGAGCACAAAAAAAAGTTCAGATGGTGGGCCCGAAAGGGCATTTTATATGTTAAACAGGCTTTTACTATTATGCCGAAAGCTGAAGTTGTGTTATATATAAAAGGTGTTGTTACAGATACATAGTTGTTACACCACGGCAGTGCACATATCAAAACGTCTTTTTATTATTGTGCTGAGAATCAATTGGCTTGATATAAAAAGCACAGTTACATATGTATGACAAATGGTCGTTACCCTGTGACAGTGAATAAGGAAACAAACAGAGCCGAAAGGGACAAAGACACAGTCAAAGAAAAGACAAATGCACAGCGAGCCAAGAGGCTGAATGAGTGAGCTGCAGTTTTCATTGTAATTGAATGTAAATGATTTTAATTTATATTGTTGTGATGCATTGGCAAGTCTCCGGAAGAGAAAAAATATCCCACTGTAATGTTAAATTGGTACCTACAGTTATATTTTCTGAATGAGCGGATAAAAGAGATGAGAAGGCAGAAGGCAAAGAGACATGGCTGTCCATTTCGAATTCCCAGTAGAATACAAACAACCATGAAGCTATTTTGTATAAAACAGGGTAATATCCAAGGGGAGAAGGTTGAAGAAAACAGAGTGAGAGAAGAAGAGAGTGTGCAGCAGAATTGAAGAGAGTTGAAGGAAATAAGAAAGCTGCAAGCAGTCAGAGAGTGTGAATATAGAGAATGCAGAGTATGAAGAATTGAGGAGAAAAGACATGAAGAAGGAGGAGCTGAGCAGAGAAGAAGGAGGGGCTGAGCAGAGATGATGCAGGGCTGATATGAGGACTGATGAATAGCAGAAGAGAAGGTACAGAACAGAGCTGATATCCAAGGTAAATTAGCAAGTGTTTTTCTTTTGAAAGAGTAAGGAAGTTGGAGCTTCCCTATCAAGTTGTAGCTTGATAGATGTCAGTTGTAGCTGACTGAGGTAGGAGCCTCCTGTAGGTTGGTGCCTGCAGAAAATAGATGGGAGTTGGTGCTTCCACATCAGGTTGTAGCTTGATAAAATGTCAGTTGTAGCTGACTGAGGTTGGAGCCTCCTGTAGGTTGGTGCCTGCAGAAAATTGATGGGAGTTGGAGCTTCCTTGCAAGTTGTAGCTTGCAGAATTGAGGTAGGAGCCTCCTGTAGGTTGGTGCCTGTAGAAAAGCAGTGGTGAGAGGGAGTTGGAGCTTGACTTTGCATCACAACAATAATAAGATGTGGTTTTCTCCCTTTATGGGTTTCCACTTATATCTGGTGTCTCTGTGCATGTGTTGATGTGATTTATCTAATCTGCTTAATACTTGTTGCTCACATATTAAGCCTGTTGGTACATTATCTAATCTGCTTATTAATTGCTACTCACAGATAAAGATTGCTCACATATTATGTTGATCATGAAATAAAGGTGTTAATAAAGTTTAATGAAAAGTTTTAAAAGTCCATGAATGTGTTAAACTGATTCACCCCCCCCCTCTCATTTTAACTAACGGTTCAACAAATTGGAGCTCAGATGAGGGAGATATTGTCGATTTAAAATCAGCTCTTTTTTTAGAAAATTTTGTGACGGCGGCACAATTACAATGTGCGTGAGTCGGAAAGGGAAAGAAAGCCAAGGGAAAGAATTCCCAAGGCGAAGAAGGCAAGAGAGACTTATCCAATATCAAATGTTTTTACGGTCATAAGCATGGGCACTATGCTTCGAATTGTCCACAGAAGAAGGAAAGCAAAAAGGAGCCTGCAGTTGCAGTGGGTGAAGCATTGGCTTCACAGTTCGGGCTTGATTTTACTCTCATTGCATGCATGGCCAACACTATAATGGGATGCATACGGTATCTAGAGAGCGGTGGCTCGTTCCATATGACAGGGAATAGAGATCTCTTCAGTGACTTGGAGGAGAAGGACCTCCAGCAGAACATAGAGTTTGGAGATGACTGGAGGTATAACGCAACCGACATAGGTACAGTTACCTTTCAGAGGTAGTTTGGCTCCCCTCTCAAACTAACAGATATTTTGTATGTTCCAGGCCTAAGGGAGAATCTTGTCTCCGTAGAGGTATTGGAAGACCTTGGTTATGAGGTGATGTTTAGAAAAGGAAAGGTGTTCCTTAAACACATAGCCACAGGATAATTGAAACATATTGGTTTAAGAATCAAGAAATTGTATGCTCTCGACGTTGAGTATGCATGGAAAGCTTTGAGGAGCGAAGCAGTGGTTAATGACTTGGTGGTTGAGCGGGAGAAATTATCTCTCAACATGCAGCCTCAAAAGCAGTCTCGGAAGGTTTTGGACCAGCCACAATTGGAGAAGCAGAGAGAAGACCTAGTGGAAGACTCCACTCAAGAAAAGACCTCTAGGAGGGTGAAATTTCGAGCTAGAAAGGCAAAGGGAGTACATGCAGCTATACCTCAAGGTGTGAGGTGGGGCGATGTGCAGATATAATCATGAGAAGAAATTTTGGCAGGGTCCATTGAGATGGTGTGTCTCATGGATCAACCCTAGCTATGAGGAGCCCAGAGTACAATAGTAGAAGGAAGTATCGGTTAGATTGATGCAGTCATATGTCAGGAAATATAGAAATCAAAGTGACAGATGTCGGATATTGGAGTGCAGATCAGAGTTGGCAACAGTGCAGCGTGCATGGATGCAGATGTCAGTAGCAGTGTAGAGATTCCAGTAGATATTTACAGTGGGATCCAGTAGTCAAAAAACTTTTTGGCAAGAAAGAAGGTCTCTAAGTAAGACCCAAGTTCATGAGAGAGAGGCCAACAAGGTTTCCGCAGTAGTCTATCACAACGCCGGCATTTTCACCCTACTTCGAAGTGCAGAGAGTCCCACCCGAGGTGTGTCGTGACCTTAGTAAGGTTAGGAACGTATCAAATATCAACTCATCACAACTATAGAGAGAAACAGACATAACTAGGAACTACAAATAGATTTAGCTACCTTATGCAAGATACTACTCATGAAGCATATTCAGGATGCAAAATTAAAATTTAAAAGTGGGTAATACATTCATCATAACCAAATGCTCAACACGGAACTCAAGACATCAAACCCAGGTAGTAGTGTATTTCATTATCAATGGCGGACAGTTACATTACTCCTCAGATTTTATTACAGAAGGATGAATTACAACATTGTAGAACATAACAGAATGGAGCTCTCCTACGACTCTCTTCCTCAGCCCTCTACTGCACCAACCTCCTATCTTCACTGGCGGATTTCCTATTTGTTCCTTTGCCAACGTGACTGTCAGTTTTCCCTCCTTTCCCGCTCTGCTATCTATCGCATCTACCTGATCACTGGGAGTTCCGTTGCTTGTCCTTGTCACTCTTTCCTGCAATCTGTGCTAGTTTCTGCAACTGCTGCGTCACCTGCTCTTTAGCTCTCCGCAACTGTGACAGCTCCCTGTCTATCGTGGTTGTGCTCCACCACTTGTTCTCTGCGACTCAAAACCGTTTCATTTTCAAAACAAGGGCCCCAATAGGCCTCTACCACATGCTATTGACTCGTCCCGAGTCAATCCTTTTATGCTGCCTTGGTCTCCATTGGTCCGCTTGCCTCTGTGGTTAGCCTTGTCTTCTCCATTTCCTCTCCCTATCCAAACAAGGGACCCAACCCGGGAACCTTTGCCAGCGCTAAAGATTTGAGTTCGGCGAAGTCGGAAATGGCCTGTTGCCATTCCTTCATGAGTTGGTCCATTTTTGTGGTGATTTTTTCAGCATCCTTTTCTCCTGCAATGGTCGGCATCTTGTTGAATACTTCCTTAATTTTGATTTTGGCCTCAACGGCCATTTGTTGTATTGTTTCTGTAGTAAGATTTATTGGTTGTCTCAGTTCTCGGAGGACCTACTAGGTGGCAGTTGAATGCCCTTCAATATTTTGTATTTTGGTCTCCAGCTCCTCCGCTTGATTGTACAACTAGTTAATGCCGATAGGGTCTGTGGCCTCCTTTATTTCCTATGAGACCTGCTGTAGTTGTGCCAAGATTGGTTGAGCCTTCATAATTAGTGAGGTTGAACACTCGTGCAATTTTTTCAGAAGGTTGTAGGATTATTTCATCGTGGTTCCTAGGGTTTCCTGCATCTCAGTTTCCTGTTTATGCTTCTCGGTTACCTTCTCGGCATATATGACGGCAGGATCTGGTAGCGTCGGTTTGGTCACAAGCGCTTCCTTTAGTTCCTGATTCTCCTTGTTGAGATTTGCACAAGTAGTCCTCACATGGATAGACCTCTCGACTATAGTGAAAATCATTATGTCCCCTCGTGTCTTGTCATCTTGAGTTATCACCATTGGCCAAAGATCCTTAAATACATCTATCACCTTCTCCAGTTGCTGCTGCAGACTTTCCTTTTCTCCCTTCAATTGGTCGCGCTCTTCAGTAAGCGCACTAATCTACAGTTGTTGTTGTTCAAACCTCTGTTGGAGGTGGTTGTGGATTCCTTAGACCTGTTTCGTTGCACGCTAGATAAAATTGTAAAGTTGTTATGTGCCCCAAGTCTGCATACTCTCAGCCCTAGACATATCTTGGTTCGATGGTCTCTCTCTGAGTAGTTGATCGCTGGCTATTGACCTGGTTGAGTGTTCATGTGGTGACGTCGGTTGGTTCTATTGCGGGAGTTGATTCCCTGGGTTATTCATGCTTGTGGTTGGTTGAACCTGTTGCAGTATCAATTTTGTTTGTTGAAAAGGGTTCAGCTCCTTGGGCGAGGGTGTTGTATCTGTGGTAAAAGATACCCGACGAATTAAAAGGTCCTGAAAAGTGCTCTATCCAACCAGGGGTTTGTTAACCTTGGGTACCAATGTTGTACTCGAGTTAACCTCTACCTCGTTGTCTCCATTTTTTTTACTTTTCAGCTTGACTGGGTCCGAAATGGTTGCTAATGTGGATGGAGTGTGAGTGGAACGGTCTTTAGAAGTGAATGATGTGTGAGGCGATGAATGGTGAGTGTGAGGTGAAGATGTATGAGTGTGGGGTGGAGATGAAGTTTGAACATTCAAAACTATGAATGGATTGAACATAGGTACGTCAGTGGTTACCTGGGGGACCACCTCTCGCTCCTCTTGTATTGGTACCCCTGTATCCATAGGCTGTGTTTGATCTTCCTCAGTGAGATCAACCACCTGCCTAGGCACCATTACTTTGGCTTTCTTAGCCTTAGGAGCAACTACAAGTGGTTTAGGGGCCTTACTCTTTTTTACTGGAACTACTATTATTGTTTGGGGTGAATTAAACATTGTGGGTGGTAGGACAGTGAGTGTGGGTGCTACTATGGAGGGTGATGCATAATTTGAGGCCTGAAATTCTGAAAAAAAGTAGGAAACAGGGGAGAAGCACTGGTGAGAGTTTGCATTACCCGATTGAAGCCTTTTACTCTCGTATCCAACTCCTCCAGTACTGGTGTTAGCTGCAGCCACAACACTCTGTTCAGTGTCTCATCCGGTGTCTCCCCTGGTAATGGTTTTGGCTGCATGCCCTCGAACGAGGAGTGATGGACTCCACTCCTTATCTCCATTCCTACTCCCGGCCAGGAGCAGACTTCAGTGTCGAATGCCTTTCATCTACTTGAAACTTCATTGGTATCATTTTAAATGTTGTTTCGTCCACACAGGTGGGCCTGATGTAGGTTTGTTTGTGAGTGACCCCGAACCATATTTGAGCAAAATAACTATCCAACAAACTCCTTGGGACCCTTTGTTGCCCCGCCACTACGTCCACCATTTTCCTGTACCAGAATGCAAACGCCTCTTCATTTACCTCTTTGGTGCTGGGGTCTCCCGAGAACTTCCAGGGCGTAAACTTCATTGCCATTAGCTGACCACTTGTGAGTTCCACAGGCTGTCTGACTCCCAGGAAAGTCCATTTCCACATTGTGAACGCCATGATAAGGTAGCCGTAGATGAACCCAGTGGCTCTTTTGTAGTTATCCTCGCAGGCTTCGAACAATTCATCCAGTAGAAACGTACACAAATTCAGTTGGGTTCCCTGGAGGCAGTGTTCTGCAACTGAAATGGTGTCCAGGGTGCACTCGCCCTTTGCATAGTGTCTCATGGTCTTGCCTGCAATCAGGTAACAGACAAACTTAACTGTTAGGTTGTTTATGAGGTCTATCTGATGGGCTGGGCGAGAGAGTTATTGACTCTACATACTCTATTATACCCTACTGACTCCTATCAGTTCCAAGAGTTATTTGAAAAGGAAATAACGAAACTTACTCATGATAAGACTTCAGGCATGCGCCATTCAGCCATCCTGGTGATACTTGGCCGTCTAGTTGTGCTAACCGAACTGCTCCTGAATCTCGTATTTCAATCACATGGTACGGTCCCAGCTAATGCATTTGGAGTTTACCTAGGAACTTTTGGAACTTGTTGTCGTACAGTAAAACTTTTCCTCCGACCGTAAGCGTTTTATGCTTGATATGACGGTCATGCCAAGCTTTTTGTCTGTCTTTTTGGACAGTCTGATGAAACTCTGCTAAAAACCTGTCCTCTTCAAGTTCTTGTAGTTCATATAGTCACTCCTGTAATGAGTCTTCTTCTGTTAAATGTAGTGTTGACACGATTAGCAGGCTCGGCATGACAAATTCATCCGGTACTACTACTTCCCTCCCGTATACCAGCTGGAACGAAGTCTGGTTGTTCAGTATTTTAACAATTGTCTTGTACGCCCATAATGTTGCTGGTATGCGGTCATCCCATTCATCTCGATCAGCATTGCAAATCGTTGTTAGTCCTTTCTCAAGAATCTTATTAAATGCTTCCATTGTTCCATTTGCCTCAAGATGGTATGGACTTCTCTTATGATGTTGTACCATGAAATTTCCTAACATAGATTTGATCGTTGCATTGATAAAGTGTGTACCTTGATCACTGGTTAGACTTTTGGGGCAGCCAAATCTGCTGATGATATTTTCAAATATGAACCTGGTTGTTGTTTCTGCCATGCAATCCTTCACTGTTACCGCTTCTGCCCACCGGGTAAGATAGTTTGTTGAGGTAATGATGTACCTAAACTGTGAATGTCTTGCGACCGGTGCTATCGGTCCTCTAAAATCAACATCCCACTTCTCAAATGGTTGTAATGCTTTTACAGGATGAACTGGTAGCTCATCTCTGTGCAATGGAAGTCTCGTTCTCTGGCAAACATCGCATTTCTTTACAAATTCTTTACTGTCTGTGTGCACTGTGGGCCACCATAAGCCTGCTTGTAGTATCTTTCTTGCAGTGGGTTTTGCACCAACGTGTCCTCCCGCAACTCCACAATGACACTCCCACAGTATATCTTCCCTTTCATGATCCAGGACACATCTTCGCAACACTTGTTCTAACCCCATATTATACAATTGTCCCGCTATTAGCTGATAATCTGCTGCTCTGACTACCAAATGTCTTTTCTGAGTCGTTGTATATTCATTCGGGCACTGTCCTGTTGCCATATAGATTGCTATCTGGTCTAAGTAGTCTGGGATGGCTTCTACTCTAAAAATATCAGCGTCTGGTAGCTGATCATTCAGGGACCCTCCATTTTCTCCATTTTCCAGCCTTGACAAATGGTCAGGACCCACATTCAATCTTCCTGGTTTCACTATCACCTCAAAGGTGAAATCCTGAAATAGTAGGAGCCATCTACAGATCCTTCCTTCAAGGACCGGTTTGTTAACTAGGTATTTTAAAGCCGAAAGGTTCATGAAGAATTTAAACGTACCTCCTCACAGGTAGTGGCGAAAATTTTGAAGGGAATACACCATTGCTAAAGCCTCTCGTTCTATTTTGGTGTAGTTCCTTTCAGCTGTCGATAACTTCCGGCTTGCAAAATAAACTGGGTGATCAACTAAACTATCTCCTGGTTGAGCCAAAACCACTCCTAGTGCAATGCTGGAGACATCAATGTGGGCGTGGAATTGCTTGTCCCAATTAGGATGAACTAATATGGGCGCGCTTACTAATTTTTCTTTGAGTGTATTAAGGGTAGTAGTACAGTCGTTTGTCCAAATGAATTGCTCTGATTTCCGCAACAGCTTCTCCAATGGGGCTGTTATCTTCACTTAGTTGCGGATGAATCATCTGTAGTAGCCGGTGTGGCCTAGCAGTGACCTTAACTGCTTCACGGTTTCCAGTGCCTCTATGTTGATTATAACTGCCACTTTTGTTGGATCGATGCAAACCCCTTATTTGCAAACAACATGTCCTAGTAGCGTCCCAAAGGGTACTGCAAAGATGCACTTCTTAAGGTTTAATGAAATCTGGATTCGTCGACATCCATCAAACATTATCCTTAACCATGTTGCATGATTATTTAATAGACTGTAAATTGTCCAGTCATCCATATAAACCTCTAGGAACTTATGGATACATTTCTGAAATGCTGCTTTGATAATCCGTGAAAACACTGACGGTGCGTTTTACAACCCGAAGGGCATTACATGATATACAAATGAGCCCCATTCGGTCGTGAAAGTTGTTTTCTTCTTATCTTCTTGACTATATCCTGAAAATCCATCCGTAAATGAATAAGCTTCATTCCCTGCAACATTGTCGAGCACCTCATCATTGAACGGAGTGGGGAATGGATCATGGATGCATGCATTGTTAAGGCTCCTGTAGTCAACACATACTCGAATTTTAGACTTTTTGTTTTACTTTGTATGACTATAGGACTTACCCACTCTGCTTCTTCTACCGGAAATATCAACCCTTCTTTCAGCATTTTATTAATCTCTGCCTTGACTTTTTCTTTCACTCTTGGATTCAAACGGTATGGTCTGTGTTTTACCGGTCTTACATCGGGCTTCAAAATTATACGCATTTCCCCCATGTCTCCTTTTATTCCTTTCGGTTCCGATACTGATGATGGGAACAATTCTTCATATTCCTGTAGCATATTAAATATCTCCTAGTCGTTTCTGCATCCTAGTATTCACCAATTGAGGAAAGTTTGGGCTTTTCTGATGTTCAGCTTCTTGGTCTTTAATGGTAGCAGATGAATTCCTTATGTTGTAGGTTCTTCTTGAATATCCCGCTCCCCTTCTTTTTCTTCAAAATATAGATGTTTAAGATCTTCTAGATCATCATCATCCATTTCACTGTTTATCTTTTTGCATGCTACCGATTGTCTGACACTCTGTTTGGGGAGTGGTTGTTTTGCATCCTCCTTACTCTCTGGGAAGAACAGTACCCTTTTAATGGCCTTCAATGCCTGTGTGACTCTTTTTGTTTCTCCTTCAAAAGAAAATCATTGCGTAAACTTATCCGCAACTACTCGCTAGGTACCAGTTCCTCTTTTCTTCTCTTCATTTAGGTACCAAGCCTGCAGAATCGAATGCAGTGAATGTATAAACTTGTGCACCCACAAGTCTTCCAGGCACCCTACTTTCTTCCATTAGTACTCACAATATTGTAAATGTTTACTGGGGTCATAATCCCCTTGGTACTTTTCCATGAATTGTGGTCCTTCCTCTTCCTTGAATCTGGCCCTTGACGCTGCTGCAACCCCCTCCCATCACGACAAAGAGTTGCGGTGGTTGCTCCACCACCTTGTTGACGTGGATTGTAAAGCCACATCCATGAGCGGGACTCTATTTTCCATTGCTACTTTATCTTCTATTTTGGCAATAAATGTATTTACAACATTCATATTTGATAAAGTCAGATATTATCTTACCTCAGTTTTGATCCAATTGATTCTTTGGATGTTAGCGCATCTTCTTGTATTGGTCTCATATCCCCCCTGCTTCCAATCATCGCAGGCTATTTCTGAGCCCAAGCCTAAGCTTTGAACACTTCTCCAGCTTACAGTCCCCCTCGCTGTTGGGTTGATATAATCTTCTCTTTTCCCTGTTGTCATCTGATAAAGATGATCAAGAAGCTAAGCATCCTCTCTGTTGTCGACAATCTCTGTGTATCAGGGTCCTTGATATGGGTCAAGTGGTTGAGTGACCCTGAATTCCCCATCTTCAAATATCATTAGTTCCTTTTTCAAATCGATCACTGCATATTTCTCGAAAGCCCAGTCTATCCCCAATAATGTTGCATACGGATCCTTATCCCCCATGATGTCTATCACCTTGAAGTCTGTGTATGTCTTTACTCCCGAAACATCGACTTCGACCTCCTCCATCCTGCCTATGGGCACAATGCAGTACTAGTTTTCCATGCGGAGCTGTATTGGTGAATATGTCAGTTCTGGTCTCCCCAATGCTTCCCATGTCTTCCTTTGCAAAATGTTGACATCGGACCCTATGTCAAGCATTGTGTCCTTAATTTGGAATCCCGCGACTTGAGTGTTTACACATAATTATTTCCCTCTTCTTCTCTTATTTCTTTTGACTCTCCGTATGTATTTATGTTTTGCATCATTTGCCTCCTCTGGTTCTGTGGTTTCCTGCACCACCATCTCCAGATTCTATTTCAGTTGCTCCAGCATCAGTGCATTAGCTACAATTTTTAAAAATAGTCGGAACCATTCTTCAATCATTGTGCTTGTACTAGTATGTTTCTCCTTGTCCATATTTGGCTATGGTAAATCAATGCCTTTGCTCCCTCCAAGTTGGGCAAATGTTTCCACTACTTCTTTAAAGTATTGCTTCTGCCTATCTGGCCTAAACACTGGCTTTGGAGATGTTGGCTTTATCAGCTTTATTGGGTCTACATTCTGTGCATCTTCCCTTGTTCTCTTTCCTCCCAATGTCACTATGGCTACATTCTGCATATTCGGAGCCTCTACTATTATTGGCTCTACATTTACCATATTTTCTCCTCGTTGTCTGGCTCTTTCTTCCCATATTTTAATTATCTCTGGGCAGTCCTCAGTTGCATGCGTATTGGGAGCACCATGGTCTTCTAGGAAGTGGACATTCCCTATCTATGTGGCCCTCTTGGTCACAGTTGTAACATCTTATAGGTCCTCTTCCTCCAACTCTGCCTCTTCTCATGCCTCCTCCTCGTCCCCTGGGAGCCTCATTCACTCTATATGATGGCCTATCCAATCGTTCCACTAGTGCATCCAAGGCCTTACACTGCTCTGTGTTTTGCATTATGGAAGCAAAGAACTCACAATATATGTTGTTTGGAATGTTAGAGTATTTTTGCAAAACTGGGCATAGGCAGGGTGGATGACTAATGCTTTTGCATATATCGCAGTATTCAGTTGCGGCCTGACTCTGTTGCACAGGGAACCCTGGGTAGTGGGGTTGCGATAGATATATCCCTTAAGTGTTTATCTGCGCAACTCCTCCTACTGGTGGAGTTCCTTGTGTCCCTGTTGTGAAACCCTCGTATTCTGCCCCCGCAACCTTATACGTTCAGTGACCATGTGTCCCTCCATCAGATAGTGCATACACCATACATTGGGTCTTGCAGGTCGCATTGGCTGGATATCCTTCAACTTTTCCATTATACTGGCTATCTGATGTTGTAACCCCAATATGGAAGGGTCTTGAGTTGCTTCCCCTCCTTTTAACTCCTGTGAATACCTCGCCATGGCCTCTATCTTCATGGCTTGCTCCAATGCATCTTGTAATGTATCGATCTTTTGTTGCGTTAATGGAGTTCTTGTCAACGGAACAAGGACCTTGATAAACCAATCTCTCTGATGATTCAGATTGATTGGGTAACTCAGTTTTGCAACCGCATCCTTGAACCTTCTCATCAGATCCCATGCAGTTTCACCTTCCCGTTGTTTAATCTCCCACATCTCTGATAAACCCTGCTGATATGTCTGAGGTAACTTGAATTCTTTAACAAATTCTTTCTTTACATCATCTAACATTGGGTTTGAATGAGCTTTGGACCATTTAATAAACCAGCGAAGAGCTGTCTCCCTGAGAGTAGTTTAAAAATCGATCAACTTAACCGCCTCTAGTGTCTGCCGAGCCCTCCATATGGCTTCATAGAGATACCAGTGCTGCTCCACATCATCATTGCCTCTCGCAGAGAAATCTGGGTATCGGGTAAATGATCCCGCCATACTTCTTTGTGTGGATGGTACAAGAATAAAATCTCTATTTCCTGGCTGTGAAATTGTATTACTAGCACTACTGCTAGTATGTATTACTGTTGTAGACTAAACACTATTCAACTTACTCAATTATCGTAACTTAACAAAAATTTCTCCTAGTGGCTGATAGAGTACCAGGGGAAGGTCGGGACTAGAGCTACTTGAACTTTGGGGAATAGAGTTACCTTGAGTTATGGGTGTTGGCACCTCTCGTAATAGTTGCTCCATCGCAACATGCAACTCCACATCGGACATATCCTTGGGGCGCGCATCCTCCACGTTGGACTTTTCTCCTTTTTCCCTTTGGGCTGGGCTCCTATACACTTGCCTGAATCCCTTGATGGTCCCTCCTATTCCTTGGGATCCCGTCTGACCTTCCATCTCCTTTGTCATCTGCGACGCCTTCTCCTTGTTCTGTCCACTACTTTCCTGCTTCTCCAACTCCTTCATCACTCTTTCCCGCCACTTCTCAGCGATCTGCGCCCTCTGATGTGCTCGTCGCTCTCTTAACCTACTGGAGGTCTCGGCATCCATATCCCTATTCCTCCTTTCAATTTACTTGTAGAATCTATCCCTCAACTCCTTCCCCCTGTATTGGAGGTTTAAGTCTCCATCTTAGATTTTTGAAATTCCATCAATCCCTCATCTACCATTAAAGCTTTGATCCACAAAGGAATTTCCTTCAACAACTCTCCTCGCAATCCAGATCTAAATAAGACTTCTACTTTTGAGAAGGACTGGTAACACTCGGCCATGAATTCCACTATATATCCTTCCAATGTAGATTTCACCCAGAAATCTACAGCTCGGGTCAAATCAGTATCTACCCAATGGAGTGCTACCAGATCTACGTGTAACCACTTGCAACAGATCTTACGCGAGCTTCCTTGGACTGTCTTGACTTGTAGTCTTCGTAACCAATTATAGAGTTCCTCTGGAAACTTTCCCCATAAAATTTTATAGATATCACTCTCATATTCAGAAAATAGAACTCGATCCTTAACAGTTTTCTCCTTCTCATGTCTCAACTCAGCTTGCTGCACTATGAACTGATCTAAGTGGTTATCCCACCAGCTTTGTATTTCTCTCTTGAAGATTCGTCATACCATGATCTAGCTCCTAAATGAAATTTCAGGTCCCAGCAACGGAACCATTTGTTGGCGAGAAAGAAGATCTTTGAGTAAGACCCAGGTTCAGGAGAGAGAGGCCAACAAGGTTTCCGCAATATTCTAGCACAACATCATAATTTTAACCCTACTCTGAAGAGTAGAGAGTCTCACCCGAGTCGTGTCGTGACCTTAGTAAGGTTAGGAATAGATCAGCTATTGACTAATCACAACCATAGAGCGAAACAGACAGAACTAGGAACTGCAAACAGATTTAGCTACCTTGCGCAAGATACTACTCATGAAGCATATTCAGGATGCAAAATTAAAATTTAAAAGTTGGAAATACATTCATCATAACCAAATTCTTAACAAGGAACTCAGGACATCAAACCTAGGTAGCAGTATATTTCATTATCAATGGCGAATAGTTACATTAGTCCTCAGAGTTGATTACAGAAGGACGGATTACAACATTGCAGAACATAATAGAATAGAACCGAGCAGAACAGAATAGAGCTCTCCTACGGCTCTCTTCCTCAACCCTCTACTGCACCAACCTCTTGTCTCCGCTGGTTGATTTCCTATATGTTCCTTTTACAATGTGACTGTCATTTTTCCCTCCTTTCCCGCTCTGTTGTCTGCTGCATCTTCCTGATCACTGGGAGTTCCACTGCTTATCCTTGTCTCTCTTTCCTGCCATCTGTGCTAGTTTCTGCAACTGCCACGTCACCTGCTCTTCATCTCTCCACAACCGTGACAGCTCCCTCTCTACCGTGGTTGCGCTCTGCCACCTATCCTCCGTGACTCAAATCCGTTTCATTTTCAAAATAAGGGCCCCAACAAGACTCCGATGGAAAATGCATTATATTGATCCAATTGTTTAGAGACTATTCAGTTTCAGGAGAGTTTGATGTGGGAACAACACTAGAGAAGTGTTGCATGCAAGAACATTCCAAAGGTATCAGATCGGGACAGATTGATTCCTTTCTTGTTGAGAGGGAGTGTTGAAATTTGCAACAAGAAACAGTGAAATTGGCATCCAGAAACAAAATCCAAAAAATGGCACCCAAAAATGGCTACCATGTGAGGCTTTTTATTTAATTATCCCTTAATTAAATTGAAAGTAAATTGTAATTTCATCTCATAACAACTTGTATCAGTTAACTAAGTGAGATAGACTTAATTAGCTCAGGAATTTCGAGTTAAGGGTCAAAGGTGAGCCATGTGGAGTGATTCTATTACTTTTAGGGTCCAGTTGCAGTCAATGCATTAGTTTTGTGCATGTGTAATCAGTTAACTCAAATTAATTGAGTTAAAATCAGTTTAACTAGTTCTAACTGAGTGATGAGCTACTGAGAGGTCAAGTGAATTAAATTAGATTTAATTCACAAGTAGTGATATACCAAGTAACTACTGATTCATTATTAATATATGCATGCATGTCAATTCTTATGATGACCCGATTGAGACACAAGTTAAAGGGAAATTAACTATCAGTTGTATTATTAGTGAATTGCCTGGGTGCAATTATAAAGTTAGAGGAAGGCTCCATAGGTATTGCGTAGTAAGTGAAGGCTCATTATCCTATTTAATAGGTATTAATTTCCTAGGGATTGCATGAGGAAGGCTGGGCTAAGCAGGGGCTAAGAATTGGCTAAGTGTTGGTCAAATTTTCCTGAGAATTGCTAGTCAGTTTTGAGCAGGATCAGGGTGAGACAATTGGTAGAGTGTAGGATTTTCTTAGTGTGAGAAAGCATTGTATTTTTTCATGATTCGTTGACTATGTACAATATATTATAGAGGGGTTTTGAGCAAGTGCTTTCCCCATATACATCTCGTGTTGTGTGATTGATAATTTCCTTTATCTTACTTGCATGTGATTGAGCTATCATGTTTTATATTCCACAAATATAGTATAAGGATTCAGTATCTTGTTTTAGTACATTACATGATCGGATTGGATCCATTGATATAGAGTTTCTAAATAATTTCTACATGGTATCAGAACTGTGTTAGAGATTTTCTACATTGTATCAGAGCAGGAATTTTTTGGGCAAAGAGTTTTCAGAGAATTTCTAAAAATTTTGATGCATATTTTTCTTTAAAAAATAGCATATTTAGATTCCTTGCGAAAAAAGACCCAAATTGAAAAAAAAATCGGTTGAATCGGAGCTCGGATGAAAGAGATATCGTTGATTTAAAATCAGCTCCTTTTTAAGAAAAAATTGTGATTGGGGCACAATTACAATGTGCGCGAGTCGGAAAAGGAAAGAAAGCCAAGGGAAGAATTCCCAAGGTGAAGAGGGCAAGAGATACTTGTCCAAGATTAGATGTTTTCACTGTCACGAGCATGGGCACTATGCTTCGAATTGTCCACAGAAGAAGGCAAACAAAAAGGAGCCAGCAGTTGCAACGAGTGAAGCATTGGCTTCACAGTTCAAGTTTAATTTTACTCTCATTGCATGCATGGCCAGCACTGTAATTCCATTCATGTGGTATCTAGGCAGCGGTGCCTCGTTCCATATGACGGCGAATAGAGATCTCTTCAGTGACTTGGAGGAGAAGGACCTCCATCAGAACATAGAGATTAGAGATGACGGGAGGTATAGCGCAACTGGCATAGGTACGATTACCTTTCAGAGGGAGTCTAGCTTCCTTCTCAGACTATCAAATGTTTTGTATGTTCCAGGCCTAAGGAAGAATCTTGTATCTCTAGCGGTATTGGAAGACAGTGGTTATGAGGTGACTTTTATAAAAGGAAATGTGTTCCTTAAACACATAGCCACAGACAGTTGAAACAGATTGGTTTAAGATTCGAGAACATCTATGCTCTCGAGGTCGAGGATGCATGCAAATCTTTGAGGAGAAAAGCAGTGGTCAATGACTTGGTGGTTGAGAGGGAGAAATTATCTCTCAACATGCAACCTCAGAAGTAGTCTCATAAGGTTGTGGAGGAGCCACAATTGGAGAAGTAGAGAGGAGACCGAGTGGAAGAGTCCACTCAAACAGAGACCTCCACGAGGGGCAAATTTCGAGCCCAAAAGGAAGAGGGAGTACATGTATCTATACCTCCAGGTGTGAGGTTGGGTGATGTGCAAATATAATCCTAAGAAGAAATTTGGGCAGGTTCCATTGAGATGGTGTGTCTCGTGGATCAAACCTGACTACGAGGAGCCCATAGTATAGCAGTAGCAGGAAGTATCGGTTATATTGATCTAGTCAGATGTCAGGAAAGACATAAATCAGAGTGACCGATGTCGGATACTAGAGCGCAGATCAGAGTTGGCAGTAGTGCAAAGTGCATGGATGCATATGCCAGCAGAGAGTCTACTAGACATGTGTCGTAGGATCCAGCAGTCGGAAGACTTTGATAACAGATGCATTATATTGATTCATTTATTTTGAGGCTATTCAGTTTTAGGAGAGTTGCATGTGTGAACAACACTAGAGAAGTTTTGCATGCAAGAACATTCCAAAGGTACCGGATCGAGACAGATTGATTCTTTTCTTGTTGAGAGGGAATGTTGAAATTTGCAACAAGAAACAGTGAAATTGGCATCCAGAAACAAAATCAAAAAAATGGCACCCAAAAATGGCTACCATGTGAGGCTTTTTATTTAATTATCCCTTAAATAAATTGAAAGTAAATTGTAATTTCATCTCATAAGAACTTGTATCAGTTAACTAAGTTAGATAGAATTAGTTAGCTCACGAATTTCGAGTTTAGGGTCAAAGGTTAGGCATGTAGAGTGATTCTATTATTTTCATGGTCCAGTTGCAGTTAATGCATTAGTTTAGTGCATGTGTAATCAATTAACTCAAATTAATTGAGTTAAAATCAGTTTAACTAGTTCTAACTGAGTGATGAGCTAGTGAGAGGTCAAGTGAATTAAATTAGATTTAATTCACAAGTAGTGATATGCCAAGTAACTAATGATTCACTATTAATAGTTGCATGCATGTCAAATATGATGACGACCCAATTGAGACAGACATTAAAGGGAAATTAACTATTAGTTGTATTATTAGTGAATTTCCCAGGCGCAATTATATAGTCAGAGGAAGGCTCCATAGTGATTGTGCAGTTAAGGAAGGTTGATTATCCTATTTAATAGGGATTAATTTCCTAGGTATTGCGTGAGAAAGGTTGGGCTAAGCAGGGGCTGAGAATTGGCTAAGTGTTGGTCAATTTTTCCCGAGAATTGCTAATCAATTTCTTGGTAGAGTGCAGGATTTTCTCAGTGTGAGACAACATTGTATTGTTTCATGATTCTTTGACTATGTACAATATATGATAGAGGGGTTTTGAGCAGGTGCTTTCCCCAGATACATCTTGTGTTGTGTGATTGATAATTTCCTTTCTCTTACTTGCATGTGATTGAGTGATATTGTTTTATATTCCGCCAATATAGTAGAAGGATTCAATATCTTGTTTTAGTACATTACATGATCAAATTGAATCCATTGATATAGAGTTTCTATATAATTTCTACATGGTATCAAAGTTGTGTTAGATATTTTCTACATGGTATCAGAGTAGGAATCTTTTGGGCAGCGAGTATGAAGAGAAATTATGAAAATTTTGATGAAGGATTTAAAAAAAAAAATAGCATATTTGGATTCCTTTCGAAAACATACCCAAATTGGAAAGAAAAAAAAATCGGTCGAATCAAAGCTCAGATGAGGTAGATATCGTCGATTTAAAATCAGCTCTTTTTTTAGAATATTTTGCAACGGCAACACAATTACAATGTGCGCAAGTCAGAAAAGGAAATAAAGGCAAGGGAAAGAAGTCCCAAGGAGAAGAGGGCAAGATATACTTGTCCAAGATCAGATGTTTTCATTGTCACGAGCATGGGAACTATGATTCGAATTTTCCACAAAAGAAGGTAAGCAAGAAGGAGCCTGCAGTTGCAGTGGGTGAAGCATTAGCTTCATAGTTCGAGCTTAATTTTACTCTCATTGAATGCATGGCCAACATTGTAATGTGATGCATGTGGTATCTAGACAGCGGTGCCTCGTCCCAAATCACGGGGAATAGAGATCTCTTTAGTGACTTGGAGGAGAAGGGCCTCCAGGAGAACATATAGTTTGGAGATGATGGGAGGTATAGCACAACCGGCATAGGTACATTATCTTTCAGAGGGAGTCTGGCTCCCCTATCAGACTAATAGATGTTTTGTATGTTCCAGGCCTAAGGAATAATCTTGTCTCCGTAGCAGTATTGGAAGACCGTGGATATGAGGTGATGTTTAGAAAAGGAAAGGTGTTCCTTAAATGCATAGCCACGGGACAGTTGAAACAGATCGGTTTAAGGTCAAAAACCTGTATGCTCTTAAGGTCGAGGATGCATGCAAAGCTTTGAGGAGAAAAGCAGTGGCTAATGACTTGGTGGTTGAGAGGGAGAAATTATCTCTCAACATGCAACCTCATAAGCAGTCTCAAAAGGTTGTGGAGTAGCCACAATTGGAGAAGTAGAGAGGAGACTGAGTGGAAGAGTCCACTCAAGCATAGACCTCTAGGAGGGGGAAATTTCGAGCCAGAAAGGTAGAGAGAGTACATGCAGCTATACCTCAAGGTGTGAGGTGGGGCGATGTGTAGATATAAACCCGAGAATAAATTTGGGCAGGGTCCATTGAGATGGTGTGTCTCATGGATCGAACCTCACTACGAGGATCCCACAGTACAGTAGTAGCAGGAAGTATCGGTTAGATTGATGCAGTCAAATGTCAAGAAAGACATAAATTAGAGTGACAGATGTCGGATACTGGAGAGCAGATCATAGTTGGCAGCAGTGCAGAGTGCATGGATGCAGATTTCAGCAGCAGCGCAGAGAGCCAATAGACATGTGCAGTAGGATCCAGCAGTCAAAAGACTCTGATAATAGATGCATTATTCAGTTTCAGGAGAGTTGCATGTGCGAAAAAAACTAGAGAAGTGTTGCATGCAAGAACATTCCAAAGGTACAGGAACGGGACATATTGATTCCTTTCTTATTGAGAGGGAGTGTTGAAATTTGCAACAAGAAACAGTGAAATTGGCATCCACAAACAAAATCCAGAAAATGGCACCCAGAAATGGCTACTATGTGAGGCTTTTTATTTAATTATCCCTTAATTAAATTGAAAGTAAATTGTAATTTCATCTCATAACAACTTGTATCAGTTAACTAAGTGAGATCGACTTAGTTAGCTCAATAATTTCAAGTTGAAGGTCAAAGGTGAGGCATGTAGAGTGATTCTATTATTTTCAAGGTCCAGTTGTAGTTAATGCATGTGTAATCAGTTAACAAAAATTAATTGAGTTAAAATCAGTTTAACTAGGTCTAAATAAGTGATGAGCTAGTGAGAGGTCAAGTGAATTAAATTAGATTTAATTCACAAGTAGTGATCTACCAAGTAACTAATGATTCACTATTAATAGCTTCATGGATGGAAATTCTAATGACGACCGAGTTGAGACAGAGGTTAAAGAGAAGTTAACTATCAGTTGTATTATTATCGAATTTCTCGGGTGCAATTATAAACACAGAGGAAGGATCCATAGGGATTCCGCAGTCAAGGAAGGTTGATTATCCTATTTAATAGCGATTAATTGCCTACGGATTGCATGATCAAGGTTGGGCTAAGCAGGGGTTCAGAAGTGGCTAAGTGTTGGTCAATTTTGCCTGAGAATTTCCAATTAGTTTTGAGCAGGATCAGGGTGAGATGATCAGTAGTTTGTAGGATTTTATTTATGTGAGAAAGCATTGTATTGTTTCATGATTCTTTGACTATGTACAATATATTATAGAGGGGTTTTGAGCAGGTGCTTTCCCCAGATACATATTATGTTGTGTGATTGATAATTTCCTTTCTCTTACTTGCATGTGATTGAGCGATCGTGTTTTATATTCCGCAAATATAGTAGAAGGATTCAATATCTTGTTTTATTACATTACATTATCGGATTGAATCCATTGGTATAGAGTTTCTATATAATTTATACATGGTATCAGAGTTGTGTTAGAGATTTTCTACATGATATCAAAGTAGGAATTTTTTGGGTAGCCAATTTGAAGAGAATTTCTAAATATTTTGATGAACAATTTTCAAAAATAAATAGAATATTTGGATTCCTTGTGAAAAAATACCCAAATTGGAAAAAAAAAATCAGTCGAATCAAAGCTGGGATGAGGGAGATATTGTCGATTTAAAATTAGCTCTTTTTTTAGAAAATTTTGCGACGGTCGCACTATTACAATGTGCGTGAGTCAAAAAAGGAAAGAAATTCAAGGGAAAGAAGTCCCAAGGTGAAGAGGGCAAGAGAGACTTGTCCAAGATCAGATGTTTTCACAATCATGAGCATGGGCACTATGCTTCGAATTGTCCATGGAATAAGGCAAGCAAGAAGGAGCCTGTAGTTGCAGCAAGTGAAGCATTGACTTCATAGTTCGATCATAATTTTACTGTCATTGCATGCATGGCCAACACTGTAATGGGATGCATGTGGTATCTAGAAAGTGGTGCCTCGTTCCATATGACGGGGAATATATATCTCTTCAGTGACTTGGAGGAGAAGGACCTCCAGCATAACATAGAGATTGGAGATGACGGGAAGTATAGCACAACCGACATAGGTACAGTTACTTTTCAGAGGGAGTGTGGCTCCCCTCTCAGACTAGCCGATATTTTGGGAGAATCTTGTCTCCGTAGTGGTATTGGAAGACCATGGTTATGAGGTGATGTTTAGAAAAGGAAAGGTGTTCCTTAAACACATAGCGACAGGACAGTTGAAACAGATCGATTTGAGAATCAAGAACTTGTATGCTCTCGAGGTTGAGTATGCATGGAAAGCTTTGAGGAGAAAAGCAGTGGTTAATGACTTGGTGGTTGAGAGGGAGCAATTTTCTCTCAACATGAAGCCTCAGAAGCAGTCTCGGAAGGTTGTGGACCAGCCATAATTGGAGAAGCAGAGAGGTGACCGAGTGGAAGATTCCATTCAAGCAGAGACCTACAGGAGGGGGAAATTTCGAGCCAGAAAGGTAGAGGGAGTACATGCAGTTATACCTCAAGGCGTGAGGTGGGGCGATGTGAAAATATAATCTCGAGAAGAAATTTGGGCAGGGTCCATTGAGATGGTTTGTCTCATGGATCGAACCTGGCAACAAGGAGCCCATAGTACAACAGTAGAAGGAAGTATCGGTTAGATTGATGCAGTCATATGTTAGGAAATATAGAAATCAAAGTGACAGATGTCGGATACTGGAGCGCAGATCAGAGTTGGCAGCAGTGCAGAGTGCATGGATGCAGATGTCAACAGCAGTGCAGAGAGTCCAGTAGACATGTGTAGTGGGATCCAACATTCAGAAGACTCTGATGACAGATGCATTATACTGATTCAGTTGTTTGGAGACTATTCAGTTTCAGGAGAGTTTGATGTGTGAACAACACTGGAGAAGTGTTGCATGCAAGAACATTCCAAAGATATCGGATCGAGACAGATTGATTCCTTTCTTGTTGAGATTTAGTGTTGAAATTTGCAACAGGAAACAGTGAAATTGGCATCTATAAACCAAATCCAAAAAATGGCACCCAGAAATGGCTACCATGTGAGGCTTTTGATTTAATTATCCCTTAATTAAATTGAAAGTAAATTGTAATTTCATCTCATAACAACTTGTATCAGTTAACTAAGTGAGATAGACTTAGTTAGCTCAAAAATTTCGAGTTAAGGGTCAAAAGTGAGGCATGTAGAGTGATTCTATTACTTTCAAATTCCAGTTGCAGTTAATGCATTAGTTTAGTGCATGTGTAATCAGTTATCTCGAATTAATTGAGTTAAAATTAGTTTTAACTAGTTCTAACTGAGTGATGAACTAGTGAGAGGTCGAGTGAATTAAATTAGATTTAATTCACAAGTAGTGATCTACCAAGTAAATAATGATTCACTATTAATAGTTGCATGCATTTCAATTATGGTGACGACCTAGTTGGGACAGAGGCTAAAGGGAATTAACTATCAGTTTTATTATTATCCAATTGCCCGAGCGCAATTATAAAGTCAGAGGAAGGCTCCATAGGGATTGCGCAGTCAAGGAAGGTTGATTATCGTATTTAATAGGGATTAATTTCCTAGGGATTGCATTAGCAAGGCTAGGCTAAGCAGGGGCTAAGAATTGGCTAAGTGTTGGCCAATTTTGCCTAATAATTGCTAATCAGTTTTGAGAAGGATCAGGGTGAGGCGATCAGTAGAGTTTAGGGTTTTCTCGGTGTGAGAAAGCATTTTATTGTTTCAAGATTCTTTGACTATGTACAATATATGATAAAGGGGTTTTGAGCAAGTTCTTTCCCTAGATATATGTTGTGTTGTGTGATTGATAATTTCCTTTCTCTTACTTGCATGTGATTGAGCGATCGTGTTTTATATTCCTCAAATATAGTAGAAAGATTCAATATCTTGTTTTAGTACATTACATGATCGGATTGAATCCATTGGTATAGAGTTTCTATATAGTTTCTACATGGTATTAGAACTCTGTTAGAGATTTTATACACAAAGAATACACTTTCTTGTAACCTGTAAATTTGCGTTTTTGCATATCCAACCCAATGGATATCGGTTGTGATGAGGAATGGTTTCAAGATTAAGTTTCTTGACTAAGCCTTCAAATATCAAATTGGCTTGGGACCCACTATCAAATAATGTGTCAAAATTTGTATGTTTTGAAATAAACCTCACTGATATGAATGAAGTATGTTAGTGTTGCTATGCTAATTCCTCTTTCAAGTTCTATAAACAATGTCTTATATGTGCTTAAGGGTTCAAGTTCGCTTGCAAGTGATTGAGTCTCGTGAGTGATTTTTATGTTATTTTTATGAACAAATTAACATAAAAGAAAGAGTAAACAACAACAAATAAAAGTACAGTACATCACCATACAACACATCAACACAGGGATTTGATGAACTAGTTTTCCCTCGTGGGCCACATCTCCTTGGTCCAGCTTCCATGGCTTGGGTCTCTATATTATGCTCAAATTTTAAAATTGATGTGTTTACAATGCTTTTATGCTCCTCAAACCTGCACCAATGAGTTCAACATGCCCAAAAAAAATAGTCATCTAGCCTCTTTCTACTCCTGATTTGGTCGAAAACTCCAAAAGTTATGACCTTTTCCAATTTTTCCACAATTTATGGCCTAAATTTATCTAACTGGAGCTAAATTCACTTAGCTAGCGCTAAAACTGGAAGTTCCGGTAGATTTGGCGGACCACCAAACTAATCCACATTAACTTAATTAAGCGCATTAGTGCTAATTAAGTGTGGTTAGCTCTTAAACCGTGCTTATGGATAAAATTGGATTAGTGTTAAGTAATATGGATTAGTGCTAAGTAAATGAGGTTTAACATTTAAATCCCACACTTAAGGTTTAGCTCTGTCGGTCCTCCTCCAAGGTTATGGAGTCGTGGTCATGTGTTGGGTGTTGGCCCCCACTTCCCGCATCGGTTCAACTTTGAAAACATAAATATATGTGGTAACACATAGATGTTAAGATATAATGCGTAGACTGATTGGTAGTTGGCGTGTGTGTTGCATGGGAGGTCGCGCGTTCGAACCTCGACGCCTCCTCCCAGACTTGTAACAAACTTTTTACACCACTATGTGGGGAGCACGTGGCAGCCCCTGGCCAAGCCACATGTCTCCTCCTCATTAGTCTAAATTTCAACCACTAATAACCTGCCAACGCACCCAAAATTCGAACCAGTAAGATACTACCACTTGGTAGTCCCTCATTCGATAAAGAAAATTAACCATCTTTGACCCTGCCCAGTCAGCATGCCATGTCATTAGTACAGACTATTGACTGGACTACCTTTCTTCCTTTTTTTGCCAATTTTTGCCTATTTAGCAAATCAAACATAACTCATTTTTGGGAGCATATGGAGTCCATTTCGCGCAAAATGAAGTGCACCAGATCCAGAATGAAGAGCACTAAGTGGTCATTCAGGTTTCGATCCATTCTGAGAAATTTGAATTTTGAGCATAAAACTAAGCACCTGATCATTCCTCCCCACTAGAAGCTTTTGGACCCCAAAATATCATACCCAATTGTTTAACAAGTGAGGGTAAAATTTCCTCACCTTCCCAATTTTGATTCATTTGAATTTTGAAGGATCTTTTCCTTTGAGCCCCACTCGAAGATAATCAACAGTTCCTCTTGCCGATGTCCTTGTCCTTCTGTCAAGTATGGTGTCTTGTTGAAGCTCAACAAAGAAATCTAGAGAAATTTTTTCAACAGATGGTAGTTGAACATTCTCTCCTTGATCTTCAATCAAAGGAGGCTCATACAATCTCAAATTTTCAACATTAACAACTCAGTAAATTTGCATGTATGAAGGTAAATCAAGCTTGAAGGCATTTTTTCCAATCTTTTCCAAAATTTTGAAGGGACCATAATGGATTGGTTTCAGTTTTTTACCTTCTCCTTAAAGCCTTTCCTTGCTAATGTGAAGCCAAACTTCGTCACTAACTTGAAACTTATGATCCACACGATGTTTGTCGTGCCTCGCTTTGTACTTGCCTTGAAATTTTTCTAGTTCATCTTGCACTATTTGATGGATCAAATGAATTTTCTCTAGGATTGCTTTATCTATGTCGTTATGCCCATCGATAACTACATCCTTCCAAAAAATTAAATCTAATGGCAATTTTGGCAAGTAACCAAGACATGCCTCAAATGGCGATGTTTGAGTAGAGGAGTGTTTTGCACAGTTGTAAGCATGTTGAATGTAATGCAACTGTTCATCCCACAACTTAGGATGTTTGCTGCAATATCCTCGAAGAATATGAATGATTGTTATGTTGACCACCTCGGTTTGACCATATGTTTTTGGATGAAAGGTTGTACTCTTCTTCAACTTAGTATCCATTAAGTCCCACAAGCTTGACCAAAAATTCCCAACAAATCGAGAATCTCTATCACTTACAATAGATGTAAGCAACCCAAAATGAACCCAAACATTTTGAAAGAAAAGATGAGTTGTTTGTTCAGTTGTAACTTGATTTTTACATTGCATCAATATACACATTTTGCTGAACCTATCCACAACTACATACAAATAATCATGACCTCTTTTTGACAAAGGAAGACCTCCTACAAAATCCATATAAATACTCTCCCATGGACGTCAAGGAATCGGACATGGTATGTACAATACTAACTTCCTATTACTAGGGTTACTGACTGCACACAATGAACAACCTTTAATAAAACGTGACACACTTTCAAGCATTCGAGGCCAATAACAATACCTTTGAAGATTTTCCATTGTTTTTCTTACACCAAAATGTTCAACAAAAAGAGAAGTGTGTGATTCCCTTATGACATTCACTCTCTCGCCTGTGGAATACAAAGCTTTCCCAAATGATACAACAAGTTATTATGTACACGGTAATCCAATTCCTCAACTTGGCGACCTTGACTCAAGTTTGCATAAACATCTTGAAAGTCATAATCAAATGCATATTATTCAATGTAACTTTCATGTAAAACAGAAGTATTCTTGAGTAAAGTAGTTCCACTAATAATAGGCCTAGAAAGCATATCAACAACCTTGTTGTATATACCTTTCTTATACCTGATGACCAAGTGGAATTGCTACAGGAAACCCATCCATCAAAAGTGCCTTGATTACTACAACTTATTTTGTGATTGCAAGTATTGCAATGGTTGGTGATCGGTGTGAATGATGGTTTCCTTTCCCATAAAATAGTGTTTCCACTTCTTCAAACTTTGAACCAATGCATATAGCTCCTTTTCCTACGTAGGATAATTTATCACTGCACCATTAAACATTTATGAATGGAATGAAATGGGCTTACCATGTTATAAGAGGACTACGCCCATGGCATAGTCACTTGCATCGGTTTGAATCTCAAAGGGTTATCTCAAATCTTGTAGTGCTAGTATTGGGGCTGAAATGATCTTCTCTTTCAAAGCATCAAATTATTTTTGTTGCTTTCCTCCCCAATGGAAGACCTTATTAACACTAATCAATGCATGTAACAGAGTTGTAATAGAAGAAAAAATAGCAATGAACCTCCTCCAATATTGTGTTTCTTCTAGAAAACTTCTTACCTCGGTGACTATCTTGGGTGTAGGCCAATTCGAAATGACCTCAACCTTAGAGGGGTATATATTTAGCTTAGATCCTCCAACAATATGTCCCAAATACACTAAATAATTTTTACCAAATTCACATTTTGATATCTTCAAAAACAATTGTTCTTTTCTCAAGACATCAAGCACCTTTCTTACATGCATGACATGTTCATCACGTGATTTGTTGAATATCAAAATATCAACTAAGTAAACAATGAAAAACTCATCAAGAAATGGTCTCAATACATCACTCATAACTCTCATGAAAGTAGTTGGAGCATTGCAAATACGAAAAGGCATAACAAGCTACTCAAACAATCCTTGTTTAGTTTTAAATATGGTTCCATATGTCCTCCTCAATTATTCCAACTTGATGATAACCATTTCTTAAGTCTAACTTAGTGAAATAATTTGCATACCTCAGTTGATCAAGCAAATCATTAATCCTTGGAGTGGATTACGATTCTTTATCGTGATTTTGTTGAGTGCACGAAAATCCACACACATGCGCCATGTTCCATCCTTCTTGGGCACCAACACAATCGGTGAACCAAATGGCGAGGTAGATGGCAGAATGATACTTTTATTCAACAATTCTTGGATTTTCTTCTTGATTTCTGTACTTTCCATTATTGACATGTGATACATGTCAATGTTAGGGGTGGAACATCCTACTGCAGTTGTATCTCATGTTGGATTCCCCTCTTGGGAGGTAATCCCTTTGGTTCCTGAAACATATCTCCATGCTGACTTACCACATCAAACAAATCAAAATTTAATTTATCATCACAACCTTCAAAATATTCATAATCCTTATCATTCTTTTTTTTTATCATAATAAGCACAAAGTTTTTGCTTGAATTTACTAGTCTCTTCATTTGCCAAACATTAACTAAAGAGAGGTTTAGCTTTTTGCGATGAGCTCTCACAATATATTCCATTCCATATTTGAACAAGTGGTACTTTTTTCTCATGGAGATAGAATATTGCTTTCCTATCATAGAGATAGGGACTACTCAAAACAATTCCTGATATGACAAGCAGTACAACATCTAACTCAACTTCATCAATAAATTTTGCAGTAATTGCAAACCGGAAAATACATTTTCTTGTAACTTGTAAATTTGTGTCCTTGGTTATCCAATCTAAATGGTATGGCTTGTGATGAGGTAAGGTTTCAAGATTAAGCTTTTTGACTAAGTCTTCAAATATTAAGTTTGCTTGAGACCCACTATCAAATAGTGTGTCAATTTTTGTATGTTTTGAGATCAGTCTTACATGAAACACCTCTATTCTTGTTTCTTTTCTTGGAGTGTTATTGTGACAATTTGATGAACTAGTACTTATTGTGGCTTCTTTTCCCTTTGTGACCATGGCTACAATTTTAGTCTCATCTCCTGAGTCGGATCTGAGATCCCGTAGTGTGGTAGCAGTTGTCTTTTTTTCCCCTTGTTGTTGAATTTCTTCGGCCTCAATTCTAGATGAAGCTTCCAGCAGTGGGCTTCATCATGACCCTCTTTGGAACAGTGATTACATGTGGTTTTATCCCCTTATTTTTTAATGGATGCATTTTTCTTTTGTTTACCCTTGAAACCCTTTCCTTTTTCACTACCCTTAAATGGTTTTTTTTACCCTCTTCTTGTACATTTTTCCCTCTTGCCTCAAGGTGTGTAGCTTGCACACAAACCTCATCTAGACTAGTGGGATTAAACATGAGGATGGTATGTTTCAGGTAACTATGCAAACCCCCTATGTAATTCAACAAAGTTTCTTGAGAATGCAAATCAACACCTAACATAAGAGCTCTTCTCCTAAATTCATGAGTGTAATCTTGCACACTTTGACCTTTCATTTGTCTAAAGTTTTGCCAGCTCATAATATATTTTTGCATGTAAGCTAGAGAATATAATTTCCTTTTAACAACAGCATTAAATTTTACCAAGACATTGAGATCTTACTGTGTTTTTTAATCTCATCTTGTGTCTTTTCTTCCTACCATACGGTTGCGCCCTCCCTTCTCAAGGAATCCAATTGAATCTTTTTGTCATCCTCTTGAAGGTTCTGAATTCTGAAATAAACCTCCAATTGACGAATCAAAATATCCAACTTCTCTGCATTCACTTTTCCATTATACATCAGAAACTCAAATTTAACATCAAGTTTAAGTAAGGGTGATTTAACAGCTCCTTTTGAAGTATGTGGATGAACAGATGGAAGGGTTGTGGTAGTGGAAGATGATGAAGATGAAGGTGAATATGGTGGTGAGAATGATGGTGGAGTGAATGGTGGCTTCCTACCATCTCCATGGCCTCCTCCTCCTGGAGAACCCTCTCCTCTTGGAGGCCTAGAACTTTCTCCTTGCATCCTTAAATTCCTCTCCTCATAGAGGACCTTAACCATCTCAGTCATATCAAAAATTTCATTTATGAATGCTCTCTCATCTTATGTCATGGTAGGTTATCCTTCATGATACATGCTCACTAAAGACTCAACTTCAACTTGAGGATGTGTTGGTGCTGAAGACTTTTGAAACCTCTCCCTTCTTCCTCTTGACCCAATTGCAAGACTTTCAACTAGCTTCACTTCTCCTCTTTTGAGTTTTAACCTTGTAAGCATGACACAAACTTGCAAACAATTAGATCCCTTCTTGCATAACAAAACCTAAATCTCTAATACCAAAAATTATCTGAATTAAGTATGTTAGTGTTGTTGTGCTCATTCCTCTTTCAGATTTTGTAAACAATGTCTTATATGTGCTTAAGGGTTCAAGTTCTCTTGCAAGTGATTGAGTCTCATGAGTGATTTTTATGTCATTTTTATGACCAAATTAACATAAAATAAAGACTGAAAAACAACAAATAAAAGTACAATACATCACCATACAACACATTAACACAAGGATTTGATGAAGGAGTTCACCCCTCCTAGGCTACCTCTCCTTGGTCCAACTTCCATGGCTTGGGCCTCTATATTATGCTCAAATTTGAAAAATTATGTGTTTACAATGATTTTACACTCTTGAAACCTACACCAATGAGTTCAACATGCTCAAAAAATGGTCATCTAGCCTCTTTCTACTCCTGATTTGGTCGAAAACTCAAAAAGTTATGATATTTTATTTTTTTCTTCAGTTTTTCCACAAATTGTAGCCTAAATTTAGCTAACTAGAGCTAAATTCATCTAGCTAGAGCTAAAAATGGCAGTTCTGCCAAATTTGGCGGATAGCCAAACTAATCCGCATTAACTTAATTAAGTGAATTAATGCTAATTAAGTGTGGTTAGCACTTAAATCACACTTATGGTTAAAATTGGATTAGTGTTAAGTAATATGGATTAGCGCTAAGTAAATGAGGTTTAACATTTAAATCCTGCGCTTAAGGTTTAGCTCCACCAGTCCTCTGTCGAGGTTATGGATTTGTGGTCACGTGCAGGGGGTTGGTCCCCACTTCCCCCATCAGTTCAACTTTGAAAACATAAATATATGTGGCAACTCATAGATCTTAAGATCTAATGCGTAGACCAATTGGTAGTTGGCATGCGTGTTGCGTGGGAGGTCGCAGGGTTGAACCCCGACACCTCCGCCTAGACTTTTAACAAACTTTTTACACCACTATGGGGGGAGCACATGGCGGCCCCAGGCCAAGCCACGTGTCTCCTCCCCATTGGTCTGAATTTCAACCACTAAGAACCTGACAACGCACCCAAAATTCGAACCAGTAAGATACTGCCACATGGAAGTTCCTCATTCGACAAAGAAAATTTACCATCTTTGACCCTGCCCAGTTAGCATGCAACATAAGCAATATGGACTGCTGACTGGGCTACCTATCTACCTTTTTTTTCCAAATTTTGCATGTTTAGCAAAGTGAATAGAACTCATTTCTAGGAGAATACAAAGTCCATTTGGCACGAAACGAAGTGCGTCGGATTCAAAATGACGAGCACTACGCGATCGTTCAGGTTTCGAGACATTTTGAGAAATTTAATTTTTTAGCATAAAATTGAGCACTTGATCACTCACATGAAATAATTCAATCCTTGTTTCTTCATTTGGAGTGCTAGTGTGACAATTTGATGAACTAGTGCTAGCAATGGATTCTTTCTCTTCACACCCATGGCGGTAATTTTAGTTTCATCACGTAAGTCGGATCCCAAATCTTGTTGAGTGGTTGCAGCTATTTTTTGCTTTCCCTTATTGTTGAATTTCTTGGACCTCATCTCTGGATGAAGCTTCCAATAGTGGTCTTCATCATGACCCTCTTTGGAACAATTTTTGCATTTCATTTTCTCTCCTTCTTTTTTAGTGGATGCATTTTTCTTTTCCATTCCTTTGTAACCCTTTCCTTTCTCTCTGTTATCGCTCTAGTAATTCTCTAGGTTGTGAGATTTTGATTTAAAGTTCTAAGAACACTAGAGGTAACCACATACCAACTTTTAAACTCTAGGATCTAGCCTTCCTAGGGTTCAGAGAGGGCTCTCTCTTTAAGATTTAACTTTGTTTTGATTATAAAATATTAGGCTAGTTATGATTATGCAAATTGGTTTTGGTTTGGTTTGGTTTGCTGAGAAAAAATCACTTAGTGAGATGGATAGTGAAAGATTGTTTGTCCATTGGGCTAAAGAGTCAAAATTATAGCATATAGGACTAGGATCAAGGTCAAAAAATCAAATGTTTTCAGGGCAAGATAGATAAGTCTTTGAAGATATTGGGAGGTTGATTTGTGAAGTGGTTTGAATCGGAATAAAGAGCAATGAAGGATTCTTTGATTCAGATTAGGAAGGAGTAGACAGAGGTCATTCGAAAGAGGGAGAAATTAAGGGTTCCCTACTCTAGAAATCAGCAGAAAACATAGAAATGATAAACAATTAAAGACAGGGTGCTTTTAACAAATCCTGTAATAATACTCCTGATTTATCATTCAAATTTGGAACACATATAATGGTTGCATGTAAACATAAGAAGATAAACAATGACAAGTAGAAAGTACTTCACTTCAATGGATCATCTCATGAATCCTGAAATATGATGCTAGGTGATTTGATCTAGTCTGCTACTTGAACTTGCAACACAAAAGCCTTCAAGTACAGATAATTTGACTATAGAAATCTTCAGCAATTTATTCCACAATAATACTTCAAAAGATGAAATATATATACAAAAATGTTTACAAAATATCCTAGAATAATCATAGGGTTTTTCTAAGGAAAATAAAATATCTATTACAACAAAATAGGGACAACTTCTTAACAACTTAGCAAGCTATCCTATTTAAATAAAATAGAAAATTGTTTGTGGATTAGGTGCAGCTAGCTGCCTTGTTGTCATATTCGCTGGAAAATATATTTCAAATATGTTTTGAAATATTATCTTCTAATCTTATACTCTTTCATCTGATACACTTTACCTCTGATACTCTTTAAACTCTATCAAAACTGCCTTACTGCTGTAATTTTATGTTTTGACTGTAAAAATCAGCAAATTGTTTTAATCTTTCTTTCTAGCATTTGACTTTTACAGCAATTCTGTGAGTGATTCCCAAGACTGTTCATCAGGAATTTTTATCTTTTTCAGCTTCATAAAATTATCATTTGCCTCAGTGTATCTGGAAAATGTTGGTTTTATGACAAGTAAGTGTTTTATCTCATGTTGTAGATAAAATAAATCTTCAAAACTTCTTGTAAAACCTTCCCTGTGGGAATTCCTTGTCCTTCTGTCTTCACTTGCACTTTTGCATGATCTCTGAATTTCTTATTGTAGTCATCCTGTGGCATGAGTTTATCATTTATAACAAAAATATTAGGCAAACCTCTTTGCCTCAAAATCTCAAATTTAACCATGAATTTGGTTATAGCTATGTTCATGTTGGCACACTTCTCTTCTAGTTGCTTCGTTAGATTCTTCTTTGTAATGACTTTCCTTATTTCAAGGATTGTCTATGTCCTATCGGTGATCTCAATTTCTTCTAACTCCTATTTTTTCTTGATGTTAAGAAAGTCGATTAATTCTAGGGTCTGCTCAGGTTTGGCACCTAGCTCATCTTTGGTTTTATGAATCTCTGCTTGTGCTGCCTTCAATAAATCTTTTTGTTCATAGATTACTTGGATTGAGGGCCACACATCATTGATGGCTTCAATGATTTTGTTCCGTAACTGGTTTTTCACATATGACATTGGCTCCTTCAAGGTTAAATCCTTTTGTAGATTCTTCAGTTCTACATTTAACCTATTAGCCCTTTGCTCATGAGTTTTGGAATTGATTTGGGTATTTCTTTGTATCTTCAAGATTTTCAATCACTTTTTTCAATCTTTTAATCTCATTAGTTTGTAGTGTCATTTCTTCCATGGCTTTAACTAATTTATTAGCCTCATTTGAATGTTGAGTTGTTGTAGTAGATGATTTTGTAACTGAAGTTGTGGATGATGTCACTGGCACTGCAATAGCCAGTGGTACTTTAGGTGCCAACTCTTATGCCAGAGTTAAAGGCACAGCTGTAGTAACCATGGGAATTACTGTAGGAGTTTCCTGTGCTTTTGAAGTTTCCTTTTCATATACAAGCTTGTCCATTTGAATTTCCATTTCTTTGATCTGTCCTATTAATTGAAAAATTAAGTTCATCATGTCATCTTTCTGAGTCTGTTCTTGTACAACTTATTTGGCTTGAGGATGTTCAGTTGGTGGAAGCTTGAGTTGTTTCATTAATGCTGCAATATCAACATTCTTTTTCTTCATTAACTCTTATGCAGCTTTGACATTTGCAGGATCATATCCAACTTGAATGACCAACTCTTCTAAAGACTTAATCCTCAGATCTTTAGCATATGAGGAAGATTTGTCCACTTTCATTTGATCTCTCATGTTTATGATTGTATTCTGAAGTTTTTGGACACTCATAGCCTTGGTTGTAATGGTAGACTATAGCATCTCTGAACTTTTCCTATGAAACTCAATTTGATCTAGTGAATGGATATTTTATGTTAGCACTTCTAGAACAACTTTCTTGTAGTCTCCAACTGTTTTTGGAGTCTTAACTGTTAGTTGTAGCACTAACGTAATCAAATTTTTATTTGAATATTCAAAAGTTGATAAAATTTTGTTCTAGACTCCTGGTGTTTGTTTCAAATATTGATAATAAATCTCATTTTTTATTCCTTCATTCTTTGTCTTAATCCGCTTATATTTTTCCCTTATATCAAGATCTTTTTCTTCTGCCATCTGTGAGGAGGATGCCTCCATATTCTGTTGTTTCTCTACTACCTGTATATTTGAATTATCAGGATTTCCTTCATTCAAATTCTCTGTGATCGGTTCATTTGTAATGACTGTAGAAACATTTGTATTTGTCACTGGAACATTTGTGTTTTCTACCTCAATAATTACTTTCTCTTTATCAACTGGATTGATCTTAGGATTTTTATTGTGTCTTAATTTAAAACTAGTTTCAGTTGTTGTCTCAGCAATGTAAGTACCTTCTTCTCTGACTCTTTTAGTAGCTTTCTCTCCTTGATTTGCAGTTTGTAAGGTGTGACTAGTTTCACCCTATTTAACTGCATCTACCAAAGTGTTTTCTAGCCACTCAGTTTGATTGACATATTGTTAAATCTCTGGTTTTTTCTCATGAATATAGGGTGTTAGTTTGCACTTCACCCTCATTTTTCTTAATATTCCTTGTGGACCATAGTTCCATGAGAAGCTTTCTTCAAATATGTACTCTAGTAATTGTTTGGTTGCTTCTGTCTCTACATCTCTGTGATTACAAATAAAGGGTCCCACCTGATTATTCAACTTAAATTGGGTTTCCTTTTTAGCTACTAGGAAGTTGATATAATCTGAATTTAAGATTTTCCTAAAATACTCGAAGGCAAAAAATCTCATTGGCACATATTTAGGTAGTTTGTAGGGTAGAAGATTAGACCCAAAAATTCTGATTTTTGTATGTTTTTCATATAAATACCAATCTCCAGTTCTAGTCTGCTCTAATAGCTGTAGAACTTTCTTAATTTCATCACTGATTCTTGGTTGTTCCCGATTTGTCAACATATTTATCAATGGGTGGACAAAGTGATCTGTAAACTCTGCAAAACTGAACTTTGTGGACTCTTTTCTGATCAAAGATGTCCAAAAGATGACTGAAAGTCGTTTTTCTTCTATATCAAGCTTTTGGAGGGTTATAGGAAACTTATCTGCTTGAAAATACAAGAACATATGGAAGAGAAAGGATGTATATCTAAACACTCCTTTAGTTGGCAATTTGACTAGCTGATCATGGATATTATCAGCAATGTATTCATCATAATTGAAAATGACAGAAGGAGGTTGTCCTGGTGCAAAATTAGATAGGAAACCTAGGATTGATTCATTTGTATACTCATCTGTAAAGTATCCTAAGATAAATGACAACATGGAAATGACATGCCTAGACCCTTCTGGAAATTTTGAAGTGGAACAAGGAGAGTTAATTTGTGGAATTTCAACATGTAAAGGCATAACCACTTGAAAAATCTGAAACCTTTTGGGAAAATCAAGACCAATGTACAACTTTGTAAGTGCTTCTATTGACAAAGGAACTGCTTTGGGATCAGGTTTAAGCTGTAACATCTGGTTTATGGACTCAACAGTAATTGTAAACAGTACTTCTTTGTTTGCATTCACCATTGCTCTTTGTTTAGGTACATAATAGTTTTGACATAACCTAATAACCTTTGGGCATGGATGAGTGATTGGAACAACATATTTGGGTAGGTTTGACTTCCAAATTTGGACTTCTTCAACCTGATCTAAGGACTTTTCAAGGCTCGAACAATGAAGGTCTAACAGATTGAATTCTACTATTGGATCTGTTATTTTATAGTCCACATCTGCTAAAGGTGTGTGTTCAATGTATACAACAAGAGGTTGTAGAGGATTCACAATGATTGCAGTCTTGGAGGACATAGCTGGATTGGATTTTGGCATTTTTAGGCTTTCTGGATTACTGAAACTCTATTTTTAGGCTTTCTAGATTCTTCTGTAAGATTAAATGGTTTACATAAGTGTTTCTTGATTTTGACAAAGGTTCTTGGATGAAAATGGGTACAACTTGGTTCTTTCCTTGGATTTCAACTTCAAACTGTACTTCAGACTCTCACTGGTTTATAAAATAAGAAACAGGGGTTTCTTATGCTTTTTCAGTGAATATTGGGCTAAAAAGTGATTCAAATTGGGCGCAGAGGGTTGGAGTTACCTACAGAGGATTTCTAGGCAAGATTGGAGTCTTTTAAAGTCTACAAAGGCTAAAGTAAACTTGATTTTTCCTTTAAAACTGAATGCAGTATTTAAAACAGGGTTTGTATCAAATTTTGACAGGGTTTTAGCTCTTTTTTCGGGGAACTACAAGCTTTCTTTAGATAAATTTGCTTTACTGGGCTTAATTCCTTTAGAAAATTCTTTTCAAATGATAACAGGCTTGTTTTTTATAGGAAAATACCTGTTTGCGCAGGTATGGGTCTTTCAAAGTAGTTTCTAAGGCGTTTTGACAGGTCCTGATAGCTTTTGAAGGCTTCTGAAAGGAATCCAGAAGCTTTCTGCAATATTAACAGCAAATGTGGGGTTTTTTGTAGGTGTTAGGCTTGAAACAATGTACAGGCTTCTTTCTTCTCAATCTGGAGGATGAATACAGTTAAAATTGTGCAGGAAAGGGCTTAATGGTGCAGTTTAGAAGTTTATTGAGCGTTTTAGGTCTAAACAAGAGGTTGTAGAGGATTCACAATGATTGCAGTCTTGGAGGACATAGCTGGATTGGATTTTGGCATTTTTAGGCTTTCTGGATTACTGAAACTCTATTTTTAGGCTTTCTAGATTCTTTTGTAAGATTAAATGGTTTACATAAGTGTTTCTTGATTTTGACAAAGGTTCTTGGATGAAAATGGGTACAACTTGGTTCTTTCCTTGGATTTCAACTTCAAACTGTACTTCAGACTCTCACTGGTTTATAAAATAAGAAACAGGGGTTTCTTATGCTTTTTCAGTGAATATTGGGCTAAAAAGTGATTCAAATTGGGCGCAGAGGGTTGGAGTTACCTACAGAGGATTTCTAGGCAAGATTGGAGTCTTTTAAAGTCTACAAAGGCTAAAATAAACTTGATTTTTCCTTTAAAACTGAATGCAGTATTTAAAACAGGGTTTGTATCAAATTTTGACAGGGTTTTAGCTCTTTTCTCGGGGAACTACAAGCTTTCTTTAGATAAATTTGCTTTACTGGGCTTAATTCCTTTAGAAAATTCTTTTCAAATGATAACAGGCTTGTTTTTTATAGGAAAATACCTGTTTGCGCAGGTATGGGTCTTTCAAAATAGTTTCTAAGGCGTTTTGACAGGTCCTGATAGCTTTTGAAGGCTTCTGAAAGGAATCCGGAAGCTTTCTGCAATATTAACAGCAAATGTGGGGTTTTTTGTAGGTGTTAGGCTTGAAACAATGTACATGCTTCTTTCTTCTCAATCTGGAGGATGAATACAGTTAAAATTGTGCAGGAAAGGGCTTAATGGTGCAGTTTAGAAGTTTATTGAGCGTTTTAGGTCTAAACTAGCCTGCATTAAATTGTGGTCACATCGAATAGATGGTTGTTTTGGTCTTCGAAGGCAAAAACCGTAGGTGGTTATCGCATAGGAAATGATTGGTATGTGGTTTTGGTGGAATCGAATGCGATCCAATAGGACTTGGCCACGTGGAGGAGGGAGAAAGAGGGAAAACAACTTATTTCGCATGGTTTGTAATATGTTATATTCGCGCAACTTAAAATGCGATATGACAAGGTGATCGTTGAATCAGAGGGCTTTGATGTGAATGGTTGTGATTTATTTTTAGAGTAGCTCGGTATTGGGGCATGGGGCCCAGGGTTTGTTTTATGTGGCGGGGTATATTTAAACATTATAAATATATATATTTTTATAACGTAAAAACCTTATGTTATTTTGATTGGCGGGGGTAATGTTGTATGGTTAAAATAAAACATTAACGAATGTTTTAATAACCAATGGCGCAGGAATGGTAATAAATGGGATATAAAACATTTTTATCAAGTGTTTTATGTTTATTCGATTGGCAGTATATATATTATATGGTAAATAAAACGTTTATACGTGTTTTAAAACCATAGGGTGCGGGATTATAACATAAGATATATTAAAACCTATGGAAAGGGCGGGGGTTTATTATTTAACATGTGGGATAAATAAACCATAGGTTTAATGTAAATAAATGGGTTTTTGGGGATATTACATATAAAGAAATTAATAATATATACAGGAGGGGTTATGTTTATAGGGATTTAATACTTTATATTAGGAAATGTAATGAAATGAATTTAAAATACATAGAATTTAAACTAAGTAAAGTGTAAAATAGGAAATTAAGCATAGTTTGTCCCATTCTTTATTTTTACACATGAACTTAGGATAAAATGCATTTTGTAGGTTTTTTTAGTGCTTTTTGAATGAAAATGAAATTAATTAAGTAGGGTTTTTACTTTCACTAAGCAAAAAAGGTGTTTTACTTAGGAAAATGGATTGTATTTTTGGAAAACAGTGAATATGCTGATGAAATGGGTTTAATTTAGGGAATCCAATATTTTTAACCAATCAGTTATTAATCCTTAAGTCCGGTCCCAACAGAAGTCAGAGAAATGCTCTGAGCCTTTTTAACTAAAGGTTTTGAATACTAGATCATTGTGGGGGAGGGGAAATTAGTAATTTTTGCACGATGATGCTTTATTGCATGCCTTGCACAACTGCTTTCTACCTACCCATCATTATTCTAACATTTTTTACTTCATTTTCATGGGTGCATTTAAGCTTGCAACCCTAAATCCATTTTTCTTTCAAAGCATAAAAAATATCTAGGTCTAACCTTATTTCATCCTAGGGCTCGGATTAAACTGTTGAGCTCCTCATTTATTCTCTAACTATCTATTGATTTGTCAAGTTTAAACTGTTTGACATATCTTTATTCTCTATCTAAAACATGAAATTCAAACAATGAAAAGTTAAGATTAAACTATTTAACTGAACATGGATTATGGCATTTATTGACAATCTCCAGATAATCATTATTCTTGCAGTAAAAGTAAATAGTAGTGGCATTTTGACTTGCTCACTTTCATGTCTTATTTTATCTCTTTTTTCTTTTGGGGTCCATTTTTATTCTTTTTTCATCTTTTCTTTTCTGAGTCCTTTGATCTTTCTTTTAGGACTTTTACCCTCTTTTCATTTTTTATTATTTTCAAATATGAGAAAACAACTTGCAGAAAGCAAGGTATGTACATATTTACAAGACTATCAAAGTCAATTCAAAAATTATGAACCCTATTATTATAGGACCCTAACACTCTCCACCCTTAAATGGATTATTTTTACCCTCTTCTGGAATATTTTTCCCTCTTGCATCAATATGAGTGGCTTGCACACAAACCTCATCTAGACTAGTGGGATTGAACATAAGGATAGCGTGCCTTAGATACCTATGTAAACCCCCTATATACTTCAGCAACATTTCTTGTGAATGCAAATAAACACCTAACATAAGAGCTATTTTTCTAAATTCTTGGGTGTAATATTGCACACTCTGACCTTTAAGTTGTCTAAAGTTATGCCAATTCATGATGCCTTTTTTCATATATATTAGAGGGTAAAATTGTCTTTTAATTGTAGTAATTCAATTAGACCAAGTGAGTGAGATCTTACCATGTTTTTTAATCTCATCTTGTGTCTTGGCTTCCCACTATACTAGTGTTGCACCCTCCAGTCTCAAGGAAGCTAGTTGAATCCTTGTATCATCGTCTTGAAGGTTTTGAATTTTGCAGTAGACCTCCAACTATCAAACCCAATTGTCAAGCTTCTTTGTATTCACTTCACCATTATACATAGGAAGCTTAAATTTAATATCAAGTTTTAACAAGGGTTGCTTATCAATTCCTTTTGAGGTAGGTTGATGAGTATGAGTAAGGGTTGTAGTAGTAGAAGAGGATGAAGATGAAGGTGAAGATGGTAGGTGAGGATGATGGTGGAGTAGATGGTGTCTTATCACCATTTCCATTACCTCCTCCTCTTGGAGAACCCTCTCCTCTTGGAGGCCTGGAGCTTTCACCTTACAACCTTGTGTTCCTTTCTTCATAGAGGACCTTCACCATATTTGTCATGTCAAAGAAAGCCTTCCTAAAAACCTTCTAATCCTTTGACATTTTATAATTTCCTCCTTCATGATACATGCTTACTAAAGAATCTACTGCAACTCGAGGTGAATCTCGTGGTGGAGATTGTGGCAACTGTGCCCTCCTTCCCCTTGCTCCAACTAGAGAACACCCACAAGCTTGCCTTCTCCTCTCTTGAGCTTCAACCTTGTAAGCATTTCAACAACTGCAAAACAATTAAATCCTCCTTGCACAAGTAAACCTAGTGTTTTCATACCAACTTGATATGAATGGGAATATTAGTGTTTGTTATGCTAAGATCCAATTAAGGATATAAAGAAAGTGCTTGAGGATTATGAGGTTAATTGTAAGTTTAACATGAGTTTTTATGTGAATTTCATGATCAAATTAACATAAACAAAACATTGAACAACAACATTTAACAAACATGAACATTACCATAAACAGTAACACAACAACACATGATGAAGGAGTTCACCCTACCTAGGCTACATCTCCTTGGTCCAAGTTCCAATGGTTTGGCCCTCTTCTATTGTGCTAAAAAATGTGATTAAATATGTTTACAATGCTTAAACAGCTCTAAAACTTGTTCCATCAGCTCCAGAATTCCCAAAAATTCCTGTGTAGCCTCTTTCTGCCTCGAATTTCATCAAAAATGACTTAGTTATGACTTCCTCGAGTTTTTGCACTATTTGCTCCACATTTTCCCCAAAATTTGGCACCATCCTACAAATCCACTTGGAATCCAGCTAACTGAGCGCCAATTTTGCCAAAAACTGGGAGATATTGTCGGAGGCTTAAATGCCTATTGATGCCTTAAATCCGATTAATTAACCATACTGAATATGGTTTAACAAAATTTGTTTTTAACAAAAAAAATTGTCGCATGGTTTGACTAACCGTCGGCATGGTGGTCACATGGTGACATTATACGTTGTGGTTAAGCATTAGGGGAGTTTTGCGGTCTAAAATGGGCCTCCTAAGAAAAATGTACAACCAAATTAAATTTTATAAGAACCAATAGGATTCAAGATGATTATGTCACCCATGGGGGATGATTCACTTTTTTTGGAGTAAAAAAGTAAAAAGATTAAAAAATAATAAAATAATAAAACTACCTTTTCAACTTGTATTTTCTATTTATCTCCCTAATGTTTTACCTAAATTTCGAGCGGAATTACTCGTTGGATGTAAAATTTAATTCCTCATCCAAGGAGTACCCATGTTGCATACTTTTGATGGACACTGCTAAACGAAAAATGCGAAATACATGAAAAAAAACATAATTGCAATCACGTTTGTCATGTATTTCTCATTTTACATGTAGTAGAGTTCATCAAAAGTATGCAACATGGGTACTCCTTGGATGAGGAATCAAATTTTGCATCCAATGAGTATTCACTCTCAAAATTTGAGTAAAACCTTAAGGAGATAAGTTCAAAATACGAGTTGAAAAAATAGTTTTTATTTTTTCCCTCTAAAATTTGTTGATGTAATCAAATATTATTTTATTATTTCCACTATTATTTTATAATTTCCTTAGGATGTCCATTTTAGACTTCAAAATTCCCCTAATGGTTTGATGTTACAGTTATGGGGGGGGAGCAGGGCACGGGGCTAGCTTCTCGCCCATGGTCCCCGCCCCCGCCATGGTGACCAAGGTTGGGGCTAGACCGCAGCCCCCTCCCCAATGGCAGAAAACATGTCATAAAAAAACCATGCTAAAGCCATAGTATGCTAAGAACTATTACCATTGCGACATGGTAACACAGAGTGTTGTGTATTGTGAGGTCGGGGATTTGACCCCCGCTGTTGTTGCTAGAACTTGACCCAAAATTTTGTGCCCTCTCGTGCTGCCATGTGGTGGCCTCCGGTTGGACCACGTGGTAGCATGTGGTTGGCCCCATGTCCAACCAATCAAAACGTGTCAAATCAAACCAATGACATCATGCCACTTGGAACCACATGATTCGATAAGGAAAACCATTGACCAAGTCAACTTGCATAGTCACCCTGCCATGTAGGCACGAACAGTCAGTTGTATAGACTACTAATGGGATGTCCTGCATTTTTTTTTTAAATTGTATGTTTCACAAAGAGGACATAATGCATTTCTGGGAGCATACGGTGTCGGTTTTCCGCAAAATGAGTTGCGTCGGATTTTGAACGACGCGATCTATGTGATCATTCAGGTTCCACACCATTCCGACAAATTTCATTTTTTAGCATAATTTTGAGCACCTGATCACTTATGCAATGTCTCATGTGCCTGTATATGGATATGATTGATCTTCTCAACAAACTTTTTAGCCCTGAAGGCATCCCCTGTAAGATCCTCCCTCGCTTGTCATTGCTTTCCATATGCAATATCCAAAGGTGAAGGTAGAAAATATCCAAAACAAGTTTCAAATGGGGACTTCTAGTAGAAGTGTGGGTTGTTTTGTTATAAGAGTGTTGTATATATACCATATTTTCATCCCAGGTCTTCGGATGCTTCTGATTATAACCCCTCAAATATACACCAAAGTTTTTTTGACTACTTTGTTTTCCCATCTATGTGAGGATGGAATGATGTAGACCTCTTTATCTTAGTTACCGTCTTCTCCCACATTGTAGTCCAATTTACACTAAGAAATCTCATGTCCCTATTTGAAACGATGCTCCTTGGTATCCCAAAGTGCACCCATACCTATCCAAAGAACAAGTTTGTTGATTCTTGCCCACGGGTGGTCTTTTTATAGGGCACTAGAACACACATATTGCTGATCCTATAAACTACCACAAAGACATAGTCATGTCCCTTCCTGGTTGTTGGTAAACCTCCCACAAAGTCCATGGAAATGCTTTCTCGGGGACGAGTGGGTGTAGGTAAGGGATGATATAGACCCTATTTCCTATTACTAGTCTTGGTGGTATAACAAAGCATGCATCCTCTTATGAACCTAGCTTCATGTTCTTACATCTTGGGCCAATACACGTACCTCTACAAGTTGGCCATTATCTTCCCTACACCAAATTTTTAATGCCACCTCTCATATATATCGACCATCGGCTTTCATAGAGTAAACGCGAGCTGAGGGCTACTATGACATGACTCAACCTCTTAAATAACATTAAGGAAATGGATTCGACAAAACAAGACCTTAGTGACTTCCCTCAGGTGCTACAGGGTCCCCAGGAGCTAACCAACCACTTTAGGTGCCCAACCCCTGAGCTAACTTATTTTTCACTGACCTAGAGCCTCAGTCGCTCCCATGACAAGGAAACATAGCAGCTGAGACCCTCCAGTCGCTCTCATGAGCTTGCATCCCAGCGATTGTAGGCTTTTCCAGCAAGTTATGTGTAAGTGACCACGAGATCTAAGCCACTTTATTAGGGCTAGTCACCAATGTACTGCCAAGAACTTGATGTTACTCTATATAATAATGGATGACACACAAACTCAGTCTAGCCCTAATAGTCATTCCGTCAAGGACTTGACCTAACCCATTCTAGCCCTGATAGTCATTCCGTCAAACACATTAAGAACATGGGATCTACAGGTCATGAATGCATATCTGAACATAGAGATCTTAAACTTATATGAATTTTACCAAGAAGGACTAATGCCATCTCCCATTAGCTACAATAACATCTGTTAGGCCATGAATTCAATAACCTTTCATTTATCAATCAAATATGGTAAGGGCCATAACTTGAATCTGTCATAAAACCATGCTTATAACCAACATATAACCAAACAAATAAAAATGATAAAATAGCCATTAAAGCCATATAACAACAAGTACATTTAATCATAAAATAGAACAGGAACTTATCTCTTATTGACATATGAAAAAACCAACCAAGTCAGGGACTTCCACGTACCACCCAACCATAGATTAGGTTGAACCAAATATTTCTTTCAACCAATCACCCCCGTGCCATATTCCAAGCATGAATGTGGGATCTCATGGGATGATCAAATCCATAAAGAACCAAGGGATTCCAAAGGTTAAACCACCTCCACCTTCACACTGCCATGATCTCACCAAAAGTGGTCCCGAGATCACAAAACCAAACCGAGCTTGGATTCCTCAGTATTCCTTCACCATCCCTTGAGGAATTTTCCTTTCTCCACCCACTTTTTGAGGGCTTCCCAAAGAAAACCATATCCACCCCCAACCCTTGGGATTTTCCTAAGACCACCTCACTAGATCCAAAAGCTTCCAATAATCCAAAACTCAACCAAGAATGAATCCCATCACACCATGGTTGTCTGGAAATGGCAAGGCAAGGCTAATACCACTTAAGAAACTCGACAAAACCCATTCCAATGACAACATGAACCAAATACACACATGCATATACCATGAATGCCAAAACCAGCTAGGAACTCATACATGCAACCTCTTACCTGCAAGTATTCCTGCTGAAACCGCTTAATCCAACTCTTCCTTACTTGATCATTTATTTATTTTTCTTTCTGTATCCTTCCTTTGCTTGCTTGCTTGCCTTCTCCTCTCAGCGCTCTTCTCCTCTCTAAACACAATTCCAAAACTCAACTGAAAAAAATATTGTGAATTGATCCTCATAATTCTTTTTATAATTGAGGCCTCTAATTTCTTCATTTATCCTTTATTTTCCTCCAATTTCCTCCTCGTGCAAACATGTGACCTTTCATCTCCCTTTTCTCCTATTTTCCTTTATTTTCATAAATAATATGCCAAAATTCATTTTTGCCTTTTGAAATCATTTTCCAATTCCATTACCAATTTCCTTTAGCCATAATAAACAACAAGTGATGCCCACTAGGATGCTTTTCCCAACATTCACCTTAGGATACGTGTCCCATGACCTTGGTCTTATTTTTTCCTTTATTAACTTTATTACATGAACTTTTAACCTGGGGTTGTTACAAAATTGGATTGCGACCTTCGAGGTGTGAGCCTCTCTAATCAACTACAATTTCTCACCTTTAGGAACACAGAGCTTCCCCAACCTATAAAGCAACCCAACCTAGAAATGGTAGTCAACAATGTTGTCACCGTTATCACTCTCCCCAACTTCCCAAGGCTGAAAATGGGATTGAAGAAAGGTAACCACATACCAGACTTTAGGTTAGGGAGTTAGCCCTACTAGGACCCGAGAGGGCTCTCTCGTTGTCACTTTAGCAGTCAAAGGAATGACTGAGTATCTAATGATCTTAGGCTAGGTATGTAAGCTCAGCAAATAGAATTTATTTGATGTTTTTAGTGTTGGATAGAAAACTCAATGAGTAGACTTTGTATAAGGTTTTTAGGTCTAAATTACAAGGTCAATTTGCAGAGAAAATGTGAGGCTAGATAGGTAGTTTGAAAGAATTTTAATAGGTCCTTGAGTATAGGGTGAAGTGAAAAGGAGTTTGAATGAGCACTAAGGTGAATTCATTCATTTAGAAGCAAATAAACATAGCAATGTAAATCTTGTCTAAAACAGAGCATGAACAAACATGATTTATGCTCACAAACTTACAAGATAAACAAATATGAAAGAATAAGATGTGGTATTAAGCATGAATTGATTAACATACATAAGAAGAACAAATGATCCAATGCATACCACAAGTATCTCAACACAATTCTTGAAAATTTGTCTCTGATTTCATTCCAAATTGTTGATTACAAAAGCTCCACTGCAATATGAGGCTATCCAACCGAACAAAAGACTAAAGAGAGTATACTTATAGAAAATATGGACTAGGACACCTCATCAAGTTGAAATATCATCCAAAATGGATCATAAATACACAAGATGAGTCATTTCATAGATTCTAGGGAGGTTAGAAACAATTCCCTGAATTTTAGCTATGAACTAGGAGTGTTTGTCCCTTACATTAATTACATATTCTCTCATGATAGAAAGCAAAAAACAACTCAATAACTCTAATTCCAACTCATAGGACAACAAAACCTCGAATTTGTGACAATTTCTGAGCTTGACAAGTGTCCTGAGGAATCCAATGTTGATTTGAAACATTTATGACATAAGCGTAACAAAAATTTGCCGAAGCCTAATAAAACTTTGGAGGCACTTTTAGGAGTCCAAATCCACTTCTGAAAGAACGGTTAACTATCCTGTGTGTCTAGTTTCCAGAACATCTTGAATTTTTCAAAATGGAAGGCCTTCAAAAATCCATTCTCCCAAGGTTACTCCAAAAGCGTAACAGAGGCTCCAAAAAGGTGGCAGAAACATGAAAAATGAGTGGTTTTTGAGCTTTTTCTCCGAAATTACACCTTTTCATGCTATGGGGGTTCCTGATATGTGATTCACTCATCAAAATACATCCATCCATGTAAATAAATCATCATTTGGATGCCCCCAAAATAAGCGTAACAAAATTTTGTAACCCTTCTGCAATGAGGAATTTCCAGAATTTTGAAAATATCACAAAAAATTCAAAAATTGTTCAAAACTTCTCAAATTGGTTCTATGGCACCCGTGAGTGATGGGATAAACAACCAAGGAAGCTTTAGCCAACAATTCCAAGTTTTCTTTCTCTTTAAGCTTCATTTGTGCTTCTTTTAGCCTTTTCTTCAATTGTTTTAGCCTTAATTGCGAAATTGTGTTCCTGGTGAAATAATGATTGGCCATGTGTTTTTGCAGCTTATTTTCCCTCTTAGCCCTCTTAAAAAGCTTCTCCAAATTCTCATTTACACTTGACAACCAAATCTCTCTATCTTCATTAATCTCCATGGCTATAAGCTCATCAATGGTCAACTCTTTAGGTGGATGAGTTGATTGTCTTTCTAGCTCTAATGCCCTTTTGAGGCCCCTTGTTTTTGGCCTTCTTGTTTGTGTTTCAGCCTCCTTGTCCTGAATTTGGTCAACATCAATAACCTCCTTGCCTTTACCTTTGACTTCCTCTAGGTCTGGCTTGGGCTTGTTTTGTAGGAGTTGCTTCACTTTCAACTGAAAATTTTCTTGCCGCAAAAAAGTGATTTGAGAATTAGCAATGAAAAACATTTTCTTTAGTTCTGTTATTTCCTCATCTTTCTCTCTAATGATATCTTCAGTTAATATGACCTCCACCTATTCTGCTACCTCAACCTCCAATGGTGTTGATTCACTATGCTGATGCAAAAGAGGTTGCTCCTCTATCTCACTATGTTCCACAATGGTGTCAAGTGTAAGAAAACTTTTGGCAGAGTTAGGCACAAATACTTGTCTCTTCCCCTTATCATATGTGTGAGTAAACTCAACAAACCTAGGAGAATCTGAAAACTGAGTTGGCATGCTAGAAGAGCCAACCTCCATTGGTTATGTTGATGATGTACTAGGCATGATAGAAGAGCTAATGGTAGGCATTGTTGATAATCTCTCTAAGAAAATTTTCCAAGTCATGTTGATGGAGGAAAGGTGATGCAATACAATGAGCTTGATCAGACCATGATGAAAAATTCTAGTGTGATGGTATTGTTTTCTACTCTGAACCTTCTCATACATCTTAATCAAACTCCTATACAAATAATATGGCAAATCAAGTGTTTTGATAGAGGTGAAATGCATCAACAACTTGATATGATACCTATACAACCTGGAAAATATTCCTTCACATGTGAAGTACTTCATTATGAACATCATCAAAGGAGCATACTTGTTTATGAGGTGTCCAAAAGGAAATAGATAGTCTAGCTCCTCTCTAGCATGAGGCTTAAGAAAATGTTTGTAGTTTTCAATGTCAAACTCCATGCCCTTGAACCACTCCTCTCCATGACAAGGAATACTAGTTGCTGAAGAATTTAGGTTTTTTGATAGGCTTATCTCCATACCTGCAATAGTGACCTTTCCCATGCCAAATATTGTAGCAAATAGGATGTTCAATTGAAGATGATACCCCTCTTCCATGAGCCTTTCACAAAATCTCAAACACTGATCCCTCTCAAAGCATCTTCTGGCCAATGGCGATGCATTGAGTTCATGCATCGTGAAGGGTTCTAGACTGAGGTGGCACCCTCCCTTGAAGCTCTTCTTGTCACTTTCCATTTTTTTTGTCACTGGAATGATGAAAACCCTAGAGTGTTGATGAGATGGGTAAATGTATGGAAATCTGGAAAAACATAGTGTAGGAAAGTGTGAGTTTAGAGGATGAGATGAAGGATCATGGAGCTAAGAAAAATTTTGGAAAAAATTGAGTGGATTGGGTTGTATGTTGGCTCCAATTTCTGCGTGGAATGAGGGAGAGTGAGTGTGAGGAAGGTGGAAAAATGATGAAAACACGAGGAATTTCCAATTTCACACTGTGAAAATAGCTAGTGTAGCGGTGAGGTAAGTTTAGAAGGTGAAATGAGGGTCATGGAGCTGAGAAAAAAATCTGGAAAAAAATCAGTTCATAGGGTAGCATATTAGCTCCATACTGTAAGTGGAATGAGGAGAAATGGATGTGTGGAGGGTGGCGAAATCTAGAAAACACAAGAAATTTCCAAGTTTTTCACTGTGAAAATAATTAGAAACTAGGGTTCGAGTGAAATTACATGTTAGGGGTGGTGTGGATGATGGGAAATGTGGGGATAAGGTATATGATAGGTGTGAGTTAGGATTTAGATACTATGGTTAAGGTTTAGGTAGGCGGGGTAGGTTAAGGTTTGTCACATGAAATTTTTTTATACCATAGATAAGTGGTAATATGAAGAAAAACAAAATGAGCATGAAAATGTGTTAAACACTCAAAATTTGACCACAAGAGAGAATAAGAGTGATGACTTACCTTTTATGAAGACTTCACTAGGTAATGGAGACAAGTTTCAATCTTGTTTGGAAGTTTTCCAAGCCCAACACCAAAATCTCCCTCTCCTCCAGAAGTGTAACAAGGGGCTGCGCAACGCCTACACTGCACACCAAAAGGGTACCAAGGGTTGTGTAGCACTCCTCAAAAGCGTAACCAGCTTACCTAGAAGCGTAACAAGAGAGGAAAAAGCATAATAGAAGGCGCTAGAAGGGTGGCAAATGAGTTTTAAAGTGATTTTATGCTTTGGATTTGGAATTTGACCACATTTGGAGATCAAGTTAGGTAGACAGGTGCTCTTCCACACTTCAAAGGATAACTATGAATGAAAATGACTTTGCTTTTGCCTTTTTATAAGTTTGAAATGAGAATTTTACCTTTAATGAGACACTAAGACAGAGTTGACCTCTTGGAACTTTTTTACACTTTAACCATTTTAAAACAAGAAAAAATCTTCATTTCATTACCTAAGCATGCTAGCTCCCTCTTTAGAGTTTATGAGTGAGGTGAAGGGTTAGAGCCTTGTTTTAGGTGACAATTTGAACATTTTTAAAAGCAAATTGTAACCCCTAGATAGTGACCTAGATGAGGTGGAGAGACATACCCTAAACCCTTTAAATGATGATGAAGGAGATGACCTTGAAAATTATGATGGTGATGAATAAGATGATGGAGCAACACACTTGACCTAGACCTCTTCACTGACCAAAATTATTTTTTGAAAACTTGTTTGGAAAAAGTAAAAAAAAATGACTTATGAATTTTTAGGAAAACAACTGAAAGAGTTATTTTTTTTCACTGATATACTGACACTAATATTGGCTCTAGACTGAGGTGGCACCCTCCCTTGAAGCTCTTCTTGTCACTTTCCATTTTTTTTGTCACTGGAATGATGAAAACCCTAGAGTGTTGATGAGATGGGTAAATGTATGGAAATCTGGAAAAACATAGTGTAGGAAAGTGTGAGTTTAGAGGATGAGATGAAGGATCATGGAGCTAAGAAAAATTTTGGAAAAAATTGAGTGGATTGGGTTGTATGTTGGCTCCAATTTCTGCGTGGAATGAGGGAGAGTGAGTGTGAGGAAGGTGGAAAAATGATGAAAACACGAGGAATTTCCAATTTCACACTGTGAAAATAGCTAGTGTAGCGGTGAGGTAAGTTTAGAAGGTGAAATGAGGGTCATGGAGCTGAGAAAAAAATCTGGAAAAAAATCAGTTCATAGGGTAGCATATTAGCTCCATACTGTAAGTGGAATGAGGAGGAATGGATGTGTGGAGGGTGGCGAAATCTAGAAAACACAAGAAATTTCCAAGTTTTTCACTGTGAAAATAATTAGAAACTAGGGTTCGAGTGAAATTACATGTTAGGGGTGGTGTGGATGATGGTAAATGTGGGGATAAGGTATATGATAGGTGTGAGTTAGGATTTAGATACTATGGTTAAGGTTTAGGTAGGCGGGGTAGGTTAAGGTTTTTCACATGAAATTTTTTTATACCATAGATAAGTGGTAATATGAAGAAAAACAAAATGAGCATGAAAATGTGTTAAACACTCAAAATTTGACCACAAGAGAGAATAAGAGTGATGACTTACCTTTTATGAAGACTTCACTAGGTAATGGAGACAAGTTTCAATCTTGTTTGGAAGTTTTCCAAGCCCAACACCAAAATCTCCCTCTCCTCCAGAAGTGTAACAAGGGGTTGCGCAACGCCTACACTGCACACCAAAAGGGTACCAAGGGTTGTGTAGCACTCCTCAAAAGCGTAACCAGCTTACCTAGAAGCGTAACAAGAGAGGAAAAAGCATAATAGAAGGCGCTAGAAGGGTGGCAAATGAGTTTTAAAGTGATTTTATGCTTTGGATTTGGAATTTGACCACATTTGGAGATCAAGTTAGGTAGACAGGTGCTCTTCCACACTTCAAAGGATAACTATGAATGAAAATGACTTTGCTTTTGCCTTTTTATAAGTTTGAAATGAGAATTTTACCTTTAATGAGACACTAAGACAGAGTTGACCTCTTGGAACTTTTTTACACTTTAACCATTTTAAAACAAGAAAAAATCTTCATTTCATTACCTAAGCATGCTAGCTCCCTCTTTAGAGTTTATGAGTGAGGTGAAGGGTTAGAGCCTTGTTTTAGGTGACAATTTGAACATTTTTAAAAGCAAATTGTAACCCCTAGATAGTGACCTAGATGAGGTGGAGAGACATACCCTAAACCCTTTAAATGATGATGAAGGAGATGACCTTGAAAATTATGATGGTGATTAATAAGATGATGGAGCAGCACACTTGACCTAGACCTCTTCACTGACCAAAATTATTTTTTGAAAACTTGTTTGGAAAAAGTAAAAAAAAATGACTTATGAATTTTTAGGAAAACAACTGAAAGAGTTATTTTTTTTCACTGATATACTGACACTAATATTGGCTCTAGCTGGGGATGGTAGTTCCTTCAGGAGGTGTCAATAACACCATAGATCAGGTAGCCTTACAATTCAGCAATGGAGTAAAAAATTGACATTGAAAAACTTTGACAAACTAGAAATGATGAACTAAATCTGGAAATGACTTTGACTAAAAAAAATTGACTTGACTCTGACTTGACAAATGACTAAAATTTTTTGAACTTTTTGAAAGAAAACATGAGTTGAATGTAGAAGTCTCATGGCCTTATCCTCGGGCTTCAAACTTCTACAACAACTTCCTTATTTCTTGGACATCAAATTAAAATGATATCTACAGTGAAAACGGATTTCATCTTCAATGATCAAGTAAGATAATGTTTGAGGAACCTACCATTGATTGGTCCTCCCAGAACTTCTTTCCCTTCAATGTCCTCTAATAGAAATGCTTTATTACCTCTTAATGCAGTGATCTTGTAAGGTCCTTTCCATAGATTGTCAAACTTTTCATGCTTACTTTTGTATTCATTCCAGGCATCCCATCGTAGAAAAACATCTCCAAGCTTGAAATCATCACCTTTGGTCTTCCTATCATAAATATTTTTGATTTTCTCATGAAGCTTTGAAGTATGACTAAATAATTCATCTATTGATTATTGTAGATGGATCATTTGGCTGATTCTTCGATGGATATCATTTGGTTCATTGTCGATATCTTGCATAATTTTCATCACCAGTACAACTAGAGAAGTAGGAACTACCGTGTCAACACCATACACGAGATAAAAAGGTGACATGTTGATTTATATCTTTGTGTTAACTCTATCTGCCCATAGAGAATTGGTGAGCTTTTTATGTCAATTCCTCTTGCTTTCTTGCAACATCTTCTTGATTATGTTCACCAAAGATTTATTTGACAAATCAGCAAGCCCATTATCTTGAGGGTAGTATGTTGTGGAATGACCAAGCCTAATGCAATACTTATCAGAAAAGTCAATCATTTTCTTGGACTTAAAGGCAACTGCATTGTTAGTAATGATTTTGTGTGGACAACCAAAATGAGACAGAATATTTTTCTCTAAAAACTGAATAATTACAGTGCCAGTAGCTTGCCTCGTGGGGATGGCTTCAATCCATTTAGTGAAATAATCTGTGGCAGTGAGTATCCATTTATGTTGAGTTGGTGATGGAGGATGCATCTCGCCAATGAAGTCAAGTCCCCATTGCTGGAATGGCACTTGCACTTCAATTGGTTTTAAGGGCAAAGGCAAGAGCTTCCTCTTTCCCTGAAAGATTTGACATTCACTATAGCTCATGACTATTTTATAAACATCAGAAAATAAACTTGGCCAATGGAATCCCGCCCTAAAGATCTTGTTAGTTATAGTATTCCAGTAAAGATGACTGCCATAGACACCTTTATGAAAATATCTCATCACTTTTTCAACTTCTGCTTCAACCAAACAATTCAGCAACGCTCCACCCAGATCTTTCCAATACAAGACACCATTAAGGATGTAGTACTTAAGAGCTCTCAACTTCAAAGATCTAACCTTACTACTTGGCAAGCCAGGAGGAGGATTCAAGTGTTGCAAAACATGAACTATATCAGCATACAAAGGTGATAAACAGAAAATTTCAGATACCTCGGGTAATTTTTCAGCCACTTGTTCTGCAGATAATGCAGCAATAAAATTAATGTCCAAAGAATAGAGATTTGAATCAGCCATAAGCTTCATCGGCCTTTTCCTTTGATCAACTTTGTGGGCTTGATCTCAAAGTCATATTCCAACATAGAAGCAATCCATTTACCCCGTCGCCCTTCAGGATCATTTTGTGTAAGCACATATTTGACAACATAGTTTGGAACATGTTGTGCATATCAGCCCTTCGACCTAAATTTTTGGCCTAACGCTTCCCCATAATCTTTCAAACCTGTTATCATGGCCGAAAACTTCCATATGCTGCCTATCGTCGCCCTCTCCGCCTAGAAATACCTTGCATAAAGGTCTAAATCCGTAACCAAAAGTTTATCGGCCCTGGCCCCCTGAAGCCTTAGCCCCTTTTGTTTTAATTCACACATGACCCGGACGCCAAAACATTGCGCCAGACAGGCGGGAGCTTATCGCCTTGTATTTTTGGGTAAAGCCATAGCCGTCCGATCCAATAAAAATCAAAGGCCCGCAATCAATTTAGTCGTGGTGGTCCCCGCCGCGCCTTACCCCTGAAACCGGCGGTTTCATTCCGCACCACCATTGCTGAGAGGGCGGTATTCTCTGTGGGGCCAACGATTCCATAGATCGCATGACAAGTGTCCCCATGTACGATTTTCAAAACCGCCCATTTCGCGAATTAAAGATTGGTCGAAGGCCGAGCAGCGGAATGATTGTAAACCGTTAGATCTCGAGGCCTCCATCCAGCGGCTGTTAATCTCCGGAGTTGCACGCGTTTTAATCCACATCCATCGCGTCCCTGGCCAACTTTGGATTGCCCTTCGGCTCGTATTAGCCGTCGATTTCATTCCTGATCGCGTGGCCCAGAATCATTCACATGTCTTGTTCACCGCCCGAGCCTCTCACCACGTCATCTATTCCGTTGGACTTTCATACGCCTAGGTGTCATCATCTCGCGCGTCCATCACATCTCTTCTCCCGCCATCCGTAACATATTTCATTTATAGCCATAATACTTTGTTCATACGATTAAGTTTTAAGGTTTCTACGTGGAAAAACCTCTATATCGCCTGTTTATCCCTATTCCACTGTATATTCCATTGTCACCCTGCATCCCCTCGTCATTTTTCCTAGTCTTCATCCTCAATTCCGTAGTCACGTCTCCCTCCACCACCCTTGCGTCTGGTTTTTCCTCTAATATATTTGCGGGTTTTGCAGGTTTGTATTGAAAAGGAGCTGCAGTAATGCATCGCCTCCATTGCAAAGGCCAAGATCTCTTCTAAGGACAGTTCTTAACAACGAAATTTAAGAGGGAAGTTGAGGGCAGTTGCTGTGATATGACTTCATTAATGGAAATAGAAGTAAATCCATTGAACCCTACCGAGCAATTCAAAGGGGCAGATTCTGGTAGCTGAAAACATAAATGAGGTTACGAAGGATATCAGCAGAAAATCGAAGAGCTCAGTGTCCGGCATTGAGAAATACAAATTTCAGCTCAGGGCTCAAGGGGGCGAGAGTACCATGCACAATCACAAGCAATCTCAAGGTTTCATGGCAGCAGTTTTTCTCTTTCAGCAAAGGGCAGAACATTCGTATATTTTATTATTTGTGTCTTGTTTATAAGGAGATTTTCATCCTCAGCATTTATTTCTGGAGGTAGATTACAAAGTACAGTTAATTATATTTAGTCATTCACAGTGTGGGCGCGAATGTTTTCCACCATTTTATTCAAATCAGATCATTAAATGTATCACCTACCTCATTCTCTAGAGTTTTCTCCTTCTCCTATAAGAACTAGAAAGAAAGACATTGTAATGGTTCCAGATTTCTATCAGCAAACTGTGCAGTGAAAGGCTTTTGTATACATCTTGTAAAGTTTCTGTATGAAGGCTCAAAGCCCGTAGGGTTTCAGTGAGGAGGAGTTATAACTGTAATGAGGATTCTGGTCTTTGGTATCCCACAGTATGTAATCTTTTCTTATGTGTTAATATAGTATCTCATTTCATGCTATTTATCTTCTCGTATCATGTTCTAGAATGCGAGTGTCTCACTGGTCTTAAGTAAGGATTCATCCTAGTTGGTGCCCATACTTGGATTAGTCGAGCACTTTAAATAGGCCTAGTCATGATATACTGTTCCATGTTCATTTCATCCATATTTTCTGCTATATTAGTTACTTGAGGAGGGTGCTTTTAAAATGCCATTGTCATGTATGGATTCTTAGTTGAATAAGCCCATATGTGGTTTTGTTGTGTATCTGGGTATCAGCCTCATGCTAACTAGTATCTTCTTCATGTTTCTTCACTGCATCCACTTTCTGATATTTGATTTCTGTGGCATATTATTTGAATTGGCCCTCTTTGCAGTAAGCTGTCTCTTAACTGTCTGATGCTTTTGTATTGGAGTTTTGCATGCTGTTCCTACATCATTCTTATCTTTGTATCAGCTTCTGAGAGAGTTTGGTTCCATTTAAACTAATTTCCTTGTTTTGCAAGAGATAGTAAGAGAGCTTTTGGATTGACAACCCAAGCTATATTATGAGCTCCTTGCTATGTTAAGATGTCCTAGGCACTGGTCTATGGCAACTCTAGACTGTCTCTAGGAGGGACAAGAATTGTCGACAACAGAACATATGCAATGACATGAGAGTGGAGAATGTAGACCTGGAAGTCCTTTAGTGCTTTAACTAACGCCAAGGCTTGTTTCTCATTGATGTTGTACTTCAAGGCTGTGTCTCTTATGGTTCTACTGAAGAAGGCAATGGGTTGCTCTGTGTTCTGATTTTTCTTTTGCATAAGGACAACAACAAGAGTATTCTCCAAGGCAAATGAAAATATGATAAAATCAAGTGTATAATATAGACTAATAAGAATATTTCAAACCATTTTAATTCACTATATTTCTTCAGCATGTCAGTAATTTGCCTTAAGTGTTCAACAAGGTTGGGGACAAACCTTCTAAAAAAATTTGCCATTGAATGACTGAATTTCCTTTTTGCTCCTAGGATATTCCAAGGTCCGAATTGCTTCAATCCTTGAAGGATCTATCCTAATTTCATCTTTTGATATGATATGTCCCAACAATTTACCTTCCTCCATAGTGAAAAGACTCTTCTTTGGGTTCAGCGATATGCCAAACTTTCTACATCTATGAAAAACTATTTTCAAGTGATGCAAGCGTTGCTCATTTGTATTTGAAAAAATAGTGATATAATCAAGATAAATGACCAAAATTACATCCTTTTCATTGGCAAAAGAAATATCCATTGCTTGCTGAAAAGTAGCCCCTGCATTCTTCAATCTGAAAGGCATTTTGGAATACATGAAGGTGCCCCAAGGTGTTGTAAAGGCTATCTTTTCCTGATCATCTAGATGGACTAAAATCTTCTTATACCTGGAGTTTCTGTCCAACAATGAAAGTTTGGAAGATCCAACTACACTTTTCAAAATATGGTCCATCTTTGGTAGTGGGTGATTTTCCTTCAATGACACTTTGTTCAAATTTTTGAAATCAATGCACAAGTGAATCTCTCTTGTCTTCTTTCTCACTAGCACTAGATTAGACATCCAATTTGAAAAGCAAAGAGGCACTATAATACCAGTAGTAAATAATCTATTTACCTCCTTTTTAATAGAGGGCAACAACTTGGGATTCATTCTCCTCAACTTCTGGAGGAAAGGTTCCTGATCCGATTTCAAGGGAATGGTATACTGAATTATACTCTTATCATAGACTTTCAAATCAGAATATTCCCAAGAAAATACATCAGAAAACTGAGACATAAGCGTTGCGTATTTACCTTTCATTTATGCACTCAAATATTTTGAAATTTCAACCATCTTTAGCTTTACTAGAGTGCCAAGATTGAGATCTTTCACTCCCACTTATGTCGATAACATGGTCAGTTCGCGTGCAACATCATCTTGATTGAAAATCTCTTCCAAAGGTATCAAACCTCTCATAATTGAGTTATCTTTCAGCTGAAGAACTTGCATCTCTGCATGGATTTCTTGATCATCTTCATAACACTTATTATCCATTTGAGAATTCACAAATTCCTCTTATGTCTGTAAAAATTTGATGAATTGTTTATCATCTTGAAAGACCTTCCAATACTAAACATTATCTGGGACAACAGGGTGGTGTTTGACATTTATCTCATACTTCTTATTATGATACAATGGAAATTTGAACATGTTGGCCGAAGTAGTAAGGGAATCAGCAATAACATTGTTGTCCCTTGTGATCAACGACAAAGTATGCTCAGTGAATGTCTTGAGGATGTCTATAACTGCATTTCGATAAACTCGCATCCTTGGATGCTTGGCCTGGAATTACCCTTTGACTTGCTTTATTACTAGCTCGGAGTCTCTATATACAAAAATCTTCTTGGCACCTACCTTCTTGAGAATTTTCAGACCGGCTATCAAAGCATCATACTCAGCTCCATTGTTTGAGCATTCAAAATCCATCTTGTAGGAGGACATTCGAACATTGGGAGGAATGTTTAATGACTGATTTACAGAGATGTGAATCCACACTCCAATGACAACCCCTTCTTTGCCCAAATCTCCATCAAAGTCCATGGTCCACAAACTACTTTATTCATCCGGAAACTGTAAATCAGATGGCTGAACATTTCTTGTTGCTTGAGAGAGTTCTGTTGTACCAAAAAATTATGTTTCTTTCATTGTTTCATCACTTTTTTGAGATAATGCACTTGGTCCCAGACCACTTGGCAACTTTTCATAAATTTCTGCATCTTCCAATTCTAAAACATAATTTGAAAATTCAGAATTTTCTGCATTTTCTTCAATCAAAACTTATGAATATGCTGAAAACTCATCATTGAACAAGATAAAGGACTCTAAATATGTATGAACAACATGTATAGGATGGTTATTTTTCTTTTCTCATTTGTTGATCATGTACTTCATTTTACTTTCCCGGTATAGTTTCCTAAGTTTCCCAAAGACGAGAATGGTAGCATATGAAAGTCAAGTTGTAAGGTACCTCTAAGATTTTCTCCCCATGACCGAGAGAGCAACATTCCATATATAGGAGGGATATCAACCACAACAACATCCATGAGGACATTCTTGGCTGGAATTTTCTCTAAGGACACTACTAGGTCGTTGATGAAGCTAAGGCATTTCACCCTCCTCGAATCAAATGAATAAAGATCATGATAAGGTCTTGTGATATCCAGTCCTAATCTGTCCATAATGGCCTTGGGAATAAGGTTGTGAGAGGCTCTGGAATCAAGCATGGCATTATGAAGGATAAAATAATGGATTTTTAGGCTGAGATAAAATGGAGGAACCTCACTATCTTCTAGATCACCATCAAACGCAGGACCAAAAATAAGCTCAGGGTGATCATCACTCACATTAACCATGTCAAAAATTTGATCAAATCTAAGAAAATTAGCTATTTGAACTTTGTAATGATCATTATTGAATATTTCAATTAGAGGAGTGGAGACTTTCAATTTGGAAATTTCATTTTCAAGACTAAAAAGAGCATATTGTTTTTCTACCTCTTTCAATGGTGCATCTTTCTTTTCGGGTTGATATTTGTGTGAAGACTCTTTCTTCACGGAGAATTCTGATATCCCCTCTAATAATATTCCATTCGTGCTGATAACATGTCATCATTTGATAAGACATACTGCTGATCATCCGGTACACAAATTTCTACAAAAATTGATCTTCTTCAATGAGGAAAATAGGTTGTTGATTTTCCTCAAATAAATGATTCTAGCCACAAATTTCTTCTTCACCATATTCATCAGGGCCTTCAGTGTAATTTTTTTGAAATGGAGTGCGAATTTGTTGCTAAATTTTTGGATCCTGACCCCTCTGTTCCCTTTGCTTGATCCTGTATTGAGGCTACTGATTTTGACCCCTGAAATTGGGATTTCTAATAGAGGGTTTAGGTTGTCGATCGGCTATGGAAATTTTATCCATTATCTTCTCCATGGTCTTGATCAAGGCATCTAATTTTCCCTCTAATGAATTCTATGTTTCCGCTTTGATAGTAACTCTTTTCTCTGTCTTGATTTTAGACTTCTTGATGATCAAATTAGCTTCCACGCTCACTGCGTCTCTTTGCAATTCTTCGAGATTTGATGGATTTCTTTCCCTCGGATGATAGGCCATGTCAAGATCGAAACCATCAGGATAATGAAGTAAAGCAAGGCCTGGAGGTGGCTTAATATTCTTAGGAATTGAATCATATATTTTATTGAATGTAGTTGTAAAGTCTTGGACAGACTCATTGGGATTCCTTTTCAAGACGTTATACTCAGCTAAAATCTGCAATGGATTTTTCTTCTCTTCCCATTTCGCCATAAACAAGTTAATCAGTTGCTGTGAAGTACCTATTGAACCAGTTGTGACAGATCGAAACAATTTTTTTACCTCTTAAGAGAAACTTTGTGCAATGATGCACATATTGGCATCGTCATTGTCAATCTCTTCAAGATATATGAAATCAATCACTTTGGTAGTGTGTTAATAAGTTGCAATCTTTGATGTTCCCTCGAAAAGGGGAAGTCCCTAACCATAATTATGAGGTACTGGAGTGAGATGATGCGGTAAGATCAATGGAGAAAATCTGGCCATGACTAACGGAGGAGGTGGTGGAGGTGTTGATGGAGTAAACACTTGCAGAGGTAATGATGGAGTGAAAGGAAGGGTTGATGATGTGTTAGTATGAGAAGGTGTAGTGACAAGTGAAGCAAAAGCATACTGCTGATATTGGAAATAATATTTCTCTCAAGTTTCTTGAAACTTATCCACCAAGCCTTTAAGTTTGTGGAAATTAGACCAGACTTCGCTATCAACTTTGTAATAGAAATACTCAGAAAATGGTGCAAAGGTGTTGTGAAACCAACTCCAAATATAGAAGAAAAGAGATATCAACGCCTTAGTAATAAGCCACTTTGAGGGGGAAACCTCCAATACATTACATGAATGAACAATTCTTGGATGATACAAATTACAAAACCTCCTTTCTATATATAGGAGTCCATGGGGCCACAATGTAATCCTAGCCGACCTAACAATAATACTTTAAGGGCACAATAATAACACTATAAGGGTTATAGGGGTACAATAATAACAATAAGGGGGTTACACTAACAAAAATAAGGGACTATACTAGTGATATAGGGACCTAACATGCCCCTCCTTCAAAAAAGTGTTGTCCTCGATGCTTGAGTAGCTATGGGTGCTTCTATATAAAATTCTCATCCTCCCATGTAGAATCTTCAGTAGGTAAGTTCTTCCACTTTATGAGATACTCTGAAATTGATCGATTCCATAGTTGTCGAGTTCTTGTTTCCGTGACCGCTTCAGGTTCCAATATGATTTTTCCTTCCTCATCAAGTTCTGGTAATATTGTTTGAACTAGAAGAGTTTCACCTATAACCTTATTTAAGCATGAAACATGGAAAACTGGATGCACTAGTGAAGAAGCAGGAAGCTCCAATTTGTATGCCATAGTACCAACCTTTTGCAACACCTTGTAAGGACCATAGTACTTTAACGATAATTTATTATCCTTCTTAGCTTGCTTAAGGGATATTTGTTTGTATGGTTGTAGCTCTAAAAATACCAGTCTCCTACATCAAAACTTCTCTCGCTGTGGTGTTGATATGCCTGTTGTTTCCTTCGATTTTGTGCCAAATTCAGGTTATCCTTTAAGAGTTGGAGAACTTCTTGTCGATGCTCGATGTGATCTTCCACTGCTTGATCCTTCTAATTTTCTCTTAAAGATGATGTGATGGATGGTGGATGATATCATAAAAGTGCCATAAATGGGGTCATTTTTGCTGCAATATGGAAGGAAGTGTTATACCACCATTCAATGAGAGGTAACCACTTGACCCATTGTGTTTGTTTATCAGATACAAAACAACGAAGATATCATTCCAAACATTTATTTACTATCTTAGTTTGACCATCGAATTAAGGATGATAAGATGAGCTATGAGCTAATTGACTACCCAAACAAGAAAATAACTCCGTCCAAAAATTTCCAGTAAAATTGGGATCTCTGTCGCTCACAATAACCCTTGGGTTTCCATGTAGCTTTTGAATTGTGTCCATAAATGTAGTAGCAACTATACTTGCTTTAAATGGATGAGATAATGCACAAAAGTGTGCATACTTGGTAAGCCTATCAACTACCACCATGATGACACTCTTCCCTTCGGACTTAGGTAAACCTGTGATAAAATCCATTGAAATCTCCTCCCAACGTTGACTTGGAATGGATAAAGGTTGTAGAAGTCCTGGGGTCTTAATTGTTTCCACTTTATTCTGCTGGCAAACCAAACATTCCGCCACAAACTTTCGAATATCAGATTTCAGGCCATCCCAAAAAAATTCTTTCTTCACCCTGTGGTAAGTTTTTAAAAATCCTGAGTGTCCTCCTAAAGGAGAAGTGTGCAATTCCAGAAGAATCTTTTGTTTTAGTTGGGAATTCTTACAAAGATATAAGCGATCTTTGTACCATAAGGAATCATTTTTCCAACTAAATGTATCAGATGTACTAGGATCTTGCTGCAACTTTTGAATGGGTGTCCACACTTCTTCGTCCTTCTTCCATTCATCTCTTGCTTCGGTTATCCAATCTGGTTGGATAATAGAAATGGCACAAAGCAATGCTTCCACCTCTTCATTCTTTCTTGAGAGTGCATCTGCAACAACATTTAGATTCCCTTTTTTGTAGATTATTTCAAAGTCATAACCCAACATCTTTGTGACCCATTTTTGTTGCTCTTCTGAATATAGTCTTTGTTCCAAAAAGTGTTTAAGACTATCATGATCAGTTTTTACCTCGAAGTGTCTTCCCATTAGGTAAATTCGCCATTTCTTTAGTGCATGCAGTATTGATAACATTTCCTTCTCATAAATAGCTTTCTGTAAATACTTTCCTTTGATTGGACAACTTTCAAAAGTAATGGGTCTTCCTTCTTGCATTAAAACAGCACCAATTCCATTTCTCGAGGCATCACATTCCACAATAAAGATTTTTGTGAAGTCTGGCATGGCTAAGGCCAGTGCTAGGCACATTGCCTCTTTAAGATGTTCAAAGGCCTTAGTTGCTTCAGGAGTCCATGAAAATGCATCTTTCTTCAATAATGTTTTTAGAGGTGATGCTATTCTCCCATAATTCTTAACAAACTTGCGATAATACCCTGTTAACCCGAGAAATCCTCGCAACTGCTTTATGGTTGTGGGGACTTTCCATTCCTTAATGGCTTTAATTTTGTTAGGGTCTACCTTAACACCCTCGTAAGATACAATATGACCCAGATATTCCACTTCTTGTACTCCAAAGAAACATTTGGATGTTTTTGCATATAATTGTTTCTCCTGCAATAGTTTGAGCACCCTGTCAACATGTTCAACATGATCCTTCCAAGACCTGCTATAGATTAGTATATCATCAAAAAATATGAGCACAAATTTTCTAAGGAAGGGTTTGAAAATGGAATTCATCAACCCTTGAAATGTAGAAGGTGCATTGGTAAGGCCAAAAGGCATGACCAAAAATTCATAATGACCCTCATGAGTTTGAAATGTTGTTTTCGGAATATCTTCAGTCTTCATTCTAATTTGATGATATCCTGAATTAAGGTCCAACTTTGTAAAATAAATTGCTCCATGTAATTCATCCAATAATTCATCAATCACAGGAATGGGAAATTTATCTTTAATGGTGAGCTTATTGAGCTCCCCATAATCTGGACACATGCGCCATGATCCATCCTTCTTGTGTACTAATACTGCAGGAGAAGAGAAAGAACTTTGACTAGGTTGAATTATACCTGCCTCTAACATTTCTGCAATCATACGTTCAATTTCGCTCTTTTGGAAGTAAGGATATCTACAAGGCCTGATGTTTGGAGGAACACTTCCTGGAATCAAATGAATAGCATGATCATGATCACGAATAGGTGGGAGTCCTTTGGGAGTTTCAAATACCTTGGAATGATTATCCAAGACTTGTTGGAGATCTGCAGAAATAGATGATTTTGATGTTGGAACTTCTAGTGAGCATAATTGTGCAATTACGCCTCGCTGTTCTTTCTTTAGAATCTTTGTCATGACATTAGAGCTTATTATCCTTCCTGGCTTCCCTGCAATACCCCGTAATTCGACTTCCTTTCCTTCTGAAAAAAATTTCAAGAAAAGTTCTTGAAAATTAAAAGCTATCGTCCCCAAAGATTGTAACCATTGTACTCCTAGTACAACATCCGCACCTCCCATAGGAATGGAAAGCATTGGACTAGTCAATACATATTCCCCAATGGTTAGCTTGATATTATGGCATTTTCCAGAGCAATTTATAGTTCCTCCATTTGCAACCATCACTTGACATTCTGGTGCTGGGTATAGGAAACAATTTAATTCCTTGGCTACCTTACAATGAATAAAATTATGGGTGCTACGTGAATCAATCAACATTATTACCTTTTTCTTCTTGATTTGTCCTTCTATCTTGAGAGTTTGAGGAGTGGTGATTCCTACCAGTGCATTACACGATATGGTCGGATTCATTTCTTCCTCTTCTAGGGTTGGTTCCCAGTGTATATCCTCTTCTTGTTCATTTTCTTCTTCCTCTTCACAATCTATGTAAAATAATTTCTTCTCAGCACACTTATGACCTTTAGTGTATTTTCTATCACAACTGTAGCAAAGCCCTTTTGCTCTTTTTTCTTCCAATTGTTGTGGTGTCAACCTTGTAGGTTGTGGAAATCTAGGAGTAGCAACACTTCCATATTTATAGAAGTGAGTGGTAGGATTCCTTGTCGCCATAATTTTACATTCAATTTTTCTTTCCAACCTGAATGCCTTCTCCAATGAATCAGGTTCCAAAACATGGACTCCATTTTGGATGTTATCCTTTAAATTACTTGTGAAGAGATCAATCCTGTATTCCTCTGGAATATCAGTTACCCTTATATTCAATTTTTTGAAGTCCTCAATGTGCTCCCCCACTGAACACTTTTGTTTGAGATTTATCAATTGGCTAAAGAAAGTGTTGCTCTTTGTATCCTCATAATGTGCTATCATTTCCTCCGTAAAAATTGACCAAGTGACAATTTTTTACGGGAGCAAATCCATCGATACCATACAAATGTATTTTGTTCTAAATGTAAAGTTGCAATGCATACCTTTTGTGTTTTTTGCACATTATTGAGATCAAAATATTGCTCCATCTGTAGTATCCATGTTACAGGATCCTTTCCATCAAACTTCCTCATGTCTATTTTTGGAATATGGTGGTTCTTCCCTCCAACATTAGAGTTTATGAAATCATGATAAACATTTATTTTGTTTTCATCTTGAGTTTCCTCTACTATCTTTTCACCTTTAGGAAACACTTCTTGTATCAACTTTGTCAAACCTTCCATGTCTGCTTTTAGATCATTCTTCATGTTTTCCATCTTAGATTTTATGTCATCCATCTTAGATTTCATGCCATCCATCTTATATTTCATTCCATTCTTCAAACCATCCATGTTAGTTTCCACGCCTTTCTTCAAAAATTCCATGTCATTTTTTGTTGCTCTTTGCGAGAGCGAAATTTGTTGCACTTGCTCTTGTAATTTTGATGTGTCATGTTGCCATTCTTTATCTTCATGAGTCATAGTAGAGCCTTCTAGAGGCTTAATGGGTGTTGAATTATTTTTAGGGTCCATTTGAGAATCCAATACTTATAACTATTCTACAATATGCCCTTGGAATCAATTCAACTTGAAACCTTTTAATTGCTTTTGAGGACCTCGATATTGAAATTGCCTTATCTCTGTACTTGTAGATCCTCAATATCTGAAATTCGGCCATGTAGTAGTCCTCTGACGCTTCTTTCAAATGCCACAAGTCTAACTTGATTTGGATTCTTCAAGGCAAAGTTATGTCCAATCTCCCACAATGACCTAATTATATATTGGTTCAATAGAGCGAACTTGTACGACTTGCCACGTGTTATTGTTTGCTCCTTTCGCTCTGAAATTTATAGACATGAAACTAAATTCCGTGTACTTCTAGTCACTTCTTACAGAATTCCAATATGATACTCAGAGAGAGAGTTATGAAGATTTTCCCACGATCACCTCTTTAAGATGAAATTATGGAGCTTGAAAAAGACCTAACTTCCACAGATCATATCTCCGAAAATATTGCGAACCAAGCTTTGAAATTTTGCGACACTGTTCCTCAGGATTTTGGCTTCACGCTCTAAAAATTTCAGCTTCTAAACCTTCGTAGAAACAAAGTTATATCGAAAATTTCGTGATGACCTTTTTAAGTGAATTTCAGGAGCCTACAAAAAGCCCTATCTTCCACAGATCATATCTCTGAAAATATTGCGAACCAAGATATGTAATTTTGCGACGATGTTCCTCAGTATTTCGGCTTCACACTCTAAAAATTTAAGCTTCTGAACCTTTGTAGAAAACAAGTTACAATGAAAATTCCACGATGACCTGTTTGGAGCAGCGAAACCCTAGAATCCAGAGCTCTGATACCAAATGTTGTGAAACCACCTCCAAATATAGAAGAAAAGAGATATAAACGCCATAGAAATAAGCCACTCTGAGGGGGAAACCTCTAATACATTACATGAATGAACAATTATTGGATGATACAAATTACAAAACCTCCTTTCTATATATAGGAGTACATGGGGCCACAATGTAATCCTAGCCGACCTAACAATAATACTTTAAGGGCACAATAATAGCACTATGGGTGTTACAGGGGTATAATAATAACAATAAGGGGGTTACACTAACAACAGTAAGGGACTATACTAGTAATATAGGGACCTAACAAAAGGTCTCAAATCAAAAGGATCAAATGTGGTTTCTGAAAGAAAGGTTTCAGACTTAGTTCTAAATAAAGATCTTTCATATTCTGAACCATAAATCAAATTTTCTGAAACAAATCTCGTAGGCAAGGAATTTCATTTTACAAATGGATGAATAGATCTTCCAACCTTTCGATACTTGGTTTTATGATTTCTACGAAGAATCTCATGTTCATTCACAATTAGTGAGGGATTTGGGTTTGGATTTGACCCAGTATGTCTTTTTGGAGCAAGCTTAAGATAGGAAATCTGGACTTTGGCTCAAATTTCATAATTTAGCCTATTTCAAATGTTAGATCTTGTCACCTACAAATATAATTTTCAGAGGATTAAAGAAATATTCTTAGGGAAAGTTTAGTAATCGCTCCCCGACAACGACACCAAAAATGTTATCACTCTCCCCAACTTCCCAAGGCTAAAAATGGGAGTGAAGAAAGGTAACCACATACCAGGCTTTAGGTCAGGTAGCTAGCCCTACCAGGACTAGAGAGGGCTCTCTCATTGTCACTTTAGCAGTCAAATGAATGATTGAGTGTCTAATGATCTTAGGCTATTTATGTAAGCTCAATAAATAGGATTTGTTTGATGTTTTTAGTGTTGGATAGAAAAGTCAGTGAGTAGACTTTATATAAGGTTTTTAGTTTTGAAATCCAAGGTAAATTTGTAGAGATAATGTGAGGCTATATAGGTGGTTTGAAATCATTTCAATAGGTCACTGAGTATAGGGTTAAGTGAAAAAGAGTTTGAATGAGCACTGAGGTGAATTCATTCATTTAGAAGCAAATAAGCATAGCAATGTAAATCTTGTCTAAAACAAAGCATGGACAAACATGATTTCTTCTCATAAACTTACAAGATAAACATATATGAAAGAAGAATATATGGTATTAAACATGAATTTATAAACATACATAAGAAGAACAGATGCTCCAATTCATACCACAAGTATCTCAACACAATTCCTACAAATTTGTCTCTGATTTCATTCCAAATTGTTGATTACAAAAACTCCACTGCAATATGAGACTATCCAACCCAACAAAAGACTAAAGAGAGTCTAATTATAGAAAATGTGGACTATGACAACTCACCAGGTCGAAATCCCATCCAAAATGGATCATAAATACACAAGATGAGTCATTTCCTAGATTATAGGGAGGTTAGAAACCATTCCTTGAATTTTAGCTATGAACTAGGAGTGTTTGTCCCTTACATAAATTACATATTCCCTCATGATAGGAGGAAAAAACCAACTCAATAACTCTAATGAAAAATCACAAAACAGAAAAACCTCGAATTTGTGACAATTTTTGAGCTTGACAAGTGTCCTAAGGAATCCAATGTTGATTTGAAACAATTTTGACAGAAGGGTAACAAAAATTTGTAAAAGCACAACAAAACTTTGGATGCACTTTTGAGGCACTTTTAGGAGTCCAAATCCACTTCTGAAAGAATGATCAACTACACCTATGTGTCTAGTTTCCCAAACATCTTTAATTTTTCAAAATGACCCACGGGAAGGCCTTCAAAATTCCATTCTCCCAAGGTTACTCCAAAAGCGTAATAGAGGCTCCAGAAAGGTGGAAGAAACATGAAAAATGAGTGGTTTTTGAGATTTTTCTCAAAAATTACAGCTTGTCATGCCATGGGGGTTCTTGATTTGTGATGTACTAATCAAAATACATCCATCCATGTTAATAAATCAGCATTTGGATGCCCCCAAAGTAAGCGTAACAAAATTTTGTTACCCGTCTGCAATGAGGAATTTCCAGAATTTTCCAAAAATCACAAAAATTCCAAAATTGTTCAAAACTTCTCAAAATTGGTTCTATGGGACCTATGAGTGATGGGCTAAACAACCAAGGAATCTTCAGCCAACAAGTCCAAGCTATTTTTCTCTTTAAGCTTCATTTGTTCTTCTTTTAGCCTTTTCTTCAATTGTTTTAGCCTTATTTGAAAAATTATGTTCCTGGTGTGATAATGATTGGCCATGTGTCTTTGCAGGTTATTGTCCCTCTTAGCCCTCTTCAAAATATTCTCCAAATGCTCATTTACCCTTGACAACCAAAGCTATTTTTCTTCATTAATCTCCATGGCTATAAGCTCATCAAAGGTCAACACTTCAAGTGGTTGAGTTGATTGTCTTTCTAGCTCTTGTGCCCTTTTGAGGCCCCTTGTTTTTGGCCTTCTTGTTTGTGTTTCAACCTCCATGTCCTAAATTTGGTCAACATCAATAACCTCCTTGCCTTCACCTTTGACTGCCTTTAGTTCTGGCTTGGGCTTGCTTTGTAGGAGCTGCTTCACTTTCAATTAAAAATCTTCTTGCTGCAAAAAAGTGATATGAGAATTAGCAATGGAAAACATCTTCTTCCATTCTGTTATTTCCTTAATTTTCTCTCTGATGATCTCTTCAGTTGATCTAATCTCCACCTTCTCTGCTACCTCAACCTCCAATAGCGTTGATTCACTATGTTGATGCAAAAGAGGTTGCTCCTCTATCTCATTATGTTCCACAATGGTGTCAAGTGTAAGAACACTTTTGGTAGACTTAGGTGCAAATACTTGTCTATTCCCCTTCTCATATGGGTGAGTAAACTCAACAACCCTAGGAGCATCTGAATACTGAGTTGGCATACTAGAAGAGACAACCTCCATTTATTGTGTTGATGATGCACTAGGAAAGATATAAGGGATAATGGTAGGCGTTGTTGATAATCTCTCTAAGAAATTTTCGCAAGTCATGTTGATGGAGGAAAGGTGATGCAATACAATGAGCTTGATCAGACCATGATGAAAAATACTAGTGTGATGATCTTTTTTTCTACTCTAAACCTCCTCAGTCATCTTAATCAAACTCCTGTACAAATAATATGGCAAATCAAGTGTTTTGACAGAGGTAAAATGCATCAACAGCCTGATATGATACTGATATAACCTGGAAAATCTTCCTTCACTTGTGAAGTACATCATTATGAACATCATAAAATGAACATACTTGTTTCTGAGGTGTCTAAAGGGAAATATATAATATGGCTCCTCTCCAGCATGAGGCTTGAGAAACTGTTTGTAGTTTTCAATGTCTAACTCCATGCCCTTGAACCACTGCTCTCCATGACAAGGAATAATTGTTGCTGGAGAAATTAGGTTTTTTGATAGGCTTATCTCCATACCTGCAATAGTGACCTTTCCCATGCTGAAGCTTGTAGAAAATAGGCTGGTGAATTGAAGATGATACCCCTCTTCTATGAACCTTTCACAAAATCTCAAACATTGAGCCCTCTCAAAGCATCTTCTGGCCAGTGACGAGGCATTCAGTTCATGCATTGTGAAGGGTTCTAGCCTAAGGTGGCACCCTCCCTTTAAGCTCTTCTTGTCACTTTCAATTTTGTTTGTCACTAGAATTATGAAAACCCTAGAGTGTTGATGAGATGGGTAAATGTATGGAAATCTGAAAAAACAGAGTGTAGGAAACTGTGAGTTTAGAGGATGAGATGAAGGATCATGGAGCTAAGAAAAATTATAGAAAAAATTGAGTGGTTTGGGTTTTATGTTAGCTCCAATTTTTTGGTGGAATGAGGGAGAGTGAGTGTAAGGAAGGTGGAAAAAAGATGAGAACACGGGGAATTTCCAATTTCACACTGTGAAAATAGGTAATGTAGAGGTGAGGTAAGTTTAGAAGGTGAAATGAGGGTCATGGAGCCGAGAAAAAAATATGGAAAAAATTCAGTGCATAGGGTAGCATGTTAGCTCCATACTGTAAGTGGAATGAGGAGAAATGGATGTGTGGAGGGTGGCGAAATCTAGCAAACACAAGAAATTTCCAAGTTTTTCACTGTGAAAATAACTATAAACTAGGGTTCGGGTGAAATGACATGTTAGGGGTGGTGTGGATGATGGTAAATGTGGGGATAAGGTATATGAGAGGTGTGAGTTAGGGTTTAAATACTATGGTTAGGGTTTAGGTAGGTGGGGTAGGTTAGGGTTTGTCACAAGAAACTTTTTTATACCATGGATAAGTGGTAATATGAAGAAAAACAAAATGAGCATGAAAATGTGTTAAACACTCAAAATTTGACCACAAGAACGTATAAGAGTGACGAAGTACCTTTTATGAAGACTTCACAAGGTAATGGAGACAAGTTTTAAGCTTGTTTGGAATTTTCCAAGCCCAACACCAAAATCTGCCTCTCCTCTAGAAGCGTAACAAGCATCTACAGAAGTGACACTTGAAGCACACCAAAAGGCTAACAAGGGTTGTGTGTCACTCCTCAAAAGCGTAACACACTTACCCAGAAGCGTAACAAGAGAGGGAAAAACATAACACAAGCTGCTAGAAGAGTGGAAAATGAGTTTTAAAGTGATTTTATGCTTTGGATTTGGACTTTGACCACCTTTGGAGTGCAAGTGAGGTAGAGAGGTGCTCTTCCACACATCAAGGGATAAAAATGAATGAAAATGACTTTCCTTTTCCTTTTTATAAGCTTGAAATGAGCTTTTTACCTTTAATGAGACATTAAGACTGATTTTACCTCTTTGAACTTTTTGACACTTGAACCTTTTTAAAACACAACAAATTGTCTTTATTTCATTCCCAATGCATGTTAGCTCCATATTTAGTGTTTATGACTAAGGTGAAGGGTTAGAGCATTGTTTTAGGTGACAAATTGAACATTTTCAAAGGCATATTATAGCCCCTAGACAGTGACATAGATGAGGTGGAGAGACATACTCTAAACCATTTAAATGATGATGAAGGAGATGACCTTGAAAATGATGATGGTGATGAATAAGATGAGGGAGAAGCACACTTGACCTAGACCTCTTCTGTGACCAAAATTATTTTCTAAAAACTTGTTTGAAAAAGTAAAAAAAATTGACGAATGAATTTTTAGGAAAACAATTGAAAGAGTTATTTTTTATCATGGACATACTGACACTAACAGTCACCACCATGCACATGAGTTTGGCTCTGCAACTGTTGAAAAACCATCTTGAACTCCTCATCCTCTAAAATATGTCTCTTTGTATGCATCATGGGTGAATGGCTGCACATGAATCAGAGTTCCAAAATTTGTGATCTTTGATGTGGGTGACCTTGAAAGCATGTCGGAAAACATGTTTGTGTTTCCCTTCTTATACGTGATCACTAGATGAAATTGTTGTGGAAACCCCAACCACTTGTAATGTTTGGTCTCTTGTATCTTACTTTGGGCTTGCAAGTACTGTTCTGGCTGGTGATATATGTGGATTACTGTCTCCTTTCCCATTAGATAATGTTTCCACTTCTTCACAACTTGCGCAAGGGTATAGAGCTCCTTGTCATAGGTAGGTATTAATAAAGAAATGCCCCATGAAATACTTCAGAACAATAACATATAGGCCTTCCTCCTTACTTCAATTCTGCTCCCAAAACATACCCACTCACATTTGTCTCCACTTCGAAGGCCTATTGCAAGTTTCGTAATGCCAAAATTGGTGCTTGAATAATATTCTTCTTTAACTCTCCAGAGGCCCTTTGTTGACCCCTTCCCCGCTAGAAACCCTTGCCACTTGTTTTTATAGTGTGGAGTGGTGTTGTTACTGCTAAAAACAAGGCTATGAATTTCCTTAGATACTGTGTTTCCCCAATGAAACTCCTAACCTCGAAAACAGCAGTAGACACTGACCATTTCATGATGGCTCCATCTTGGCAGGATCTATCTTCAACTCTCCTCCAAATATCACATACCCCACATACACCAAATATTGTTGTGAAAATTCACACTTCTTAAGATATGTTAGCAGTTGGTGCTTCTTTAATATCTCCAACACCTACGCCAAATGTGAGATGTGCTCCTCCAGGTAGCATTGTATACCAGTATATCATCCAAATAGAGAATAACAAATGAATCTATAAAATGGTGCAATATATCACTCATTAACCTAATAAATGTTGCTAGTGCATTGCATAGGCTGAATGACATGACTAATCACCCATACAAACTTTGCTTGGCTTTGAAGGTGGTCTTCCAGGTATATTCTTCCTTGACTCAAACCTGGTGATATCCAAACTTTAAGTCTAGCTTGGTGAAGTACTTTGCTTTTTTCAACTGATCTAGTAGATCACCTATCCTGAGTAGGGGGTACATATTATTGAGCATGATTTTTTTCAACACCCTATAATCGTTACACATCCAACAAGTCCCATACTTCTTTGCCACAATGATTATGGGTGATCCACATGTTGATGTTCTCAGTCAAGTGAAACCTTCTTCGAGTAGTGACTACAAATGTTTCTTCACTTCACTTGCTTCTGTAATAGATTTCCTATACAACCCAATGTTTTGCAAAGGGGATTCCAACAATAGTTGGATCTCATACTCCACTTCCTCTAGGGTGGTAACCCCTTAGGCTCCTGGAACACATCCCCTTATGCATATAACAACTCTTCCAATTGTTGTTTATGTTTCTTAGTACACCCCTCTAGGGATGCCTTGCCTCTTACAGATTCTTATACATACTAATTTTCCCTTAAAAATAGTAAAAGATACTTCTTGCTCAAACTGATAAATTTCTTGGCTTTGTTGGCACTTACCAACAAAATTTTCAACTTTCCTTTCTGCATGTCGATGGTGAATGATTTTCGATCCTCTACAAGTTGGTACTAGTTGTCTCGCTCGATGAATATTTCATTTTGAATGTACATGTGGGGGCTTCCAAACACAACTCCACATACATCAAAGGGAACTTCATCTAGTTCTACTTCATCAATAAAATCAACACCGATGGCAAATCTAATTTTGCACTATTTTGTTATTGTCAACTTTACAACCTTATTTACCCATCCCAGTGAATATGGGCTTGGATGATCAAGAACTTCCAATTCTAATTTTTTAACTAGCTCTACTACAATGTGATTCACCTACGATCCCGACTCAAACAAAGCATCAATCTTTGCCTTCTTGACTTGTATCTTTATGTGGAAGAGTTTGGTCATTTCTTTCTCTTCGTGTTGTTGAAGGCTACTCATATTCACCTCCTTCTGCACTGGTTTTTAAACAAACTTCTCATCCATTTTGGAGTTGCTTGGTTGCTTGAATCGATGGCCATGAGATTCTTCTTCTTATTGTATTTATTTTTGTTACTTAGGTCGAGCTCTGGATGTAACTTCCAACACTTCTCCTCTATACAACCATCAATATTACAATGGTTGTAGTGGTTCCTTGGATCATTGCACTGGTGTGTTATGGTTATCATATTTTTATCTTTTCCCCCTTTCCACTTCTTCTTCCCCTGCTTAGAAGCACCTTGTTGCTCCTTTTGCTTAGATCCACTTGATAGCCCTTTTTTCAAGCCTATGTTCTTCAGGTATTGTATTTGTACACAAGACTCGTCCATCAATCTGGGCTTGAACAACATCACTTGCTTTCATAGATAGTTGTGTATACCCCCCCAAATACTTGAGGAGTACATCTTGGTTATTTTGGGAGATACCCAACATTATGGTCATCTTTCTGAACTCTGTGGTGTACTTCTGTACACTCTTCCCCCTATTTTCGCACGAAGTGGTGCCACCAAATCCAATTGTCCTCTACATACCCAATAGGGAAAAATTATGACTCTATGAGGGTTTTAAATTCCTCCCACTTAGTCATTGGAGTATCTCCCTACAACTTCAAATTCTCTCATGGCTTTCCTACCAAGTAAGGTGTGACAACACCTTTGGGAAAATTCCCCACTTACAAACAATTGTAAATATTTAATGTGTTTTTATTATAAACTAAAAGGCGTGAGAATTGGGACACAAATTCCGGAGTTTGAGGGAGGAGATTGCTTGGGATTTGAAGGATCCTTCACTGGTTTCATGACAACCATTGAAGGGTTGGAAAGTGTGCCTTAAATGAATTGGTGTTACAAATAAATTAACCATGAAACAAGGACACCAAATGCCATGTTTTCCTTGGATAATTCCACAAGGAAGCGTGGAAAAAACTTAAGGATGGGTTGTGATGGAAGAGGGGACAATTGAAGTCAAGAAACAAGAGAGTGGGGTAGGGCACTGACACAAAAGCATCCCTGCCACTACTTAGAAAATACATAACCACTGTGGCCGAGAAGGAAGTCAAGGGAGATAAAGAATGTATGCCCACGTAACCAAAAATAGGTGCAACTGTGTAATGGGGAGGATTATCACACTCTACACAGGGGGAGACAAGCATTTTGGAGGGAAGGATACCCCACACATTACAACCAAGGGAGGCATTCACGAATAAGGAATTCTTGGGCATTGAGGAGGCGATCTTTGATAAACGACGAGAGAACACAAGAGACAATAAAGGAAGAAGCTTGGGAAGGAAGACAAAGGAAAGAAAGCCTCAAGGAGAGGTTCATGGAAATATTATTATGTTGAGACAGCATAAGCATAGGAGGAAAAGAACACATAACTTTCTGCCACTACCAGAAGGCAATGAGTTGTTGTGTCACTACCAGAAGGCAAGGAGAAGTTCCATCACTACCAGAAGGCAAGGAGTAGAGTAAATATTTGGTTGAGCATTGGGAGGTGGAAGAATATCTCCTAGGTGAGGACAATAGTCTTTGGATTCCCAATAAGACTGGAGGGTGGAGATGGTTTTCTATAGATTCCCTTGTCAACTTGGGTGGATGCTTGTTCCTTGGATTCTATTAAGGAGAGTTCTTTATCCCCCTCTGCCTATGTTTTGGCTTTTACAATGTATCTAGATTCCTAGGATTGGGTGGAGCTGTTATGAGTAGGAATTGTTGAGGGTGGAGGTGTTAAGCCTATGGATTCCCTCATTCGATTGGAGTGGAAGTGGTGAGCCTCTGGATTCCTTATTATAGCCAGTATTGGTAGAGCCATAGTTCTTATTAGAGTAGCTGCAGGGTGGAGGTGGTGGACCTCTCGATTCCTTGCGAGATGTGGATTGCATGAAATAGCTAGTGGGTGGAAGTGGATGGTCCTCTAGAGTCCCTATTTCAGCTAGTATAATGGTTTAATCCCTTAAGCAGTCATCCTCAAGCTCTGGAATCTGGCTCGGGGGTGACTACTGTAAGAAAGACTTGATTGCAATGTGTTTAAGGTTGGGTGGAGAGTTGAAGTCCTAATCTTAGTTACTTGGCTCAATTTAACAGAGATAAGTGTTTTCTTATGAATCTCATGTTATGAACACTTTATGTTAGTTTAATGTATTTCCTTTTCATGGCTTATAATGCTGAAAAATGAGGCATTCCTTTTCAAATGAACATAGTTGTTTTGAAGGCATGAATGTGCATCGGTATGAACTTCAATGTGGTCTGGGTATAATCATAGTCTAAATGACTCACATGTAATGAATGTGTGAACCTTGTAAGTACCCTACTATTAATACTATTTTAATCGAATGGTTAGTGGGTTTAGTTTCTAACTTGTAAGCCCAAGGAGGCTGAAGGTTTCGCCAGAGTAATGTGTTGGTTAAATGCTCATATCACTGATAGGGATGTTAAATTCCTAAGTGAATAAATATTTCTAATTGTTGTGCATATTATTTGGGATGGTTGATCCATGGAGACCAATATATTAACGCATGTTTATGTCCTATATGTGTGTGTGTGTGTGCACACACACACACACACACACACACACACACACAAATATATCGAATGGGCTGGGTTGATCCCTGTAGAAAGCTCAAAATATATGGAAATAAAGGGCAGTAAGCATGCAAGCAATTGAAAGCTCAGGAGGGATACTTTCGAAATAATTTCATATACTACTACACATATTTATAGATTATGCAACGAAGGTTGGCCAAAGGCACTCTATGTGTGCATACACAATTAAGCGTCAAGGGTGGAAAAACCACACTACATTCATTAGCATTTATGTCGTGGGGGTCGTAAGTTAGGGCCTTGAGAAGTGTGAAGACACTCCCATCGTAAGTGCCATATGACCGAGCCCCATGTCCATGTGTGAAGGCAGAGAGATCTGTGTCATAGAGAAGGGTAAGCATGGTCACTGTCCACTGCCACAGAACTTCATCCCTGGAGAATTCAAAAGGATACGAGGTAGATCCCATTGGTTTAAAAGAGTCAAGACATTGTGGTGATGGGGCCAGTGGTCATGCATTGGTGCATTATAGTGGTGGAAAACCCCAAATTGTTATAAAGTGGAGATGTGGATACACTGCACATCGTAGGACCAAGTGGGGACTTAGGGAATTACATGTCACCCCAACATTATTTCCGTGGTGGTATTTCACGAAGTTGGGTGCCAAAGTATCATGATTTTATCTCTTAGTGGACACGGCGCAATGGGATAGTGCATTATGTCTAAGCCACCCCAAAGGTTGAATGGAGGATAGGTCATCCGGCCAGCATTGCATGCATTAAAGAGAGTTGGAGCTAAGTGTGTCACAGTGACATAGGTATTGAGCCATGTTATTAGTGGGGTCTACGGGGCCCCACATAATCCTGAAAGTTTGTAACCCGAAATAATTTCTAAGAGGTTTCCCAAGTAATTCCCAAGATAAGATCTCCAGGATGAGGTGGCAAGGAGAAGGACCTGCATCGTGCATTATGCCCATATTACATGTGTATTATGTAATAGGGATTGCTAAGAGGCTTAATGAGTATGATAGGGTCGATAGATATGGTAACACTACCATGTGGCAAAGAGGTTGACTAAGATTTCCATGTGGGGGCCACGTGGTAGATTGGTGTGGTGGCACTAAAAAAATGACAAATATTTAGGTGACCATATCTTTTGATCTCAGATTCGGATTTGAACAAAATTTATATCATTGGAAATGTCTCGATAAGATGATCACAACGATGTCGTCCGTTATAGGTTTTGAGGAATTTGATAAATAAAGTGGAAAATTTAGACCCCATTTCCATAATGGGACATCAAAGGTCAGGCCAGTTTAGTAACTGCCGCCTTCTGACCTTATTTGGGACTAGTAGGGGGTATGTTACGTAGTGGTATTCAAACCTTTCAGGTTTAGCACTTGGATTGGATGCTCTTTGTCATAGAATAAATGTAGACAAAAGGTTCAACTCTAAACCTTTGGGAATAATTTGGTGCCCTGTTACAAAATTAGAATAACAATACATCCAAGCATTAGACCTAATGTGGATCTTTACAGCTAGGGTGGAGCTCTAACTTTGAGTGTTGTAGTTGAATGTGGATATGATTACATGTTATTTATAACATTTGATTGTGATTTGTGTGCTTATTGCAAGGATGTTCTAGTATGATGGATTTTATTGAAAAATGCAATGGTATTGCATGTGTTTTCTATTAGACATCTTTAAGGTCTAGATAGTTTATCGTTGTGACTATGGATGCATGTTGATTCTTCATTATTGGCAGAACTGCCTCCCTGGTTGATCCAGGAGGATCTTAATCAATACAGATCAACAGAGTTCCAAGTCAACTCTAGCAGTTCGACGTCTAGTTCGGTCTTTATACACACAGTTTCGTCAGTGTCATCCTCAAATTGATCAATTTTGCCAGTGAAAGCTCCTTAAGTGTCATGGTTGTCATTTGTGATGAGAAGGTGAAAAATGGGTTAGAATTTTGGTGAAGTACCTAATAAATGTCAAAAACCTACACCTAAACCTATGGTCTCAAAACCTAGACTCTAAACCTAAATGATGGCCTAAGTTCAAAAACCATATGTCATAAATCCTAATAAAAAAACACAAGCGTTATGATAAAGTCCTATTCCTATGTTTTATAAACCTAAGGTCTAAATCCTAAGACCTTAAAACTTAAATTCCTAGTGCAAACCATAATATAAAACCATTACATAAACCTTATTCAAAGGTTCGGAAGATGGGTTGGTGTAAAACCTTAATTCAAAGGTTCGGTGATAAATTTTTTATTATAAAACCCACAAAACAAATGTTTAAACATTACACAGTGCTAAGTTAACCACGCGGCTATCTAAACCACATCGAAGGACTTTAACACCATGTGAATAGGTGTAATAGAACCGCATAGGAAATGTTTTGGGTGACAGTTTTAAAGACCGCGATTTATAAACTTCATTGGAAACCGCGTGCATATGATAAGGTTGACCGCGAAGAGTTAACTGCAGCAGGGTTTACATTATCCATAATCACCGAGATTCTTTCCACCAATTCACATGCGAATGGTTACAACTCCCCACGCGGTTAGCCTAACCGTCGGGCTGAGTTTTTATCATATGGTTTATTTATGGGTTTTTGCAATTAATTTAGCGCTAAGGTCAAAACCTTATCCTAGAAATTGAATATGGAGATAGGATTCGATGTCCTAATCACTTAATTTCCTCAACCAAATGCTTATTTTGGTTATCAGAGGTTCGAATGCAGCTTTTAAAGTAATGTCATTTCTTCATGAAAGGATCATATTGGAATTTTGTGAAGGCATAGTGCTTTTGGAGTGTAGTTTCAGAAGGTTAGAGGCGATTTTATTTGAAGCATTGCTCAACCATCGATGGTTGGAATTGAGCACGAAGACAGGCGTCGAAAAGGCTTGGAAGATTACTTTCTGTTTACAGGGTTCAGAAGTGCCTGTGAGCATAGTCATTTTGTTCCATTTCAGTCTAAATATTCTTCAAAATCAATCCTAATAAAAATGGACAGCCACTTAAAAGCAGACCTGGAGATGTAGTCCAAGAGGGACGAACTCCGTCATCAAATTGTTTGCCTCTTCTTCTCTCTGATTATTGTTGTTATTTAATTCATTTAAGATGCTGGTTTATGTCATTTTTCATTAAAACATACTTCAGTTAATAGTCAATCTAAAGGAAAAACTAATCAAACTGCTTAAGCACTTTATTCAATCAGTTATCAGATCATTTTGGTATCAGAGCAGGTTGTTCTTGTAGTTTGTTTGTCAGTGGATGCTAACCAGGCTGGGATTGCAACATGGAAAAGGCAAGCTTGAGGAATTCGATCCAGAGATCGGAAGGCGGAAAGTCGATCATCAATCAATGATGACATGGACTGAGACCGTTGAGACTCCTGAAGCTACTGAAAAGAAACCCATGGATGAGAATCAAATCCAGCAGATGTTTCTAAACATGCAGCAAATGTTGGCAGAATTATATGAAGACAAGAAGACGAGGGATGCAGCCTCATCGTTGAAGGCATCAAAGAAGGACAAGGGTAAAGGCAAGGAAGATAAATCTCCTTCTCCTCCGTCATCTCCATCATCTTCTTCTTCCTCTTCTACTTCTAGTTCTGAACCAGAAAAAGAAAAGAAACATAAGAATACACTTTTGAAACTGGATGTTAAGTTCGAATTACCTGTGTATGATGGTGAAATAAAACCTGAGAAACTAGATAATTGGGTAAAACAATTAGAATTCTATTGTCGTATTCAAGATATTACTGATGATAAGACAAAGATTCAATTAGCTACTCTTAGAATGGGGGGTATTGCTTTGATCTGGTGGGAAATTAGAACACAGATAGATTTAAAGTGTAAAGGAAAAGTTATCACCTCATGGACTAAGTTTATTAAAGCTCTAAAGAAACAATTCTATCCGTTGGGTCACACACAACAAGCTGTAATTGATTGGTGGCGCTTGCGACAAGGTAAGGGACAGAGTGTTCAAGAGTTCACACAGGAATTCAGAAAGAAGGCATTAGCACTCGATATTTCTTTAGACACAAAAGAAACTTTTTTGAAATATATTGGCAGTTTGCACTCATATTTGCAGCATACATTATTAATGTTCAATCCTAATGATTTTGATGAAGTTTTTGTTCAAGAAATTCATGTCGAATCAGATGGTAGACCATTCAAGTTTACACCAAAGACATCCAAGCAGATGGAAACTGAAGTCAACAAAAAGAAGGGCAAGTCAAAAGGAAAGAAGACTACCACAACTCAAAAGGAAGAAGATAGACCTACGTGTACACATTGCCAAAGGATCGGCCATGATGAATCTAGGTGTTGGAAACTTCATCTGGAACTGAAGCCGAAGAAGTTTTAATCGAAGAAGGGTGAAAAGAAGGCTGAAACAGCAGTCCAGCAAGGCTTGGACTTGGGATCCGATTCAGGTGATGAAGGTAAAATCACTGTTATGGTTACAACAGGTAAAATTTCTGATGCTAGTACTTTTGCTTCTTCAAATATCAAACAACAGAATGAAGATAAAAGAATCGAGTTATTTCATATAAGGGTAACTTCAAAGCATACTAAGATAGATACACTGTTCGATATGGGATCACAGGCAAATTTGATTTCTGAGTCATTGGTTAAACAATTGAGTTTGAAAACACATAATCATCCAAAGCCATATCCTTTAGGGTGGTTAAAGGAACAAAGTCAAATTCATGTTACCAAACAGTGTCGGTAAAAAATTGCAATCACAGCTAACTATATTGATAAAGTGGAGCTAGATGTGATACCATTAGACATTTGTGGAATTGTCTTAGGTAGCCCTTATCTCTATGACCATGATGCAGTATTTTATAGAAAAGAGCATGTGTATCATCTCAGGAAAGATGGGATTGAGTACATTGTTCAGGCACATAAAAACAAAGATCACTTGAATTGAATTAATGCTAATCAGGTGAAGCACTTAATAAGTTCAAGTAGGAGATACATACTCATGTCGATCAAAGAGCAACATAAGGATCTTATCGATACTTGTTCAGGTTGTGAAATTCAGTATGAAGGTAATTTGGTTAAAAATGTAGATTCATTTCAGGATATAATTAAAGAACCAAAACTTCTACTTCATAAAAATGAAATATCACATGAGGTGCAGTCGATGTTTGACACCTCTAATAATGGAATGTGTCACAAGTCAGTTATAGAGTGTAAAGAAATAAAGCAACCAATTTCAGGGATGGAATTAATGCGACACAGTTTAACTCCATACAGCTCACCCATAATTTTAGCTCATAAGAAAAACAGGGCATGGGGAATAAGTGTCGATCTTAAAGTTGATTCAATTAAGCAGAAACATTTCACAGCATTGATAAATCATCGACAACCATATGAAGATAAAATAGATGTTAAAGGAAATGCAATGGAAACAGTGATTCACATAGATTATCAGTTGCTTCAATACTTTCAGTCATATACTAAGATGCAACAATCTCACTATAGTTGGATGGGATTTCTTCAGCAAAATCACTTAGTAATTAAAGACAGGGAAGGTGTAACAAGTAAAGTAGTTGATATGCTGTCTTTGAATGCTCCAACAGTATTGCATAAAAGTTCATTGGTTCATGAAATTTATGTAAAATAGTATAGTACTAATAATGATTTCGAAGATACTTTTGAATCGCTAACTCATAATGCTCAGATGGAAAAGGTGCAGGTTTTGCGGGAAATTTATCTTTCTCGGATTGCAGGCGTAAGCAAGAGTACGACACAAAGTCAAATATATTGTTACTGGCCTCATATGCATGAAACAATTGTGAAGTACATAAAGGGATGTGTAATGTGTTCGACAAGCAGGCCATGCAATCGAAAGATTGGTTTGCACATGCCACTTCCGGTTCCTTTGCAACCATGGGGCAGCGTGGATTTCGTTCAAGGACAGACATAAATGGTGAACAGTACCAAGATACATGTTCTTCGAGGTAAATGCAGTATACATCCTAAGATGTGGGATGAATTTGTAACTTATGTGCAGCAAGATTACAATCAAGGTTTACATTCTTCTGTGCCACGACAAGCATTGAGTCAAGTCAGGTTCAAATTGTGCCGTGATAAGCATAAGTTTCAGGTCAACGAGCAGGTATGGTTGTATGTCATCAAAGTCAAGATGAAAGTGAGAGAGTTGTATTCTCACTTATTGTCAGTTTAAAATTAAGCTTTTATAGTCCAACAAATTTTTAAGTGGAGAGGATTGATCCAGGAGGATCTTGATCAGTACAGATCAACAAAGTTCCAAGTCAACTCCAGCAATTCGACGTCCAGTTCAGTCTTCATACACGCAGTTTCGTCAGTGTCATCCTCAAATTGATCAATTTCGCCAGTGAAAGCTCCTTCAGTGTCATGGATGTCATTTGTGATGAGACAGTTAAAAATGTGTTAGAATTTTGGTGAAATACCTAATAAATATCAAAAACCTACAACTAAACCTATGGTGTCAAAACCTCTAAACCTAAATGATGGCCTAAGTTCTAAAACCATATGTCATAAATCCTAATCAAAAAACCTAAGTGCTATGATAAAGTCATATTCCTAAGTTTTATAAACCTAAGGTCTAAATCCTAAGACCTTAAAACTTAAAGTCCTAGCGCAAACCATATTATAAAACCATTACATAAACCTTATTCAAAGGTTCGGAAGATGGGTTGGTGTAAAACCTTAATTCAAAGGTTCGGTGATAAATTTTTTATTATAAAACCCACAAAACAAATGTTTAGACATTACACAATGCTAAGTTAACCGTGTGGTTATCTAAACCGCATCAGAGGACTTTAACACCATGTGAACAGGTGTAATAGAACCACACAGGAAATGTTTTGGGTGACAGTTTTAAAGACCGCGGTTTATAAACTTCATTGGAAACCGTGTGCATATGATAAGGTTGACCACAAAGAGTTAATTGTAGCAGGGTTAACATTATCCATAACTGCCGAGATCCTTTCTGCCAATTCACATGCGAATGGTTAAAACTCCCCGCGCAGTTAGCCTAACCGTCGGGCTGAGTTTTTATCATATGGTTTATTTATGGGTTTTTGCAATTAATTTAGCGCTAAGGTCAAAACCTTATCCTAGAAATTGAATATGGAGATAGGATTCGATATCCTAATCACTTAATTTCCTCAACCAAATGCTAATTTTGCTTATCAGAGGTTCGAATGCAGATTTTAAAGCCATGACATTTCTTCATGAAAGGGTCATCTTGGAATTTTGTGAAGGCATAGTGCTTTTGGAGTGCAGTTTCAGAAGGTTAGAGGCAATTTTATTTGAAGCATTGCTCAGTCGTCGATGGTCGGAATTGAGCACGGAGATAGGCGTCGGAAAGGCGAGGAAGAGTACTTTTTGTTTACAGGGTTCAGAAGTGCTTGCAAGCATAGTCATTCTGTTCCATTTCAGTGTAAATATTCTTCAAGATCAATCCTAATAAAAACGGACGCCCACTTAAAAGCGGACCTGGAGATGTAGTCTAGGAGGGACGAACTCTGTCATCAAATTGTTTGCCTCTTCTTCTCTCTGATTATTGTTGTTATTTAATTCATTTAAGTTGTTGGTTTATGTCATTTTTCATTAAAGCATACTTCAGTTAACAGTCAATCTAAAGGACAAACTAATCAAACTGCTTAAGCACTTTATTCGATTAGTTATCAAATCACTGGTTTTGAGTATAATTATTTGAAGAGTACTAGCACTACTAGTCAAGTGGTGTATTCTTACATGCTTGGAATAAGTGTGCACGTGAATGTTCATGTGATATGACGAGTGTGGGAAATCCATGTGTTGTTTGTAGCCTGGACAACATGGCTTATTTCTAATCTAATGCAAATATATGTGTGTATATATTGATTGGGATGTGAGAGTCCCATGGTCTGATTTTTATATGGCAAAGAACCACAATGGAGGTTGACTATTTCTGTATGATGAATTTTGGTTAGTATGCTTTTCCTCATGAATACTTGCCCTTCATGGTTAGTGTCTTTCTTGTTTAAGGAATGGGGCGTAACATATGGAAACGACTAGTTGAATTTTGTAAAGGTTGTTGTCTCGATATGAGATAGAGAATCCATGTTCAACACTTGAACTGGATGAGTTCAAAGGCAAAGGTCTTGTGTAGAACTTGTATATAAAGGATTTGTAGCACTGCTAGAGAGTGATGTGCTTGATGATCGTTTGCTTGTGTATGTTGATTGCTTATTGTGCAAGTAGGTGTTGGGTGAAGCACTGTGATTGAATGATATATATACATTGATTGTGATATTGTCTGCATGCACATGACACATTCATAAATAGGAAAGGCTGTAAGTTATAAAATGGCATATGCTTATATGTTAAATGGCCTTTAACTGACCTTTGAGATTGCAGATGATTTACTATTGTTGGCCTTGGATAAAGAGGTTGAAGATACATCTACTACCATGGTTGCTTATGGAAAAAGTTTATTTCTCGATAAGTGATTATGGCCTTGGTACACAGACTAAATGAAGCTAATGAAGGTTGATGTTGACGTTGATGTCTTTAATAGGTGATAATAGGGGTCTCGATATAGAAATTGATTTTAATTATGTTGTTGATCTAGATTATGAATTGATTTTAAACTTGTGAAGGTATGATTGTAAACAAGTCAAACATACATGTTCCAATAAATTTTGATTTTTGAGAATTATGCTAGGATATAAATCTGCATAATTATGTCCTAGATTTTGAGACATGTGAATAATGAATGAATAGAGATATATGTGCCTATATAGGATAACATGCATGGTGTAGCATGATAGGGAAACAACTAATGTGTGATTTGCATTAACAATTTTAATATTTGAATGTAAGTGGCAACGTTTTAAAATATTGGTACAACAAGAAGAGAGTGGCTTGCAAGAAATCTCAAGTGTTGAGACAACAAAGTTTAATGTTAGAAGAGAGGGATGAGGAGGAGGCTTCCCTCGAGACCCTCTGATAAGTATAGAAGGACTCCTCTTGGGAGAAATTGGAGGGGAATTGTAAGTTTAAAAGGGGCTACCATGAAATATTGAAGAAGGCTCGGGCAGAGCTTTTATTCACGAACCTTTGGAAACACCGAGACTCGCGGGGATTGAGTTGTCGTGTTTGTTGGATATTTTACATTGTGTGTTCTTCGATTGATTTTATGCTTGATTTGTCATTTTTTATTGTTGACTGTGCATGGACATGTTATTTTGTCGACATTTTTTCCTTTATTACTGTTGTTGTGGATTTCACTTTTTGCACGGTTTCCCTCTGTTCCCTCTTGAAATTGCCTTTTGATTTCATATTTTCTTTTTTCTTTTTTTTTCTTTTTTTTTATGCTTGGGGGGTGCCTCGGGACAAGTTGGTTGGGGTGGTAGGAAAGCCACGGGGGCTCTGGTAGAGGGCCAAGGAGGATTGACAAAACAATACAACTCGAGAGAGGCCTATGTATAAGCATTGAGTGTAAATGAAAATGAGAAAGGTCAGGAAGGGCCAGCGCATGGATGGCATGAAAAATAACATGTTAATATTGGGCAAATGGGCCAAAAAGAGTCCATCGACATAATGCCTTGAAACAATACTCCTGAAAATGACAACGGGCATAAATGACGAAATATACATGGCTAGAATTTGATTGTGTAAACAATGCTAATATAAATAATAGTTGAGAGTGTTGGTACCAACAATAAAGCAAAAGGGTAAAGGGAGGAATTTAGATAAAATAATTCCTTGGTTGCATGCAATTGTTATTGAAATTTCATGCACGCTTGCATAAAATCAGGGAGTTCTATAAACCTTGATTCTAGTTGACATGTGTTAATGTGTGTTGACAACCAAGCGAGCTTATTGGTCCATGGTATAGTAGACAATGATATGAAAACCATGAGAATGGCTCAAAGGAGGTATTCACGACCTTAACATAATTTACATTTGTAAATCTGTGATATGTTCATGATCATGATCATGTTAATGTTTATATACATATATGAATGCCATTATGACTGACAGGTTTTTCCAAGAGTCATTCTTATGAAAGAATAATGGTTTATATTCATCTAATGCAAATGTGGATGGCATGTAAGATTCTCGATTGTGTGAGGAATCAATTGAGAAAAAAGTAGCCCTCGATGATCTATGATTTTAAATATTATTTGAATATGATTCTCATATTGTGCCCATGTTGCATGATGAACAAGGAATGTTGTGGGATATATCAGCAGAATGAGAACAATGTGATCTACCACATGCTGTGTTGTGTCATGTGTACATGTTGTGTTGTATATGCATATATGTTGTATAATATCACGAGTACGTTGTATTGGGCCTATTGTATGTGTATATGTGGTGTGTAATGTGTTGGGACATACAAGTGTAGGATTGTTTAGGCCCATGTGTTGTGTAAAATAATTTATTTGAGGGTGGAGGCATAAGCCTCAGTGGAGGTATCAACCTTTGGATTCCCTTGCTGCTCATTTGAGGGTGGTGGCACTAGCCTCTAGATTCCCTTGACGGTGGAGGCATCAACCTTTGGATTCCATTGTTGCTGATTTGAGGGTGGAGGAACAAGCCTCTGGATTCCCTTGAGGATGGAGGTATCAATCTTTAGATTTCCTTGTTGTTGATTTGAGGGTGGAGGCACAATCCTCTGGATTCCCTTGAGAGTAGAGGTGTCAACCTCTAGATTCCCTTGATACTAATTTGAGGGTGGAGGGACAAGCCTCTAGATTCCCTTGAGGGTGGGGGTATCAACCTCTGGATTCCCTTGCTGATTTGAGGATGGAGGCATAAGCCGCTAGATTCCCTTGAGGGTGGTGGTATTGACCTTTGGATTCCCTTGCTGTTGATTTGAGGGTGGAGGAACAAGCCCATGTATTCCCTTGAGGGTGGAGGTATCAACCTCTATATTTCCTTGCTAAATTGAGGATGGAGGCATAATCTTATGAATTTTCTTGAGGGTGGAGGTATCAACCTCTAGATTCCCTTGTTGTTGATTGAGGCTGGAGGTACAAGCCTCTGGATTTCCTTGTTGCCAATTGAGGGTGAAGGTAGGAGCCTCTAGATTCCCTTGTTGCTGATTGAGGGTGGAGGTAAAAGCCTTTGGATTCCCTTGTTTCTAATCAAGGGTGGAGGCATAAGCCTTTGGATCCCCTTGTTGCTAATTGAGAATGGAGGTATAAGCCTCTAGATTCCCTTATTGTTGATTGAGTGTGGAGGTAAAATCCTCTAGACTCCCTTGTTGTTGATTGGGGGTGGAGGTATAAACCTTTGGATTCACATGTTATTGATTGAGGGTGGAGGCATATGCCTCTAGATTCCCTTGAGGGCGGAGGTGTAAGCCTTTAGATTCCCTTGTTGTTGATTGGGGGTGGAGGTGAAAGCCTCTAGATTCCCTTGTTTTGGAAAAGGGTGGAGGTGGGACACCTTTGGACTCCCTTGATAGACTGATGGACAAGCCAAGAGGTATAATTTAAATCATTAAAATTTATTTATGATGAATCTCATGAGAGATTATATGTAATCTTATAGGAAAGCATGGAAATCACCTACTCCGGGGAAATGAATTTTCCTGCAAGACAAACAAGTAGTAGCTTGAAGACATTAGAGTGCATAGAAAAAACATTGGGTAGACTACAAGGAACCACAAAAATTACATGTTTATGCTAGGACAAAGCATGTTTTGCATTGTATTTAGGATTATCACATTGAGGATGATGTTCCTCCAAGGGGGAGGGGTTTGTGACAACCATTTTAGGAAAATTCCCCTCTTATAAAAAATTGTAAATATTTCATGTATTTTGATTGTAAACTAAAAGGTCTGAGAAATGGGATATAGATTCCAGAGATTGAGGAAGGACATTTCTTGGGATTTGAAGGAGCCTTGACTGGTTCCATGACATACATTTAAGGGTTGGAAAGTGTACCTTGAATGGACTTGGGTTACAAATTAATTTAGCAGAAAATAATGATAATAGATCCCATGCTTGCCTTGGATTTTTACACGAGGAAAGTATGATAAATTTTAAGAAGTATGGGCTACGTTAGAAGAGGGGACAATTGAAGTAACCAACAAGAGAGTGGGGTAGGGAGTAGACACAACAACATCTCCACCACTACTCATAAAAGACAGAACCATCGTGGCCGAGAAGGAAGTTAGGGGCGACAGAGAATGTATGCCCATGCAACCAAAAGCTGGTGCAACTACATAATGGGGAGGATTATCACACTCCACAAAAGGGGAGACAAGCATTATGGGGGAAGTAAACCCCACGCACTACAAGCAAGAGAGGAATTCATGAAGAAGGCATTCTTAGACATTGAGGGGGAGATCTTTGAGAGAGAACAAGAGAGAACACAAGATACAGTAGAGGAAGAAGCTCAGAAAGGAAGACAAAGGAAAGAAAGCCTCAAGGAGAGATTCGTGGAAATATTGTTTCGTTGAGAAAGCAAAAGCGAAGGAGGAAAATAACACATAGCTCTGTGTCCCTACTAGAAGATGAGGATCATAGTAAATATTCGGTTGAGCATTGGGAGGTGGAATAATATCTCCCAGGTGAGGACAATAGTGTATGGATTCCCAATAAGAGTGGAGGGGGAGATGCCTTTCTCTAGATTCCCTTGACATCTTGGGTAGGGCCTTGTTCCTTTTATTTTTGTAAGGAGAGTTATTTAGCCCCCTCTCCCTATTTTTTGGCCTTTATTGTGGATTTTGGATTCCCGGGATTGGGTGGAATATTTTTTAGAAGGAGTTGTTGAGGGTGGAGGTGTTAAGCCTCTGGATTCTCTCACTTGGTTGGGGTGGAGGTGGTGAGCCTCTCGTTTCCTTGTTCTAGGCAGTATTGGTAGATCCATAGTTCTTATTGGAATAACTGCACGGTGGAGGTGGTGGACCTCTGGGTTCCCTGTGAGATATGGATGCATGAAGTAGTTGGTGGGTGGAGGTGGATGGTCCTCTAAAGTCTCTATTTTAGTTGGCATAAATTGTTTAATCCCTTACGCACTCATCCTTAAGCTCTAAAATATCGCTCAGAGGTGAATGCTGCAAGAAAGACTTGGTTGTAGTGTGTTTAAGGTTGGGTGGAGATTTGAAGTCCCAATCTCAGTTGCCTGGCTCAATTTATCAGAGATAAGTGTTTTCTTATGAATCTCAAGGTTTTGAACACTTTATGTTTGTTTAATGTATTGCCTTTTCATGGCTTGTAATGTTGAGGAATGAAGCATTCCTATTTATAAGAACATAGTTGTTCTAAAGGCATGAATGTGGAATGGTTTAAACTTCTGTGTGGTTTGGGTATAATCCTATTATAAATTACTCATATGTAATGATCGTGTGAACCTTGTAAGTGCCTGACTATTAAAGCGATGGATGGCTCCCTGCAATGATAATACTATGTTAAGAGAATGGTTAGTGAGTTTAGGAGTGGGTTACACCTGTATTCTTCCCGAGTCTTCAATTTAGTCTAATTGGTGGTGTCCAAAAGAGATTGACAAATCTCTGTTAACTGAATGAGTGCCTGCACTTAGATAGCTTGGGTATCAGGCCGATAATTACTCATAAATCTTAGGAGGGATAACTTGTTATATATATAATGGGCTAGGATGATCCCTGTAGAAAGCTTAGGATAGATGGAAATAAAGCCTAGTAAGCACACAGGTAATCAAAAGCTCAGGAGGGACAATCCCAAAAATATTTTATATAATCCTACACATATTTATATACTGTGCGATGAAGGTTGGGAAAATTCACTCTATACATGCATTCATGTTTAAGCATTGAGGGCCAAAAAGGCGCACTATATTCACTAACGTTTATGTTGCAGGGGCTAGACATTAGGGCATGGAGAAGTGTGCAGACACTCTCATTGTAGATGCCATATGGCCAAGCCCTAGGTCTATGTGCAAAGGTGAAGAGATCCGAGTTGTAGAGAAGAGTAAGCACGATCACCATCCATGTGCCTCGTAACTTCATCCCTTGAGAACTAAAAGAGAGATGGGGAAAATATCGCCAGGTTAGAAGAGCTAGGACGACGTGCCAGTGGGGCTGGTGGTCATGCATTGGCACATTATCGGGGTGGAAAACCCAAAATTTTATAATGTGGAGATGTGGCACCGTGCATCGGAGGACCAGGTGGGGACCTAGGGAAGTACACGTCACCCTCACATTATTTACCTAACAGTATTATGCGGAGCTAGGTAAAAAAGTCCCAAGATTTTATCTCTAGGCAGACATGGCGTAGTGGGCCATCATATGTCGTGTTGGAGCACGGCGAAAGTGCCGTGTTGTATGTCCACGCCACCCCAGATGTTAAGTGGAGGCTAGGTCATCTCAGTAGCATTGCATACGTCAAAGAGAGTTGACCGAGGTGACGTGGAGTTGAGCGCGCCACATAGACACAAGTATTGGGCCACATTATTAGTGGGGTCTATGGGGTACCACGCAATCCTAAAAGTTTGTAACCTAGAAGAAATTACGAGAGGCTACCTAAGTGATTCCCGAGATTAGATCTCTAGGATGAGGTGACGGGGAGAGGGGCTTGCACTATGCACTATGTCCATAATACATGTGTATTATGTAATAGAGCTTGCTAAAGAGGCTTGACGAGTATGATCAAGTTAGAAGCTATGGTAATATTGCCATTTGGGGGCCACATGTGCGCCATGTGGCAAGTTGGTGAGGTGACATGAAATAAACGACTAATCTTTTGGTGGCCATATCTTTTGATCTGAGAGTCTGATATCTTTTGATCGCAACGACCTTGTCCGTTTTAGGTTTTGAGGAAGTTGATAAACAAAGTGGAAAATTTAGGCCCCGTTTACATAATGGGACATTATAGGTCAGGTCAGTTTAGTAATTTCCTCCTTCTAACCTTGGTTAGTATTGGGGTTTGTAGGGGGTATGTTACATTAGGACATGGCCCTCTAATTTCAGTCGCACACATGAAATCTTATATTCCCCCTCTATATAATGAACATTAAAATACACTTATAGTTGTTACAACCAATGATTTAACTTCAGAGTGTCGATCTTGCCTTGGTATGGCTTGATATCGACCTTCACATTCGTTTTGAACATGGGCTATGAATGATTCACGACACTCAAACTGGGTTGATTTTTTTCAAGTACTTTCTTTGGTTGGTTCTCTATTTCCTCCTGTTCTCTTGATCTCCCCTCTGACCCGTCTTATGCATTAAAACCCCCATATTCTCAAAATATCCCAAGCTCATTGCTCAGGCTTGACATGAGGAGATTCATATTACAACTTATATCTACAACTTGTGCTTCTCGTCACGAAAACCTCTCCTATGTATGATCACAATGGTGATTCACATATTCATTGGCCATGGTTAGAATTTTATGACTTTTTGCCTAGCTGATCTAGATCCCCTTGCAAAACTCCACAATATACCCAAAGAAACATGCTCTGATACCAATATGATTCGTAAATTGTCGTGGATATTCCACTAGATAGCTCATCATAACATATATGATAAAACTATATTTAAAAATTTGAAATATACCATCTTAGGGTTTTATTTCTCTTTAGATTTATGGATTTATAGATTACTGTTAAGTGTATATACAGGCAAATTAAAATTATGTAGAAAATATAGAAGAATGAAATGAGAACTCACAAAATACGATTTGATACAAGATATGACCTGGGAAACCCTTTTGGGAGAAAACCCACCCGGAAGGTGAGTTCACTCTGCTCTCTTTCTTTGAAACGATTGTGAGTACAAAGAAGTATGGTTTGTGGCCCATGGGCTACTCTAGTGCTAAAATACTCTCTATGTGATCTATCTCCTCTCCCTCTCGATTATTTTTGCTCACCTACGAAACAAATGCATTCAAAAGAAAGGAACCTCTTTTTCTCCTAGTGGCTCAGTTATAACACAACTCGATAGCCTACTAGTGGTTAGGTTTGACTTATCTCTTAAACAAAAGTTACAATATGGACTCTTATAGAGTCTTCTTCACCATGATCATATGACTAGGCCCTTTTCCAAGAATAATAGGGGCTAACATGACATCCTCTCTAATTATGCCGGTGAAAATAGGAAGGTCAAATTTTGAACGGCGTAACTTTTGAACACAAGCTTTGATTGAGGCGATTATTGCGCTGTTGGAAAGGTCTATGTGTGTAGATTATGAAAAATGGTGCTACGCTAAAGCGATAAAGTTTTACCCCCCAAAAATGTCATTTGATGCCTCAAATTCCTCCTGGAAGGTTTTAGACCCTAATTTGTCAAACTGGGTCCTGTCAGTGAAAATGGTCCTGTGAGCTAATCCCTCCACTTTTTCCACTCTAAAAGCATTGATATGGATGAAAAACAATATAGTGATCTAATTTGGATCACTCAAAAAGGTAGGCCAAGAGGGGACACCAATTAGGATTGACAAGAGCTAGGGCTTATGTTTTAGGCACGAGACTCTTGCAACCAACAACACAAAATACAAATTGGACCATGAGGGGAGGAGGCCACAGTACTTTAGATGGGCATCAAACATTCAAATTTGGAGTAGGAATGAGCATGAATCGAGTGTGCTGATAATAGTTTGCATGTGGCGAGACCTCGAGAACCATAACGTCATAAACATTCTTTATGGGGGCATGTTGCCATGTCCTTCAATCACTTAGCTAAGTGGGGTGGTGGCAACCCAATCTTTCCCCCCTCTTTGCTCCGTAAACACCCATCTGGGGAAATTTCAACCAAAATATTATTTTAAAAAGCACCAAAACAATTAGTAAAACCCACTAGAAAAAAATGATTTTAATCAATGTTTCTATGCCATGTGATTATTTTTTAGTCAATATTACATGAATTATAATAACTAACATACACTAAGTGGGGAAAATAATTGAAAATAAAATACTAAGTGGATATGTAAAAGATAGATTCTATTTATGTACATGTAGATTTAAACACACATACACATTTTTTTAAGATTAAATACTATATCCAAATTATATAATGTGGAAATAAAAAAATATATAATGTGGAAATTTTGTAAATGTTTCAATAAAATTATATATATATATATATATATATATATATATATATATATATATATATATATATATATATATAATCATGTTTATTTGCACTATCAGAAAAACTATGTATATGATTTAGGATGTTAGATTTAGAAAAAAGACTATTTTATGATATTGATTTTTTCAAAAGTTGATGTTTTATTGTCTAAGAAAAGATTTCAATTTTATTTTAAAGATCAAATGGAAATTACACTTCTCATTTGCATACTAAAATGATATATTTGACATTATACAGTAGGTACATTTCATTTCCATCTCATTAAAAATAGTCCTCTGATCCTACCTTCTTTTCTTTGACATTACAATTAAATTTTTGATCATATTGAAATTTTGTTAGTGTGGCACTTAATTTACTAACATTGAGGTTTGTTTTTCCACTAGTAAACCTAAAGTTTAATGATGGGTTTTATTTGTTTATTTTATTTTATTTCAAATTTTGTGCAAATTATTTTTAGCCAATAAGTTTACTTCAATTTAAGTTGAATAAAAACATCTTAACATGGGTAAAAATGCCGAACCTATTATTTAGTAAACAAAATCTGAATATTTTAAAACTAAGAATATTATAGAATATTCCATGGAGGTTAAATCCCTGCCATCCATCTAATGATTATTGATAATTAAATTAAAATTATCCTATTCCAAAATAGACATGCCCATCATCATAATTATTGTTAAATAAATTAAAATTTTAGAAGATCTATTCCAAAATAGACATGCCATAACGAAATTTTTTATACAAATTTCCTTTTTGTGCCAAAGCATGTGGAGGCAAGTTATAATATACATCTCGTAAACCATTATAATTGTTTGAGGCTATTGGGGGATGAAACCATTATAAATGTTTGGAACTACTGGGGGATGAGACGAAGGACTCCATCTTGGAATTAGAGAGGATTAAGATTGTTTGTTGGTGATCTCTCCTATGATGTCTCGATTTCAAATTACACATGTATACTTTGGTCATTTGTTAGATATCTATTACCCCTAAATTAGCATTTTCAAGAAAACAAACCAAAACAACATTGTATTTGTCCCAAGTCTTATTTCCCATGCAAAACTCAATAAATTAAAATCATTCAAAACAAAAAGCAATTTAGCCAAATACAACCAATTGAAAACAAAAATAAGATTTGTATTGCTTCTCTATAATATTTTAAAATCTTCATTTAAAATTATTGCGCCTTTGTGGTTCTATTACAATAAAAAATTGGAAATCCCTTTTAAAATCTATGGGACTATGTAAAAGCTTCGGGATAAAAGTTCATGTAATAAAGTTAATAAAGGCAAAATAAGACCAAGGTCATGAGACACATATTCCAAGCTGAGTGTTGGGAAAAATATCACAGTGGGCATCACTTGATGTGTTTATGGCTAAGGGAAATTGACGAAGTCAGTGGCAAAGACTTTGAAAAGACAAAAAGGTATTTTTGACATTTATTTATGAAAATAAAGGAAATTAGGAGAAAGGGAATGTAAAAGGTCACATGTTGTATGCGAGGAGGAAATTGAAGGAATATTAAGGAAAATGAATAAATTAGAGACATCAATAATAAAAAGACATCAGAGCATTAGTTCAGGGCTCTTTTGTCAGTTCAATTTTGGAATTATTCTCAGAGAGGAGAAGAGCACCAAGAGGAGAAGGAAAACAAACAAGTAAAGGAAGGATAAGGAAATCTAAGAAAGGACAAGGAAAACAAGGATCAAGCAAGGAAAAGTTGGATCAAGCAGCTTCAACAAGAATACTTGGAGGTAACGGGTTTCATGTATGATTTCCTAGGTGGTTTTGGCATGCATGGTATGTGCATGTTGGTATTTGGTTCTTTCGCTGTCATTGGCATGGATTTTGTCGGGATTTGATAGTGGATTTTAGCCTTGCCTTGCCATTTACAGATAGTCATAGTGTGATGGGATTCTTTCTCTTTTGAGCTTTGGATGGTCGGAAGGGTTTGGATCCGGGAGAGGCGGTCTTAAGAAAATCCCAAGGGTTGGGGGTGTAGATGGTATTGTTCGGGAAGCCCTCAATAGGTGGGTGGAGACAGGAAAATTCCTCAAGGGATGGTGAAGGAATTTCAAGGCATCCAAGCTCGGTTTGGTTTTGTGATCTCGACACTGGTTTATGTGAGATCACAGTATTGTGAGGGTGGAGATGGTTTAACCTTTGGATTCCCTTGGTTGTTTTTGGATGGGTTTATCCCACGAGATCCCACATTCATGCTTGGAATATGGCACAGGGGTGATTGACTGAAAGAAAAAAATGGTTCAACCTTGTCGGGTGGTACGTGGAAGTCCCAGACCTGGTTGACTTTTGCATATGTTTAATAAGAGCTAAGTTTATCTTGCTTTTGATGATTAAATCTACTTGTTATTATGTGGCTTTAATGGTTGTTCTATCATTGTTATTTATCTGGTTATGTGTTGGTTATAAACATGGTTGTTTGGCAGATCTAAGTATGACTCTTATCACTTTTCATTAATGAATGCAAGACTCAATTGGTGTTATGACAACTACTGTGAGAAGGCAATGATCCTTCTTGTTAAACCTCAAATAAGTTTTCAGATCCGTATGTTCAAATATGCATTCATGACATGTAGGTTGCATGTTTACCAAGTGTTTGGTGGAATGTCAGTCCCGGTCGGGAGAGGTAAGGTCAAGTCTTGGTTCAAGTTTTGGTTTATAAGCCTTGTTTCCATGTCATTCATCATTTATGGAAGTTTCACCGAGATCTGGGCAGAGGCCCTAGTCCCAACTTGAAAAAGTGACTCAGAATTTGGGGTCACTGACATAGAACTGACTAGAAAAGTCCACAATCGCTGGCAGGTAGGCCTATGGGAGCGACTAGAGGCTTATAGTCGCTTGCATGCCTTAGCAAGGGAGCGACTGAGGCTCTAGTTTAGTGAAAATGAGAGTTATCTCAAGGGTTGGACACCTAAAGGGGTTGGGTTGCTCTTGGAGGTCCTGTAACTCTTGAGGGAAATCAGTAAGCACTGAAGTTGTTGATTCCATTTCCTTAAGGTTATATAGGATGTTGAGTCTTATCAAAGTGACTCTCAACTCATATTTACTCCATGCAAGCTGGTGAAAGTTGCTAAATGTGGGAGGAGTGGGTTACAAACTATGGATCTTTGAGGTCTATTATTATATATGGACAAATACTATTCTTTTTTAGAGCCGACTTTGGTGGTGGGTCATTATTTTACGTAAGCATTATGGAATTGCCATTGATGGTGCAATGATATGTTACATGATCATATGAAATATACACAAATGTTATACTCTTTTACAATTGACATTTTTGAAATGATAATATGTTACTTGCAATTCGCCATTTCACTAATTTGAATTTAATGCATCTTTCCTCCCCAAGTAATATTATAAATTGGTGAGGTAATCGAGTGCGAACAAAGTGAGTGATCATAATTCCTATTGTGACCACTTGAAACTCCACTAGCATGTGGGCATCCATACGTTTCTTCTAAAAAACACCTTTTGTTTGAATAAGATTGGTTTTCATGCACTATTCTATCTTCATCTCCATGTGACCATCTAAATAATTATGGTAAGAGGGCATAATTTGCCCCATCCAAGTATAGCCCTTTTGCTATTAGATAATATGATCCATTGGTATAATTCAAGGACAAGGAAGTTAGTAAGTTAGTGTGTTAGATTTGTAATCACCCATCACTTTTTAGTTTCACTATGTTGACAACATGATAAGATGTGTTTAACCATATTTCTTATAATTAATGTCATACTATTAATTTCATATACAACTTGAGTGGGCCTAATGGTTAAGTGCATGTGTTTCCTCCTAAAAAACATGTTCAAAACCAAAGGGGTAGAGTATGTATGCCTTCGTAGAATTAAGAGTCAAAACCACATGTTCAAAACCAAAGGGGGTAGAGTATGTATGCCTTCGTAGAATTAAGAGTCAAAACCACATATTCAAAACCAAAAGAGATAGAGTATGCATATCTTCGTAAAATTAACAGTCACATTAATATGTAGAAATAAACCCCTTATCCCATAAACAAAAAAATCTCATCCACCAATTTAATATTTGATTAAATCATAACCATAAAATTTAATAATAATATAAATGTCTTTCTTATTATCCCCAACAAACTTTATACTTTCTAACCACACTTTACTTTCCTTTCGCAAAATATCCACATTTCCATGTTTACATTATGTAAATGTAAACATCCAGCCCATCGAGAGGCTTCCGATTTTTTAAAACACAAAAGCAGCCCGAAAACCAAATGATCTCGAAGGCAACGTGGCTCCACACAGGCCAGACAAATGAGGGCCGCACTAATCAACCATTAGCGCTATAAAAATCACAAACCCTCAAAATCAAGAGATTCTAGAATCCTCTGTTGCTGGATATAAGTCAAAACCCCCTAGAACCTAGTAAGGGTTTTAGATCAAAGCTGCCTCTCCTTATCCACTTCGCGAAGCAAAATTTCTTTCGTTTCTCATCTTCTTCGTCTAACGCGTTTCTACAGGTCATTGTGCTGATTTCTTCGAGCATTCTCTGGCTAATTTGCGCCGATTTTGGAGAGGCAAGGTGCAGTTTTAGCCATGTTGACTGCTGGTGTTGCCGCTTCCCCTTCTATTCATTTTCCGTCATCTCCACGCTATTCTGCCCATGGAGATGCCAAAACGTCCCACACGAGGTTTTTTGCTTCTCCTGTGGTCTCTAGAAATGCACTAAAGTGGAGCGGTTTAGTGGGCGGCCATGGGTTTAGCTTGGCCACTAGGAAAGGTTCGAGGTTAAGTAGCCGAAGAGTTGGTGGTGTTAGGTGCGAGGCCACTGTAGCAGAAAAGGAAACAGTAGAATCACCAGTTGAGAAATTTGAATATCAGGCAGAGGTAAGCTCGAGATTTAGTGTGACTACTTAAATGGGTGTCTTGATTTATTTGGAGCTTTATGTTTGTACAAAATATATTCTTTTATTCGTTAACACTAGTCACTTTTCAAGTAATAAAATCGAAGGGATTTAAATGCCTGGCTTGGATTTTGGGTGCAGGTCAGTAGGCTGCTGGATTTGATAGTACACAGCTTATACAGCCACAAGGAAGTCTTCCTTCGGGAGCTTGTTAGGTTAGTATCGATACTAATAACTCCGGTCACCTCCTCCCAAACACATACATACCAAAAACACACACACACATACACACAAGCTCAACTATGGAAAATGAAAATTAAAAAATGAAAGCTTTAGAAAATTTTGGAGATATAACCATAATCTATTCGAGGTAACAAGGATTATTAGAGTATTAAACAAAAAACTTATTGTACACTAAACCATTTAACCATGATAAGTCTAAGCTTAGTGTGCCGTGTTAAATGCAAGGAATATGCAATCGACACACACATAGAAACTTAACTATGGAAAATGAAAAGTTTTGGAAAATATTGGAGATATAACTATAATTTGTTCGAGGTAATAAGAATTGTTAGAGTTGCAAACAGAAAACTTGTTGTACACTAAACCATGTAACCTTGATAAGTGTAACATACACACAAGTGAGTAAGCTCAGTACGCCATGTTGAATGCAAAGCACATCGAATAAGTCATATACAAATAATTCAGAGGAATGAATTTTGTTGACATCCGCTCAAGTCCTGAAGGGTTACAATTTTACAGGTTTATTATAGCTTAAACTGCGATCTGTAAGTGTGCCAAAAATATCGTCTTTGCTCAATACATGCAAGTGCAACTTCTTTTTTCTCATATTTTCTCATCTTCTTATCCCTACAATTGGAAGGGGCAAACTTTCCATGTAACACACACTAGTAAAAAGATCAAGGCTGTACGCTTTTTAATAAAGAAAAATGGTTAATTGGAATTATATTAAAACATTGCGACCATACTTGTTGGACAACACTACAACAAAAATGGCGAGAGTGATTTTTAGAAAAAAAGAACATAACAAATTTGCAACATGATCAAAACATTGTGACATTCTATTAGTCTATTATGTCTGCAAAGATGAAAGTTACACATAATTTTAAACAAACGATCACATAAAACTATACACATAATGTACAAATGTTCAAAAATAGGGATTGATTACATTATCTCGAGAAGCATGAGTAGATGATGGAGACATTGTCTTTGTTCTCATTCTTGTTGGGTTTAATGCTAGAGAGATGTACATATCAGGGTCTTGGGGTTAATTATTGGTTGGACAATCCTTGTAGAAGTTGGATGATATTGTGTAGCTTGCTTTTTATTTTTGGTAGGGTGTTCTAATTTCTTTATCCTTTCTTGGAGAGTGTTCGCATGTGTTGCCACTTCAGCATTCTAAGTATGTATAGGAATTGGTGTGGTCCATTGCTTTTGCGAGGAGTATTCTTTTGGACAGATGATCGAAGTAGGTGCTTTCTTCCCTACATTTTCCATGTATTGTTTCAAAGAGACATTCTCTCTACAATTATATTCTCCAATCTAACTATCCTCCTAGGTGTTACACATCAAACATGTAAAATTTTAAAAATTGGTTTGAGTTGACTTGAAGAGTGTTCACATGTGTTTCCACTTCAACATTTTTCTAAAGCACGGGTTCATGAACTAGGTGTTGGAATGGGTACTTCCTAGACGAACCCAAATGAACTCAGTACTTCCAATAAGAACTTGATACTCAGTATCCTTAAGATGGGTTCTTTTGCGTAAACGAGTTCACCGAACCCCCAAAATGGGTGCGTGAACCTTGAAAACGTGTGTGAGGGGCTCTTGACAATGCTTTTTCCTTTGTCCACATACTTTTCTTCTCACATTCCACGTATTGGCTTGTTGTTGGGTTGAATAAGTTCATGGAAGTTCAAAATTCCAGTATGAAACAAATGATAGAGAAATGATTTGGGTATGGGATATCTGTATGATATATCAGATGGAAGATAATCTCCTCCTACCCAAGAGTAGCTTACAAATAACTTAATAAGTACAATGCATCCTTAATTAACCAGTTCACTATAATGACATTTTTATAGTTGAAGTTGGGTTTTAAGGATTGCTAGGGAAGTGAAGTTAATCGAGGTAAGGGCCATTATATAGAGAATGAAGCTTTCATTTTTGACCCTTTAGGATTGATAACCATTGATGACCTTCATCTTCCTTTTGGTGAGGTTCCTAAATTATTCTGTGTTCTTCCTTTGTCATGCATTTGGATGATGGAACACATCCCATGACTTCTAAATCATTTGTTGCTTTTGTTCTTTAGGGAGTTGAGAGTTTTCATTCCTCAACGTTTGATGTAGGAAAACATTTTAAAGGTCTAGCTTTTGTTTGCTTTTTCTATTTGAGTCTTCCCTAGGGGTTCCCCCCCACCCTATTTGTGTGTTACAATTTTGTATTTTCTCCTCATATATTAAAAGATTGTAATAAAGCTAGTGGATTGTGAATCTAGTAGCTTCGACATTGTGGGGTTGCGGTCTTCTTGTTGGTGAGGGCTTAAGTGATTGTTGTAGACTTTTCAATAACCTAGATTTTTTCATTCATTGTAAACTTCATGATGAGTATGTGTTGGTAAATGGTAAGGGCTTGTCATTTTTCATGAATGTTCCCAGATGCCAATGGAACTGGAAAATCAAGTTCCTACTTTCACCATAAATTATACTCCCAACTCTAGTTGATCTCAGGTAAAATCAAGTTCTTATGTAACACATAAATTACACCTTTAAGTAGAGTTGTTATTTTCACAAGGTGGTTGCTATCTTGTGGGTTCTCATTCTAGAATTTGCTCTTTTAAGATGAACTTCTATAACAAAGCGATCACTTGTGGTTGTATGCCCCTTGCATATAGTGGGTTGGAAGAAGATTAGATAAAACTGCGTATAGCCTCATCGTAGAGGCAACTATCATACTTGGAACCTTTTGATTGTCTTTAAAGATAAGCTTATTATGAACTAACCAAAGTATTTAGGATGCAAATGTGGGAAGGAGAGACCAAGTTATGAGCGAGTAGGGGATTTTCTTAAAGGAGAAGGGATATCTTCTTTTTCAACTCAAAAAAACGTTGAGGTTGGTTTGCTCTATCTAGTGTCTTTACTTGCAGCCCCAATGGGGCCCAAGTCCAAATTTCCTTAGGGTTCTAGATTGTTAACCCATAGATTTCCTTATGCCATTGGGGAGTTAAGGGCTAGCTAGCTTTCATCAAGTTGGTAGTTAGAGAGAACTCTCATAGAGATTAGAGGGTAGTTTTTCTATGGATCAAAGTTATTTTTTAGAGGTAGTGGAATTACAGAGGTATATTGATAAGTTTTGGGAAAAGTTGCTATTTTTAAAACTCTTCCTACTTTTAGGAGCTTAACTTTGGATGTCTACATGTTAGAGGTGATTACATGTTTGGGATCCTTGTGAATTCATGGTGCTAACAAGCCCTTTCTCGATCAACATGTAAGACATTGCTATTTTAGTAGTTAGGGTGTTACGTATGGCATTTCTAAATACATATTTGGATTGTTTGTAGAAAATTGATTTTGATGAGTTTGATTTCATTGACAGGGGATATAATGCTATTTTTAGTAGTGCCTATTTTTTAGGTATGCTTTATTTGGTAGTATTTTGCTAGTAGTTTCATGCATTTTTCCTATTTTCTAGGTTAGATTGTTATTTTTAGCATGCCTATTTTCAATAGTGCTATTATTGGTAGGTTAGGGCACTGTGTTCTTGGTTCTAGTGTGACACGAGGCAACGTCATTCTCAAGGAAACCTCAAGCACCTCCTTTGGTTTGGCAGTGAGCTACAAAATTGGTTACATGCTTAAGCTCCAATTTCTTTTTTTCTTTTATTTTTTTTTAAAGGTTTGGTGGTGGAACTCCCCATGAGGTTTTGAATCAGTGACCATCATGCAAGGAGTGCCTTAACAGTGCACGCATCCATCATTTGTTCTACCCCTTGTGGGTGCTTTAACTCCATTTTCAATGGATGACTCATTCATTATTTTGGAAAAGAAGGGCACCTAAGTTGATTGATTCCTTCTCTCTAACTTTGGGAACCAAGAGATGATTATTTTTAGAGAAGGTGACCCCATGGATTAATGTTCATGAGGAAGGAAAATTTGTTATTGTACAAGAAATCTATTTTGGAAATTTATTCAAGGAAAAGTTAACTTGACTTGAGTTAGCTCAATAGCACGAAATATTTATGGACAATTTAGAGTGTATAGTTTAATTAGTTTTAGAGAATGTTAACCTCATGTTGGATAGCTATTAATATGTCTTCTGTTGGGTGGTCATTACAAGTAGATTTTTTAATGCAAGAAATCACATTACAACAATGAGGTTTTTGCATGAGCATATTGCCTATTTTTGAAAATTAGAAGAGTAATATAAGCAAGTGTTTTTTGGTGAGTAGCTAGAAGTCCTCTTTTTTCCCATCTTCTCTTTTAAGTTTTCTCTTCTTGTGCCCCTTGTAGAGTATGTTATTGTCGTCAATCTTGCATTAATCTATGATGTGGACAATGCTTTGAGAAATGCAATAATAGAGTTTGATTGTCTTGTTTTTAGTATCTCTTTGAATTTATTAGTTCAATAATTTAATTATCCATGTTTGTATGTTCTATGTGTTGATTTATCACACTAATTTATCACACTAACCTACGGTTTTTCTAAGTAATTATTAGCGCATGAACACTAGGGATGCCCCCCTTGTGATTGAAAAGCACCAAATCCAAAAAGAGGGGTAATTGGTAGTGACTCAGGGTTGATTACTTAGTTATTGCTTCCATCCAAGAAACATCATGATGCATTATGTTATTGCTTATGATACAAAGTTTTGTACCCTCTTTTGGAGTCAAAACCCAAGAAATTTAAGGCAAGCTTTCTTGGTTGCCCAAGGAATGTAGGATGTCCTTATTATTGAAAAATAAGATAATGTTAAATTTCCATTGTTCTATGCTATAACAATTACTTTAGCCCAATTCTTTTCTTCAATTAACAGTCTTTCCAAAACAATTCAATCTTCCAATGGTCAATAACAATTGTAGATAGAATAGTAAATGCAATGAACTGTAAGAGACAATTAGAATAGTAAATGCAATGAACAATGAGAGACAATCAGAACCAATAACAAGAGACACCAAGTTGGTCAAAGACCAAGGATAAACCCCACAAGTGGGAAAACAATTTCAAATTCTTCTTATTAGATTGTCATAAAATGTTCAGCAAGAGTCAAAGTCAAATCTTTGACCATCCAATAAAACCAATATCCAAAGTATAAATTGAGACCCCCCTCCTCAGTGATTTGACCATGACAGTCTATGATGGTATACATACTCCAAATCCCTCTAGATTCATATTGGTGGCCTCCTAGGAAGAAACAATGCCCTTAACAATAAGGCCCACTCAAATTAGTGGTGTTCCATGGGGATGGCGACCAAGGTGAGGGGCACACTCCCAAGTTTCCCATGCTCTTGGGATGGTGGGATGCTTGGGGAAACATTTCCCATGTCCCTCATTTGGGGCAATATAGGGGAAACGTTTGATAGTGTTGGGGATGCCTTTTCTTAAAGGGGAGTTTGTGGGCACCCCATTCAAAAAGGGCTGGGCGTCCTCCCCTTGAAATTTTCCTAAAAACAATAATTTATGAGTGGGGAAGTTGGATATTCATTCCTAGGGCCCTACTGATGCTATGTAATTAATGACAATGTTAAATTCTTAATATAATATGATGAAAATGAAAGATACAAGAGAATGCCACTTTTACTTAAATTTTAATATTACCATTAATTGTTGTAGTGTGTTTGAGTGGTTCCAACCTCATTGAATTTCATATGGAGAAAGTAGAATTCTAGGTCCCACTCAAAATCTTGTAGACTTACAATTTTTAGGATTTTAGGATTGGGGGTGATTGCAATGTTTCCATTGGATTCTATCATGTAGGAGGGTATAGAATTAACATTTAATCAAGAGCACCATGCTCTTTATGTACCTCAGTGTTGGTGGACATTGATTGTGTAACTCCTTTGTCATGATGCTAGTAGAAATGTACTGTTGGAATGGGGTTTCCTAGCAAGCTACGAAACCGGTCCATTTTGGTTATTTTTGTTATATTTAGTATAGCGCAGGGGTTTTGTGGCGGGTCAAAGCCCTGAAAGTATTGTAATGGTGTTAAAGGGTAAACTAGGGGTCCGAAAACCATGGGTTGTGGACCATAGGAATGTTAAAGCTAGATTGTTATAAATAGAGAGGCATTTCGGATTTTAAGAGGTAAGAATTGGCTAAGCTATTGATGCTATCTGTTGTGTAAGCGATCTGTTGGGGTTTTGGGGAACAAACTCCTGCTGGCTGTGTGCGCGGAGATCTTAGTCCAGTTGTGTGCGGACCCTGCTGTTGTGTGTGCAGGTTGGGAAGGGAATTGTAAGGGTAATGGATGAATGAATATGCAAGATTATTGGATCTGAATCTGTGAGTACTATTGAATGGATTGCTGTTAATTACTGTGTTATTCATTTCTCTGTCTTTGCGCTGTGAAGGTCTGTATATTGAATGATTGATCCATTCTGCTTTGGTTATATCATGCTGCGAAAGTCTGTGTATTGAAGTAAATCTAGATTTGTTCTGTTCGGGTATGTAATGCCGTGTTAATGTTATGAGAAGCATCTAATTGTAGATCTAGTGCATGTGGATGCAATTGGACATATACTTGACCCTGCGCAAAGATAATCTGAATAGAACGCAGCCCTGCTTGCCTTACCCTCCCTTTCTCAGGGTGCGGAAACCTGGTTCCAGCACCCACCCATACTACTTCGGGTCACTGCCGAAAGGGCCAGTGGTATAGGGGTTTGTTGGCAAACCTTGCACATCGAACCTGGGTGAGGACCCCTTAAGCCAACAAATGGTTCCGTTGCCGGGACCGCAAGAAATCTGAGAATGGGGTCGGGTAGTGGCATCAGAGATCTAGCGTAGGGCTGAATGAGCCAAGGTACAACGCGGAACAGCGAGAACTATTGGAACAGGCGAGAGGAAGATCGTCCTGCCCATAGTCCGTCGAGACCTACACAAAAGTCATCAGCTGCCCCGACGCCAGGGCATCAGGAAGGTTAACCGGAGGGACCCAAGGTAGCACACTTAAAATTGCCTACCTTTAAAGGAGTAGTCGATGAGGACCTAGAACGATTTTGGTTCGTGGCCGACTCGATATGGACAGCACAAGGGGTGGTAAGTGATACCGTAAAAAGAGCGCAGCTATCCTTGGCTTTTGAGGAAAGGGCGCTAGATTGGTATATGCGGTACATATCTCAAAACGGGAGCGCAACATTTCAAAATATTAAGGATGCCCTAAAACAACAATTTCGAAAACCAAAGTCCTATTCGCAACTGGTATTGGAAGTAAAGGACTTCAAGCAGGGAGCATCTGAGTCAGTCTGGGAGGCTGATCAACGGTTAAAGAAAGCAATTCGGGAAGGTGAGTTCAAGTACGACGACAAACAACACACAAAATGGTTTATCGCTATGCTCCTACCTCACTTGCGTACGCCCATGGGCCATCAGACTTTTGAATCGCAAGAAAAAGCCTTGGAAGTTGCCATGAAGCTTGAAGCGGCACCTAAGGATGATACAAGGGAAGGTGTACAACAAATTCAGGAGCAGCTCGGGGCCATGCACATGGAAATACAAAGCTTACGAATGGAACGAGGGAAGGGGGTAACCACGAACCTTTGGTGCAAGGATTGCTGGGTGGCGGGACTACATGATACAACCCAGTGTTCGCGGGTCAATAGAGGTGAATTGAAGTAACAATGGTGCAGGTTCTGTCGATCTATAGGACACGGTGAGTAGAACTGCCGCACATATGACTTAATAGTAGATCGGGGAACCCTCTATAGGGTACAATCTGATCCTGCATCTCCGAGATCCCCCGTGAGCTTAAGTGGCTCCCCTGCACGGGGCAGGGGGGCTGGGAGGAAGTGCTGCGCGAGGACGGGGCCAACTGATCTGCTACAATTGCGGAGAACGAGGGCACTTCGCCTGGGACTGCTGAAATCCCACTAGGCAAACTTGCAAATACTGCCGACAGTTGGACCATGAACTCGAAGACTGCCCAATTTTGCTAACAAAGATGAAGGACAGACAGTCTACCCCCACATGAAATATACAGAGAGTCAAAATGGAGCTAAGGAGCATAACGCGTAGCATGGTCACCCAGAAAGTGGGAGAGGAGCTTGCTGTTCGGAAAGAACCAGCTCCCAAGAAGCAGGAACCACTGGAAGCCCTTGTGCAGTTGCCAGAAGAAGAAGTTGAAACCTTTTTGAGGGCATGCTTGAAGCTCCTACGCAGCCCGCAGGCGGGAGAAAGTCTTCAAGTATTACTGCAGAACTGCGCAGTTCAGCCCAGCATGACGACTGAGGTTAAGGAAATACACAACTTACATAGCTATAAGAAGCGCACCGGGGGAGAGATGCGCTTGACTGCACAGATTGGTGACTATGAGATAGATCAGGTTATTCTTGATCTTAGATCTGATGTGAATGTCTTACCAAAACAGACCTGACAACGAATGGGAGAACCTAAACTAGATTGGTCCTCCATCCAGCTGCGAATGGCGAACCAACAAAAGATCATCCCTCAGGGACGATTACCAAGGGTTATGGTTGATATCGCAGCAGTAAAGGTCTTGGATAATTTTGAGGTCATAGAAATTGTGGAAGATATGAACCCCTACCCTGCGCTCCTGGGGATAGACTGGGCTATTGACGTAGGAGGTATCATTAATCTAAAAAAACGCAGCATGGTGTTTGAGAAGAATGGGACACATGTAATAATACCACTGGATCTCGCTGAGGGCGCACGGTATACCGAACCAACATACGAAGACGAGGAGCTCGATCACATCTACAGGATGACAGCACAGGACGAGGATCGGGATAACCCTGCAACAGGTGGAATATTCAACTGGGAAAAGAGCAGGGAATACTTTTCTAATCTAGATGAAGAACTTGAAGTGGCAGACTCGGCTACACGATGTTTCAATTCTACGATGCCCTCGAACTGCAAGAACCCTCTACTGCATCGCTTCGGAGGTAAGGGACCTTCCCCACTTTGATGGGTCTAGTACTGTCTAGGACTTCATAAGAACATTAGAAGCTAGGGTACCCAAGGATCAACGACTCTGGGCGCTCCATCTGGCGGTACGCAGCACACCGGCCCGATGGTGGGATACCCACAAGAAAGCTTTCCCGAACTGGGAGATGTGTCGGGATAGGATGGTGCTGTGATTCACACCCCCTGCAATGTGCGCACGAAGATATTCCTGGGGCTCGGAGATCCCCTTGCGCATCTATGTATATGGACTACCAAGTGGGCCGACCAAAACCCAGACGAGTGGATCCATCTGTTTGTACATGCCCTGGGCCCCATCCCCACTACTTGGTACTTAGATGCCGAATTACATCAGCGGACCTGCCATTGGGAGATATTAAAAGAGGACTTCCTCGGAACATTCAGACTCATTGGGGGAACAAAAATGCTTGACGAAGCCCTACTAGACATTGATGTGTTCGTCTTTAAGAAGCCTCACCCTCACACCCCACCAGCCGTTCTGACATGGGAGGCCCAGATGCAAGACATAGTCAACTGCCGGAGCTTGGCGATTAATGAAGAAGAAGAGGACCCACGGAATCTAAAGGGGAACGTGCTGTTCTCGGACCATCGCTTGTCAATGATGATGTGACGCAACCTCTCCGGCTACGTGAGGTTAATATTGGGACAGATGAACACCCTAAACTGGTGAAAGTTGGGGACTATTGGGATGAAGGCACTGTGGGCAAAGTTGTCGAGCTACTCATGGAGTACCAGGACTTATTCCCTACAAAGTTCTCTGAGCTCAAGGGAATCACGGGGGACCTCGGCATTATGCATATCACTCTAAAGCAGGGGGCACGACCCATCAAGCAGGGGCCCTATCGGTTGAATCCTAAATATAAACAAAAGGTCAAAGAAGAGTTGGACAAAATGCTGACCACTGGTATCATTGAACTAGTTGAACAGTCATATTAGATTAGCCCGATGGTCGTTCAGGAGAAGAAAACAAAAAGGAGAAATCTGTATCTGTGTGGACGTTTGAAAACTAAACGATGCCTGCGTTCACGACCCCTTCCCTACTCCCTTCTCCGATGAAATCTTGGATAGCGTGGGTGGCTAGGAGGCCTATTCCTTCACAGATGGATTCTCGGGATACCATCAGATCAGAATTACACCAGAGGATCACAGTAAGACCACCTTTGCCCTCGAATGGGGCTCCTTCTAGTACACAGTCATGCCCTTTGGTCTTAAGAACGCACTTGCTATCTTTTCAAGGGTCGTAGTGGCCGTGTTCAAAGAATTTATCCATAAGTTTCTGGAAGTTTACTTCGATGACTGGACAATGTTTGGCTTAGTGAAAGATCATGTCTCGAACCTGCGATTAATGTTGGATGCGTGTCGAAAGCACCTGATTTCCCTGAATGTCAAGAAGTGCATCTTCTGCGCACTGTTCGGAATCTTACGAGGGCATATAGTCTGTCAGCAGGGTCTAATGGTTGATCCTGCGAAGATAGCTGTAATTATCAACCTGGCAGCCCTACAACAGAGAAACAGCTGCGCAACATTCTCGGTCACACAGGCTATTACAGGAAATTCATTCAAGGATACGCCCTGATCACAACACCCATGGAACAACTGCTAAAGAAAGATGTCTCTTTTTTTGGAATGATGAATGTCAGAAGAGCTTTCTTGCGCCAAGAAGATGGTTTACTGCGCCCATATTGAAGTATTCCCTGAGCGGGTCAAGAATTCTATGTGCATGTTGATGCGTCAGGTATTGCCTTGGGTGCGGTCCTTACACAGCCTGGCGAAGGGGATATTGATCATCTGGTTGCCTTTGCCAGTTGAAAACTCTCGAGTGCTGAACGAAATTACTCTATCACTGAATGTGAAGGACTGGCTATGGTATATGCGCTACAAAAATATCGCCACTATTTGCTAGGGGGACACTTTAAGATGTTTACAGACCATTCGGCTTTGAAATACTTAGTCAACAAGCCTGTGTTGGGGGGGAAGATTTGCCGCTGGTTGTTGTTGTTTCAAGAATACGATTTTGAGATCATTGTGAAGCTTGGAAGGTTGAATGCAGGCCTGGATCATCTGTCGCGTATTGAGACAGGGGAAGAACCCACTAACTTGGACGAAGGCTTACCTGATGCACAACTATTTACCATTAAAATGGTGGATGACCACTTTGCTGATATCCTTGAGTTCCTCACTACGGGTAGGGCCCCCGTTGCGTATTTGGTGCAACAAAAAAAGGAGTTGGTCACTCGAGCGGCAGACTTTACTATCATCGCAGGACAACTATACAAGCTAGGCGCAGATGAAATACTCTGCAGATACGTATTAGAACATGAATGACCCGCCGTCCTCGCAGAAGCTCATGAGTGAGTTACTGGCGGCCACTACGCAGGAAGGGATACAACGCAAAAGATTCTGAGGGCTGGCTTGTGGTGGCCTACCCTGCATCAGGATTCTTACACCTACTGTGGAACGTGCGATACCTGCCAATGAATTGGTCGCCCCTTACGACGCGATGATATGCCCTTACAGCCCCAAATGGCCCTACAGGCTTTCGATAAATGGGCCATTGACTTTATAATACCCATTAATCTACCAGGCAAGAAAATCGGCGCGCGCTACATTATCACTGCCACTGACTATGTGACAGGATGGGTTGAGGCACAGGCCATGAAGGATTGTATTGCTGATACTGCTGCGCATTTCATCTTTGAGAAGATTTTGACAGGTTTGGCTACCCGAAAATCCTATTGAGCGACCAAGTTACGCATTTCGTTAACCAAACGATTCAAGCTTTGAACGATGAATTCCGGTTCCACCATGCCAAGAATACACCATACCATCCCCAAGCTATTGGGACGGTGGAAGCTTTCAACAAAATTTTGGAACAGGCACTAACGAAGGTTTGTAATGCTGATCGTAGTGACTGGGATATTCGCATCCCCTCGGTCCTATGGGCTTATTGGACGACCTGCAAAAAGATGAGCGGTAGGACACCTTTTCGATTGGTCTATGGTAAGGAGGCCATCATGCCCATAGAATATGTTGTTCCTAGCCTACGCATTGCAGCATTTACAGATATGGAAGACTCTGATATCATAGAAGAATGCATGGCGCAACTGGTAGCATTGGAAGAAGATTGGTTTATTGCTTAGTTTCAACAGCAGGTACAAAAAGCTAGAGATAAAGCCTGGCATGATCGACATATTCGCCAAAAGACATTTGTCGCAGGTGATCTCGTCTTGTTATACGACAGCCAATTTGCGAAACATCTTGGCAAATTTTGGCAGCACTGGCTTGGTCCCTACATAGTTCAAAAGGTTACGAATGGCGGCGCAGTCCAATTAGCTAACTTGCGCGGTGACCTCCTCCCTGGTTTTGTCAATGTAGGACGACTCAAACCATACTGGGCTACGAATCATGAGGATGCAACAGTGCTGTGACTCGGGACGTGTCACAAGATTGTGTCGGGGGATTGTTGGAACGGGGTCTCCTAACAAGCTACGAAACCGGTCCATTTTGGTTATTTTTGTTATATTTAGTATAGCGCCGGGGTTTTGGGGCGGGTCAAAGCCCCGAAAGCATTGTAATGGGGTTAAAGGGTAAACTAGGGGTACGAAAACCATGGGTTGCAGACCATAGGAATGTTAAAGCTAGATTGTTATAATTAGAGAGGCATTTCGGATTGTAAGAGGTAAGAATTGGCTAAGCTATTGATGCGATCTGTTGGGGTTTTGGGGAACGGATTCCTGCTGGCTGTGTGCGCAGGTTGGGAAGGGAATTGTAAGGGTAACGGATGAATGAATATGCAAGATTATTGGATCTGAATCTGTGAGTACTATTGAATGGATTGCTGGTAATTACAGTGTTATGCATTTCTCTGTCTTTGCGCTGCAAAGGTCTGTATATTGAATGATTGATCCATTCTGCTTTGGTTATATCATGCTGCGAAAGTCTATGTATTGAAGTAAATCTAGATCTGTTCTGTTCGGGTATGTAATGTTGTGTTAATGTTATGAGAAGCATATAATTGTGGATCTAGTGCACGTGGATGCAATTGGACATATACTTGACCCTGCACAGAGATTATCTGAACAGAACGCAGCCTTGCTTGCGTTACCCTCCCTTTCTCAGGGTGCGGAAACCTAGTTCTAGCACCCACCCATACTACTTCGGGTGAGACTGTGAGCTGCGCAAGACTGTCACTGCCGAAAGGGCCAGTAGTATAGGGGTTTGTTGGCAAACTTTGCACACCGAACCTGGGTCAGGACCCCTCAAGCTAACATGTACCCATGACTTAAACAAAATCTTGATTTAAGTTTTAACATGTCAAGCCTTTTCTATCTTAATTGGATGCTTAGAGAGTGATATTGATGATGATGATCGCAATATAGGCAATGATTTTGTTGATATGTAGACATTTGTTGTAGCATGCATTTTTTGGATTATATGTGTTGATGTATTTTTTGTTCAAAGATGGATTGCACTTGGTGCTATTTTGGCTATATGCACACTTGCCATATATATGAGAAACTTGCATATAAGTGTATAATGGTTTGGATTCATATGGATGCACATGAATAATTATGTTTTTTTTAGAAATTTGAATATTTATCTATTTTTAGGTTGATTGACTTTTTGGTCTAGTATTTTTATTTTATTTTATTTATTTTTATTTTTTCTTCTTCTTCTGATTCATGATTTTGGGGTTGATTGGTTTAGTGAATGTTCTGGTTCTGATAACATTGGTTCATAGTTCATTTTCTGTTTTAACTTTTGTCTTGACTTTAGATGCTGATGACCTTAGAGCAAATCTTTGACTTGTCGTAATTTCAATTTACTGTTCTAGTATTTAGACTTTAGTATCTACTATTTTGCTTAGTACTAATATGATTTTGTAATAAAAATGATGAATTTAAACCTATATATATATATTTTACTATATATATTTCATTAAATCATTTATGATGTCTGAATCAATATATTTCATTATGAATTTGAATTTGAATCATGTTTATGTTTACACACATAGATATAGGCATCTTGATGTCCTGCCCCCCCCCCAAACCCCCAACAAAAAAAGAAGAAAAAAAGGGTTGGTGTCCCCACATGTCGCCATTGTGCATGCTTTAGATAATTGCATTTCATGAATTCTCCCCATAACATTATGACATTATTAGCAATTATGTAGAAAGAACAATATCATCAACAATGCAATGGAACACTAAAAGGAACATCAGAAGAAAAACATGCACAGATAGAGACACCAACATTTGGTCAGAGACTAGGGGAAAACCCCGTAAGGGGGAAACCCAAAATTCAGTTCTTCTTTTTCTATTAGATAGTCATCATTTGTTCAGTTGAGATACAAAGTACATGCATAGAGAGTTATATCATAACATCAGGCCACCTAGGGCTTACCCAGGTTAGTTCACAACTACATTTGTGAACTGGCATCCGAGAATGTTGCTACACCACCATATTTGATATTGCCGAGAATAAGTTTATAAGAGCTCAGCCATGTACATCGTGGATAAAGATAGATTTGCCAAACTGTCTTCATTCATACTGCTCAGAGTCAAAGTCAAGGTTTTTTGCAAGATTACAACCCTCATTATGTTTTCTTGTCGAGGTTACTGGCATATCTTAGAAATACTGAGAGCATATAAGTTGATGCCAATTGATGGCATTAGACATTTTATTTGAGCCATATATATATATATATATATATATATATATATATATATATATAGCATTAGACATATTATTTGAGCCATATATATATATATATATATATATATAGAAATTTGTTGCCATACTAATTGAGTAGGAATGCCAATATATTGTAGAGAAGAAATAAATTGTTGCCATTTGGACTGTAGTAAAGATACCATATAAACTAACTATGTAGTAGAGGAACATGTCATACAACCATACATATAACAAAGAACCGATGCCTTCATGATCACAAGAGAACAATGCCATACAAATTGTAACGATGCCAGGAACATGTCATACCAACTATAATGATGTCGTGTCATACAAATTGTAATGATGCCGGGAACATGTCATACCAACTGTAATGATATTGTGTCATTGTGCGAGTGCCATGCCAAAATGTGAGTGCCATACCAAAGTGCGAGTTCCATGCTAAACTGTGAGTGCCATACCAAAGTGCGAGTTCCATACCAAACTGTGAGAGCCATACCAAAGTGCAAGTGCCATGAAGTGCCTCAGACATATGAGAATCTTGTGTCCATGTGAGGGGCGAGAGCGAGAGACCTGTGCCATTGCAGAGATGCAAGAGATTTGTGTCCATGAGAGATCAGAGCGGGAGACATGTGCCATTGCAGAGATGCGAGAGACTTGTGTTTGTGAGAGATCAGAGTGAGAGACCTGAAGATATCCATGTGAGAAATTTATGCCATACATAGAGCGAGAGTATGATCATAACAGAGATGAGCGAGTTCATAACCAATGTGAAAGACATTCCTGTAGAAAATAGTAATGGATGCGAGCCATAGTCCTAGACCATAAGATGTGAAAGCGAAGTCCTGAAATAGATATAACCTTTACGAAACCTAGAAGATACATCCGAAATCTCAAAACTGTAAATGCCATACGAAGTCACATATTTAGGATCAATACAATCAGGTATAAATAGTTGTTTCCATGGCATGATGTTCCTTGAATTTTCGACAGGAATTTAAATTCAAATAATTATTATTTCCTCCAATGAATTGAAGCCGACTTGATAGCAAAAGCCTTTTATTTAATCACTTGAAATTATATTTCATATTTAAATGTGGGCTAGGGAATTCCTCCCTAACTGCCAAAACTAACATTCTCATGTTCCCCAATCTCGAAAACTTGGTGGAACATTGGAAATTTGTGGCAAAATATATGAGAACATCCATATTTGTACATTAGTGAAGTTAGAAATGGCATCCATAGCACATTAATGGTTAATCATTTGAGCATTGACCATCTAGATTCTAGCAATTACAAACATAAATAGAATTTTTCAAGTCATGATAGAAAGTTGATCATTAACTCATGGAATGAAATAGGTTATCTAGCAACTGACAACAATAACATGCGTCATTACCAAATAGCTATGTTTAAAGAATAGGTCATTTGCACATGGAAGAATGAAGATCGAAAGGTCCAAAGCAATTAACTAAGCTAGTTGCTAAATACCTGAATCTATCATCTATGACATAAAAAGTTGTGAAAAAGGAGAAACAAGTATTCTGATATCTAGGATTCTATTCACTATTTCTTCCTTTCTGCACCACCACGATTGTTGCATGGGCCTCCACGTGGTGGTAGTGGAGCTAGAGCAGGATGAAACTATGTAGAAAATGTAAGAAGAATTGACGATGAAGCTCTTAGTGTTCTTGTTGGAGTTTGAGCTATGGGGGCCATGGTAGTGGATGAGGGTGGCATCTCAACATGATCATCATCATCCATAGGAGTGTTCTCTAGTTGCTCTAAAATCAATACTCCATTCTCGAATTATACTCTTCTAGATTGTATTTTCGAGTCTTAAAGTTTAATTTGTCTTAGCCTCCTCTCAATAATAGAATATAATTGCAAGTTGTAATGAATATAAACCATGCTTTTTGATTGGTTTACATTCATTTTTTCTTTTAACAATGTGAGTGATCTTTAAGGGCTCCAACACCTATTTTTTGAAGTGTTCACCACCTGTGTTGCCAAATGTGCTAGTTGTGGGATATCATTGCCATGCATGTTCCACCACGCAAGAGAAGTCAAATTTCTTCAATCTAAAATTGTGTGGTTGGTCCCAAAGGCATTGTTGCTAAGGATGTAGTGGCTGAGTGGCATTTGTGTCTGTATGGTGTCACACTCCTCATCAAGGACCAATATGTCTAATGTTTTCATATAAATAGCTTGAAGCTATGGATCTTGCTGTGGTTTTTCCTTCGAACCACCTATAGGTGCTTGCGATGAAAGCCATCGTACAAGATTATAGTTAGAGGTGTAAACACATATGTTAAGGCATGTAGTGGAATATTTAGCATATCCTATCATTTTTCCACCTCTACATGAATATGATTATACAAGATGACATCTTTAGGATGGACAATGTCTTTAATCTGCTGTAGCATGCCATCCATTTGCTTAGACACCTTCCCAATGTTTGATCAAATTTGAATCTACCAACCTAATCATGTGATAAATTGGCTTGGTGAATTGCAAAACATACCGAACCTATAACTAAAATTGACTGTAAAGAAAATTCACTATATTAGCACCATCTCTATGAGTGCTCAATTCATCTTGTGCATCACTCATCACTATAACACCCAAATTTTGTCTTACATTCCATAGGCACCTAAAGGTGAGGAAATATCTAGCAAATCTATTTTTTGCAATCTTAAGCACTTGTGTCCTAGAGCAAGTGCCATAAAAATGATTGACTCTTGTATGGTTGAATTTGATGAGCTGCTTCCCTCTCTTGTACAAATCATTAATCCATTCATGTTCTTTATGCTTTTTAATATCATGCGTCAAAAGGTTCAATATGTGCATTTAACACCCAAACCAAAAGATGTGGATGAACTCACTCAATGATTTTACCTGCTCTCTTACAATTTGTTGCATTCTCAATGATCATTGGAAACACATTAGAAGGACCAACATAATTAATGGTTTTCAATAGGAGCCCAGAAATGTTTTGAGCATATGCAGTGATTGAGGAGTTGTGCACTGTGTTTATAAATCTTTGAATTTTAATTTTCTCTTTCTTTGTTTAGAAGCACAGTTCTAGCTGTTGTCATAGCTGGGGCTCTTGTATCCTTTGGGGGCTTAATTAATGCCCTTAACCATATCATGCCAATATGGGGAGCGAAGCACATATAAAGATATACTGCAAGTATAGAGAAAGTACACCACTTTGGCATCCCACCTCATCCCTACCATGAATATCAAGGAAATTTGTTAGTGTTCTTCTAGATCTAGATGGCCCAAAACTTCAAAGATGGAGATGTGTTTCCACCAAATCCAAATGATGCATGCGATGATTGACGGATGATGTATTTTTGTCTTTTTCCTTTGATATCAAGGACCAATATGTCTAATGTTTTGAAGCTATGGATCTTGGTGTGGATTTTCCTTGGAACCACCTATAGGTGCTTGCGATGAAAGCCATCATACAAGATTATAGTTAGAGGTGTAAACACATATGTTAAGGCATGTAGTGGAATATTTAGCATATCCTATCATTTTTCCACCTCTACATGAATATGATTATACAAGATGACATCTTTAGGATGGACAATGTCTTTAATATGTTGTAGCATGCCATCCATTTGCTTAGACACCTTCCCAATGTTTGATCAAATTTGAATCTGCCAACTTAATTATGTGATAAATTGGCTTGGTGAATTGCAAAACATACCAAACCTATGACTAAAATTGACTGTAAAGAAAATTCACTATATTAGCACCATCTCTATGAGTGCTCAATTCATCTTGTGCATCACTCATCACTATAACACCCAAATTTTGTCTTACATTCCATAGGCACCTAAAGGTGAGGAAATATCTAGCAAATCTATTTTTTGCAATCTTAAGCACTTGTGTCCTAGAGCAAGTGCCATAAAAATAATTGACTCTTGTATGCTTGAATTTGATGAGTTGCTTCCCTCTCTTGTACAAATCATTAATCCATTCATGTTCTTTATGCTTTTTAATATCATGCGTCAAAAGGTTCAATATGTGCACTAAACACCCAAACCAAAAGATGTGGATGAACTCACTCAATGATTTTACCTGCTCTCTTACAATTTGTTGCATTCTCAATGATCATTGGAAACACATTAGAAGGACCAACATAATTAATGGTTTTCAATAGGAGCCCTGAAATGTTTTGAGCATATGCAGTGATTGAGGAGTTGTGCACTGTGTTTATAAATCTTTGAGTTTTTATTTTCTCTTTCTTTGTTTAGAAGCATAGTTCTAGCTGTTGTCATAGCTGGGGCTCTTGTATCGTTTGGGGGCTTAATTAATGCCCTTAACCATATCATGCCAATATGGGCAGCAAAGCACATATAAAGATATACTGCAAGTATAGAGAAAGTACACCACTTTGGCATCCTACCTCATCCCTACCATCAATATCAAGGAAATTTGTTAGTGTTCTTCTAGATCTAGATGGCCCAAAACTTCAAAGATGGAGATGTGTTTCCACCAAATCCAAATGATGCATGCGATGATTGACGGATGATGTATTTTTGTCTTTTTTCCTTTGATATCTCAGGGAAAATTGAGGTTCCAATGGCATCCTTATTGGCATCACTCTCCATTACCCAACAAAGATGCCTCCTCACACAAGTATCTAAATTGGTATAAGGTTTTTCCTTGATTACAATCATGATGCCATGAAAACATATTGGTTTAGCCTCCTCCTAAACCAACGTTTTGTTACATATCTCCACAAGGATGCCAACAAAGCTTCGCCACCTTCATTGTGCTCTTCATTGTCACCTTTTAAGTTTTAACTCTTCATCATCTTCATACATTAGGTCATTATGAGTTTGACCACCATCATCTTCTTTATTTTCTTCCCTTTGACGTGTATGCCCCACAAAGAGAACAAAAAATGGAATGATAAACCACAAGAAGAACATTGATAGATGAACAAGTGTTAATTTTCATAGTGTTTATGGTGATATGATCACTTAAAACAATTTTTGCCAATTTCAATCACCCTAGTAACGGTTAAGCAATTAAAGATAGAACAATAAACAATAAGTGCACAATAGAAGATAGCCAAGCACAATGAGACAAATTTTGGTCAAAGACCAAGGAAAAACCCCACAAGTGGGAAATCCCAGATTCAATTCTTTTTCTTCTATTAGTCAATCAATGTTCAACATGAGATGCATCAATCCAATAACACATCCTGTTAGAAAATGTAACTAGGTTTGGTCTTCATAATGATCTTTGTACTTATATCATTGTATATTTATGTAAAAGAAAAAGAAGAAAATATTTATTATTATTATTATTTTATTAGATAAGCATGTTCTACATGCTTCTAGGATTTGTTGAGTCAAAGAGGCAAAGTCCTATTTGGACTTATTGTAAAAAAACAGGAAAAAATATTTTTTAAATATGTAATTTGGGTCAAAAAACCCGTCTAGATGCCAAGTTGGCTTCCCTGTCAAGTCGACCTTGCCCCAAAGGACATGTTTATTAGAACCCCTCTGCACAGTATAAATAGAGGGAAGTTGGAGCTCATTTTGTAAAAAATGGCAACTAGGGCCAAAATTCCACGTTGACCAACTCTTATGGAAAAGATAATTGCAACATTGAATTCCTCTCGTCAAGAGGACCAAAATTGATCTAAAGATCGTAAAATTTGAACAAGGAAAATATTTGTTTATTCAAAAAGATATTCTATAGGACATGATTTTGTTTAGGCAGGAAAATTTGAAAATTTGAATTTTGAATTTGCCTCCAAAAGTTAAGTCAAATCATCATTTCTAAATTATATAAAAGGGAATTCTCCGTACCTCATTTGACACATTGATCAAGCAATTTCATCACAAGGTTCTTTGATCTAGCCGCAAGAAGAAGGGACTCTAAGCGAAGGAGGAATAGGGTTGATGTTTGGGTTTTTCATGACTGGTTGGTGGACCGCATTCAGGACAAAAGGTCACAGGATAGATCGCAGACTAAAAGGTGAGATCTTGGATGTTCTGGGCTGTGTTTTGTAGTCATTTCTCTCTCTGGTTTTGGGCCGCAGGTACCTATGCCAATTGCTAAAGGTTGTCTCATTTATGGGGTGTCGTAAGACCTAAGAGCTACCCTCTCATCAAGTCGCAATAGATGAAGTGACATTGTTCTTTAGAAAAGGAGAATGTTGCTCCTTGCTTATCAATCAAAGCTGCAGTTATGAGGATAAGTCTTGATGCAGTCAGAAGGGTCTTCAACAACCCTAGCCCTATAATCCCTCTTCAGTAATATGTCTCCAAATCATGCCCGAATTGCAGTTTTGAGTGGACCACCTATTTGTCTAAGGGCTCTGATGTGACATCTTCTTATCGGCAAGTCAGTTTTGACTTTAAGTCATTGTCCTCTATCTCGCGGAATATTTGATAAATTGATTATAAGAAGATTTGATCAAGGGTTTTCCCCATCTTGGGGTTTTTCCCTGGTTTGAGCCAAAGTCTTGTGTTCTATTGTCTTGGCTTATCTTCTGCACTTACGTTTAATGTTCTTTCACTAGTTTCTGTCATATGATGAGGATTGATGTGATTACTTATGGTTTAATGGAATTGATTTCGGGCTAATGATATAATGAAGAAACTGACCTAAGCGAAGAACATGTTAACTCAAAATTAACACATTTGAATATACAATTCGTGTGATTGGTTCTGAAATTTCGCAGGAGGGCCGAAGTCTGAGATTGGAGAGAGTCTCTCTTGAAGTCTGATTTCTGGAAGTTCTACATCATCACATCTCTTGTTGAAGATTTGTTGCTGGTTTCTTGCTGTTGATGAACTTGCTGTGTGTGAAAAGAGGGTTTGACTTGGCATCTAGAAGGTTAGAGTCTTTGGTCTTGGATATCTCACTTTGATTTGATTCTACAAGAAGATAATTTTTCTGGGTTTTCCCCTTGGAGGGGTTTTGCCCTGGCTTGGACCCTATATCTTGTGTTCACCGTGTGATCTTCATATTTTGTAAGCTTGATAATTGTTTGATGAAGAAGAAACATAATTAAATTAATAAGAAGCCAACAAATTTCACAAGCAACTATCAAGGAAAGAGAAATCTAATGGGTTTTCCCCTTGGAGGGGTTTTGCCCTGGCTTGGAGCCTATATCTTGTGTTCACTGTGTGATCTTCATATTTTGTAAGCTTGATAATTGTTTGATGAAGACGAAACATAATTAAATTAATAAGAAGCCAACAAATTTCACAAGCAGTTATCAAGGAAAGAGAAATCTACTTAAATTGCAAAGCCTCTCGATTTCTCAACATGGTATCAGAGCTAAGGTTTGAAGAAGGAGGCTTAAAGATAACAATCTTTTGGCTTTTGATTTGAAGTCAGATGCTCTCTATTGGAAGAATATATCTATGTTAGCATTTATAACTCCGTGGTAACCCAAAAAAAATCTGATGTTGTGGAAAAGAAGCACTCTGTGGCATCGTTATTAAATAAAATACATGGCATGACAAATATCTGTGGCTCGTCTTCTTTGTTTGAGGATGGCTTTTATTTTTCAGTAGTGTGCTTTGGCTCGCATTCCCTGTTCTGGATCACACTTTTATCTTTGTTGCACTATACTGTGTATGACATCGACATTAGGGTTTAATATCAAACAAAGGCTTTGTAATCTCTTTACATAAGATTGCAGGATGCTTTGTAATAAGTGCACATTGTACCTACTGCTCTATCTCGCATTTGTGAAGAATCGTATACATGATCTGTGGGCCATATCTACACTCTATAGCACACTATATTAAGCATGCGATGATGGGTTGCATATGACAGTGGTTAATAATACAATAGTTTGTATTATACATAGTGGCAGGAATATTACATATGTCTGTGTCATAGCGGCTCATTTTGCAATAACAAGGGTTCACATATTTTATTCATAAGACTCACATTGTATGATGCTCGCGTCAATTCTCCGAGGTGACTTCTTCATGCACTATAATGCTTGCTCTATGATTCATGGTTTGCACTAGAATGACTTGGTTTTGGCTCTTATATAAAGGCACATATTGTTTGCTTTATGGTTTGAATAACTTGTAGTGGCATCTTAGTGGTATTTCTCCCATGGCATCGCACAAAGGCATCGTGACTCTGCGACATTATAGTTCTTGGCTAAGAGGCATTGTAAATCTTGACTTTGTGAATATACTTCTATGGCATCATTTTCCAACAGTAGTTCTTCTGATATCGCACAGTGTGACTCGCTCATGGTGGCTCGAACTTGTTTTGAAGCTCTCATATCTGAAGTTTGAATACTTTGTAATGGCTAGCATATGTACCTTATAATCTATGGTGCACATTATCACTATGTATTCTCGCATCTCTTTGATGATTCTGAAATGGCTTGAATTCTCTAACAATGGGATCTCAATACTTCAATAATGAAATCGTAATTCTCAACAGTGAGATCGACATACTCTGGACTCTCTTTGTGGCGGCAACATTACAGTGTGGCATCACAATAACCAACACGCTATAGATCATGGCCCATCATGCATTCTTTACTCCAAAGTTCAGTAGTATGGATTAATGGTCATATGACATATATCTTGTGGCTTTAATAAAGTTGTTGTATTTGTAGAACTAACTATATCTATGAAGCCAACCCAAAAAGATGATCCTATATTTCCTGTAAAGTTAGTATACTTCTAAAATTTGCATCCATCTTTTTGAAGAGACTCATATTAAATACTTGAGGCGAAGTATTTATTCTATAGAGGCTCACTTTTCTCATGGTTCACACTCATATTCTATAGTGGCACTATTAATTTTGAAGTAATTCACACTCACCCTCCGTAACATGCTTTGATGTGTGGCCTGCTATTGCAGTATTCATATCTATTTGACTTGGACTTGAAGAGATGACAAAGATCTACATAACTATGATAATAATTAAAAAACGACATTAATAAGATGGGCAATGAGTAAGTAACCATGATACCATGACTGGAGTCTATAACAGTCTTAACAATGATCCTCGTATGGCAGTAAAATGACAATAACACTTGTTGCGTGGCTAACATGACAATAAAAGCATAAAATTATATGACAATGATGATCGCTGATCTACTATTTGATAAATATGGATGCTTGTATATCTAAGGTATCTCTCTTGAAAGAAGATGGCAATTTCAATTGCAGAAAGATCGTACCTTTGAAGAGCAAGGTAAGGTTAAAAAAGTATGCAATTTTTTTTTTATGTTATGATCAATATTTTCTGGAGTTTTGTAGTTGTTCCTTTGCATCTTGAGATCCTAGGGTTTGTAGGCCTTGCAAACTTGTGAAGTTTTGAAGACTCTTTGTATTTAGGGTTTCTAAGCCCTAGCGCAGAGTGAATTAACCTTAGAAGCGAAAAACCCTAATCCTAACTAATTGTTCCCTCCAAGGAATCCCTACCTTTTGGGAAATGGTGTCTAGGGTTTGTATCAAACCCTAGCAAAAATTGGATTAAGATAAAACCTAGGGCTTGAAGACAAATCTGTCTCCTCTAAAATAAAAACCCTAATAAGGGTTAGATCAAAGAATTTCTAGTGGTTGTAACTAGAAGCCTAGAAATACCTTTTGAGAAATCATAGAACTCTGGATTGACAGGATTGTCATCATGCTCTTGTCTTTGTAAGCAAGACGAGAAGGATGGAAGAACAAAGTAAAGCAAGACTCATGCTTGATGATGACTCCTTGATAATGATGAGCATGATGGAAAGACAAAGCTGCAAGCACCCTGATGTTATTGAAGCTTACAGTTGATGAGTTCATTCCAAGAACACACTGATGATTGAAAACTGAAGCAGATGTTGGAAAATATGGAGACTTGCATATTATAACTTATTTTCCTTAGCTTGATAATTACTTGTGATGTTAGATGTTATTTTATTACTTCTTTAATTCTGTGCATCAAGCAATTACCTAAAATAAGATCACAAAGAGACAAAATACACAAGATATAAGCTCCAAGCCAGGGTAAAACCCCTCCAAGGGAAATCTCGGAAAATGCATCTCTTATTCTTTTGAATCTACTTATAAAAGAGACTTCCAAGGCTCAAAGGCCCAAGCCAACAAACCCTTCAAGACCCAAGTTAGCCCCTAGCAAGATCTTCCTTGAGACAATTTCAAGTAATTTGATACTGCTATACTGCTAATGCAACTTCCACCCCAGCTACCAAATTTCGGCCCTGCAACTTTGGCCCCCTGCAACTGCTTCAAAATTTCGACTTCTTGTAGCTGGCAACTTCACAAACCCTAGCGAGACAGAGAGAGAAAGATAACCCTTAACAAACTTCAACTTCTGCTCCTCTTCTTCGACCTCCATCTACACTTCTTCACCTTCGCTATTGCATATCGAACTAGCTTGAGATGAGTGTCCAAATGAGGTCGAGTTCCCTTCTATTTATAACCTTTATTGAGGGTCGAATAATCCTCCCTTAGCCCGACTTGTCCTTGCTCTTGGGCCGACTTGGTCTTGGGTTTATCCATGGCATGATAAAATAAATATTTCTTTTCATTACAATGAGTCCAAATGGGACTTTGACAAATGACCAATATTATTGTTTATCCTAGAAGGCCTAAAAGCACGAAGAACATGCTTTTGACTCAAAATTGAGTGTATGAAAACCATACTCCAAAATAAAATATAATTTCTCTTTCTTTCATTTTTCTTTTTTTTATCAAGAATATACAATGTCATGATTACAATTACATCATAATGAAGACCGAACCTAGTTACAATTTTCAACAACAGAAACTTGTTGCAATATGAAGATAGAACATGCCAAGAAATGTTGACTTCAGAGGGAGCAAGTAGCAGAATTTGACATGACACTCTAGAGGATATTATAGTTTGGTAACTCTGATATTGATAATCTGCTTGAGCATGTGAAGAGGTTGAAAGGAGAATTTGCTTGATGATGGTATACCTATAGCTGCGTAGTTTGATCATGGAACACATGAATCATATGGATAACACTTTGGAAAGCAAACATGACTTATTAAAGAACATGAGGCAGAACTCTGTTATGAAGGAAATAAGACATTTGCTTGTAGCTGTGAGGTAGCTTGATTCCTTGAAGAAGATGGATGAACTCGTTGATGATAAAATTGTATGATGATTGACGAGATCCAAAAAGGTTGAAATTTGATAGATGTTGTTAGGAGCCAAGAAACCCTGTTATGTAGATGAAATGTGAAAGAAGGTCATGTTGATTTTTTGGTAGCATTGGATGTGCTCTAGCTCTGAAACTTTGTGGAGGGGCTAGAACACCTGAGATCCCCAAGACCCAAAAGTCGTTTGGAGAAATTCCACCTAGAGCTTAAGTTATTCAAATAAGTAATTATTTTAAATGGAGCCTAAGTTAAAACTTAGGGAAATAAAGTAATTAAAGTGAATTAATTTAACATGTGGGTGAGAATGTTCTAAGTGACAAATATCAAGTCTTTTCTAATCTTAGCCGTTGATTAGAGATTAGATCACGATCGTTGATTCATCAATAGGAAAAGTATAAAGGAAGGCTTGGGGGTCAGTTGGAGAACACACACAAAGACTGAATTTAGAGATTGAAAGAGCAGTGCTCGAGCCTCAGACGAAGATTAGATCTGAGTAATTGAGTGCAGTGAGGGGCAATTCGGCATCGAGACTTCAGTCCAAGGTCGAGAATACAAGTGCAGAGAGGCAGATCAGCACTAGGAGAGACAACGCAACCCTTAAGAGGGTGACACAAAGCTAGTAGGGCTCACGTAGAGCCAGAAGGGTGACACAGAGCTGCGCTGGGGTCTCTGTGAGGCAGATCGGGCAACCATTAAGCAGATCGATTTCTGAGCCAAGAGGGCTCACAAGGAGGATGACACAACCACTAGAGGAGGTGACGCAGTCTCAGCGCAAAACTTGCTGCAGCCATTGCTGCGCAGCACTTGAGACAACACAATCACCTATGGGGTTTCTTCATTCTGCTGCTGGATCAGCCGAAATCTCTGCCTCCGGATAGAGGTACTTTTGCCGTGGATTTTCTTTGTTGGGTGAGCCAAATTTGGCACCCTAGATTGTATTAAAAAATTTGCATAATAATATAAACCTTTAGCACTGTTGCACCGGTTTTCCCGCAATGGGTTTTTCCGGGGACATTTGTCTGAAAACAAGTATGTCCTTTGTTTGAATGCTTCATTTATTTTTCAGTACTTGATCTGTATAGTTGTGTAGGCTGCATAACTTGTTAACTTAATGAAAACAAGTAGGTAATGTAAATCAGATTTCTACAGTAGGATTTCTGTAAATTAGATTTAGAAAATTTCACATGGTATCAGAGATGTTGCAAATCAAGTAGAGCTAAAGCCATCAACAATAGATTGAAGAAAATTTGCTATAGGAAGGCAGCTGTCTCGAGTGACAGTGCTGAACCAGAAAGAGGCACAGGAAGGGGTGACACAGTCACCAAAGGGGCTCACGCAGAGCCTGCGTCAGCCAACTAGGGTGACGTTGTAGCTGCGTAGAGGCAGTGCAGTGCTTGCTGGGCCAGCGCAAAGGTTTTGAGCCTAATTTTTTTTCCGGTTGCCGTGGCTGGAGGAGCAGTTCGATTTTCTTCTGGAGTTGCTGGTGGGGCATTGATTTTGTTGGTGCAGAACAGTGTCTAGTGGTGTTGGTGCAGAACAATGTCTAGTGGGGCAGTGGTAAAGTAGAGAGAAGCAATTCCTCAGAAGACTTCTTGCCAAGAAGTCTAGATCCAGTGCTGATTAGCAGCAAAGAGTGATCAGAGAGGAGTTTTTCGACATTAGTGGGCAGAAGGATTTCTGTAAAGGAAATCAATTTTCAGAGGGAGCTTGTTCCTTCGAGGGTTTCTAGCACCAAAGAAACCCAAATCCAAGTTTTGTTGGGGCAACAACAAAAGAGGGAGAAGAGAACTAGTTCGACATTTTCTTGTTGAGTAGAAATGGTCGCACATTGTCTGAGGGATCAAGATAGGTTGGATGGACCATTCAACTTTGTCATTTGGAAGGCCAGGATCCTGTCAGTTTTGGATGAACTTCACATCAAGGATCATGTCTTGAATGCAGTTGTTGTTCCTATTGATGCTGATCCTCTCAAGAAGTATGAGGAGGCTCAAGCGAAGGCAAAACACTTGATCATGGACGGAGTCAAGGATCATGTGATCCCACATATTGCTGAGAAGAACACGATAAGGGAAATGTGGACTTCCTTGACCACGATGAACCAGGGAACGTCTGTCCAATGAAAGATGTTGCTTGCGAATCAACTGAGATTGTTTCAGATGCAAAAGGGAGAAGAGATCAACCCCTTATCAGATTGCAAGCGATTTGAGATCAACTAGCTTTCGTAGGGGCTACTCCAGATGATGGCTTATGGTCAGGACTGCCTTGAATCCAGTCTCTGAAGACTGGGAGAACTTTGTCCAAGGCATTTTGGGCAGAGCAATTCTTCCAAATTGGGAAGAGATGTGGGCAACTCTTCGACAAGAAGAGATCAGAAGGTTGACCAAGGCCGAAAGCAGCATCACGGGGATCAAAATCAAGGAGGAGGAAGAGGAAGATGCGGCTCTCGCATCTAAGGGACAACATGGGCAGCAGAGAAGGAAGAAGGACCTCTTGAAGGTCAGATACTTAAGGTGTGGAGAATTAGGACATTTCACCACATATAATGCCCCTAGAAGAAGAAGAGAATTAGGACATTTCACCACATAATGCCCCTAGAAGAAGAAGGGCAAAGAAGAATCTGGCTCGAAGGCTCCTGCAGCAAAGGATGATGATGATTGTGCCATGAGTGCTCATGTGCCTCGAGAGAAGAGGTGGGACAACATTGATCTGTAGTTCTTTGAATTGCAATAGAAAGGGGCAGGATCCTCGAGGTGAGAAAGGGGCAGGATCCTCGAGGTGCCCAAACTCTTGGATCACATACGGCTACGGGAGCCCTTAATTACAGTAGTAGAATGACGGGAGTCAGTTGGTGCGAGGTATGATGGAGAAACATTGGCAGAGCTAGGACGCTGAAGACTGAAGCAACACAGAGCAGAGGTAGCAGCAACAGCGCAGTGCACGGAGGTGCAACGCAGTGGAGAGCAGTGCTTACACAGTGCAGAGCAGCATCAACAACGCAGGGCATCAGAGGATCAACACAGATTAACAGTAGAGGGAGCTTCACCATTAAGATGCTTATGGACTGACTTGTATGTCTGGTTTTTGGGATGTATTTTTAATTGCTTAACTCTCAACAACCAAGTTGCAGTGCAACAATTAGTAGTGGCAGTGCTATGGGCAACATGATGCAAAATTTGAGAGGGAGATGCAGTACAGATGTAGTGGTGTCAGTGGCAGTGACATGGGCAACAATATAGATAGCAACAACGCAGTGGATGAGGGGCAGTAGTCGAGCATTAGTAGCGCAGAGGACCGATGCTGTAGATCAAGGTGATGCTTCTGGTGAGAAGTGTTGCAAGAGCACATTCCTCGCTAAGAGGGAGTGTTGATTTTTGAGTAGCATTGGATGTGCTCTAGCTTCGAAACTTTGTGGAGGGGCTAGAACACATGAGATCTCGAAGACCCATAAATCGTTTAGAGAAATTCCACCCAGAGCTTAAGTTATTCAAATAATTAATTATTTTAAATGGAGCGTAAGTTAAAACTTAGGGAAATAAAATAATTAAAGTGAATTAATTTAACATGTGGGTGAGAATGTTCTAAGTGACGAAGATCAAGTCTTTTCAAATCTTAGCTGTCGATTAGAGATTAGACCACGACTGTTGATTCATCAATAGGAAAAGTATAAAGGAAGGCTTGAGGGTCAGTTGGAGAACACACATAGAGACTGAATTTAGAGATTGAATTCTTCTGACGGAGTAGTGCTTGGACGAAGATTAGATCTAAGTAATTCAGTGCAGTGAGGGGCAGTGCGGTTGCGAGACTTCATTCCAAGGCCGAGAATACAAGTGCAGAGAGGCAGATTAGCACCAGGAGAGACAACACAACTCTTGAGAGGGTGATGCACAGCCAACAGAGCTCATGCAGAGCCAGAAGGGGTGACGTAGAGCCAGAGGGGGTGACGCAGTCACCCGAGCAGCTGCGCTGGGGTTTCTGTGAGGTAGATCGGGGAGCCATTTAGCAGATCGATTTTTAAGGAGGATGACACAACCACTAGAGGTGGTGACACGGTCTTAGCGCAGAGGTTGCTGCAGCCATCGCTGCGCAGCATTGGGGACAACGCAATCACCTGTGGGGTTTCTTCATTCTACTATTGGATCAGTCGAAATATCTATTTGCGGATAGAGGTACTTCTGACAAGGATTTTCTCTGTTGGGTGAGCCAGATTTGGCACCCTAGATTGTATTCAGAAACCTGCATAATAATATAAACCCTTAGAACTGCTACATTGGTTTTCCTGCATTAGGTTTTTCCGGGGACATTTGTCCGAAAATAAGTGTGCTTTGTCTGAAATGCTTCATTTATTTTTCAGTACTTGATCTGTATAGTTGTGTAGGCTGCAGTGTATTTACATTAATATTTTCTTGATGTATTAAGAAAATAACTTGTTAAATTAATGAAAACAAGTAGGTAATGTAAATTAGATTTCTGCAGTAGGAATTATGTAGATTAGATTCAAAAATTTTCACAGGTCAAAGCTCAGATATAATGTATTGCGAGATAGGAACCCTTTTGGCTACCATTAAGATCTTCTTGAAAGAGCAAGTAACCGATGCATTGATGAACTATGAGACCTGCTAAGGATTGTGATGATGTCTCCCTAATTGAGAGGGAGCAAGAAATCTCCTTCATATTTGAGGAGTAAGGACCTCCTCCCTAGTTGAGAGTGAGTGATGGTGGACACCATATTCTCCATATGTGTCATGCACTAGGCCAGGACTAACCGTCGTACATCTATTGTATCACCGTGGGAGGGAGAATGGAGGATTCGATAAGTAGTTCCGTGGACCGACACTCTTTGAGGATCTGATAGGGTATCCAAGATAAGTGTGGTTGAAGAGGATCGGTATGTTAGGATGGGGTATGTGCCTCAAGAGGCTATAGTGGTGTCCATATGTATGCCTCCTAGCATTGTGCTCTAATATTGTGGAGAGTTAGAGCTTGTCAAGTCAAGGCCTTGCTATGTTGATATTTCACAGTGCTGGTTATGATGTTGATGCTTAAAGATAGCTTACCAATCCGACGACTCTTATGAGAATATTTCAATTTGAGAAGTATCCTTGTACAAATTTTGGAATTATGAATACCTCCCTAGTTAAGAGGGAGTGTTAGAAAATGTAACTAGGTTTGGTCTTCATAATGATCTGTGTACTTATATCATTGTATATTTTATGTAAAAGAAAAAGAAGAAAAATAATAATAATAATAATAATTATATTAGATAAGTATATTCGTCATGATTTTAGGATTTGTTGAGTCAAAGAGTCAAAGTCCTATTTGGACCTATTGTAAAGAAAAAGGAAAAATAAGTTTTAAATATGTAATTTGGGTCAAAAACACCCTCTAGATGCCAAGTCGGCCTACCTGTGAAGTTGGCCCTGCCCCAAAGGACATGTCTATTTGAATCCATTTGGACAATATAAATAGAGGGAAGTTGGAGCTGATTTGAATATACACAATTCACTTGATTGGTTTTGAAATTTTGCAGGAAGAGGGCCGAAGTCTGAGATTGGAGAAGAGTCTCTCTTGAAGTCTGATTTGTGGTAGTTCTGACATCTCTTGTTGAAGATTTGTTGCTGGTTTCTTGCTGTTGATGAACTTGCTGTGTAGAAAAAGGGTTTGACTTGACATCTAGAAGTTTGGAGTCTTGGGTATTGGATATCTCACTTTGATCTGATTCTATATGAAGAGAATTTTTCTGTGTTTTCCCCTTGGAGGGGTTTTGCCCTGGCTTGGAGCCTATATCTTGTGTTCACTGTTTTTCTTATGATCTTCATATTTTGTAAGCTTGATAATTGTTTGATAAAGAAGAAACATAATTAAATTAATAAGAAGCTAGTAAATTTGAAATTTCACAAGCGGTTATCAAGGAAAAAGAAATCTAACTTAAATTGCAAAGCCTCTCGATATCTCAAAACATCCATAAACCATTCAAGGTCAATGCTTTTACTCTTCAAGTCAACCAATCAAAAACCAGTCAATAGAGAGAGAAAGTCAAATTTGATCCAACAAATCAGTCAAAAGGGCTGAAGTTCTGGCCTGTGACGTTCGGTCAACCACTGTCAACAGTCAGATCATCCCAGAAAGGTTTGGTCAAAGTCTCCTGCAATTTGGCCTCCCAAAACAGTCAAGAAATTTGGTTGAATCAGAGTCAAAGTGCCCAATTCAATGCTGGTCAAAGTAGCCCAAAACAGAATGTCAATGCTGGTCAAAACAGAATGCTCTCTCTTCTCCTTCGCACGTGCGGATGTCTGCTGCGATTTTCAGATCAGATTTGATTGATGTGATGAGTGATGTGTGTCTCCAAATGAGGTCAGCGATGGTCTATATGTCTCAGGAGAACCAATTTCCACTTTAGGCCGACTTGGTGAAAGGTGAAAATTGAATTTACCTCCATCATATGAATGGTGAAATTCCAACCGAAGCTGCTTAAATTTTCAACAACCTACAATAAAATGAAAGAGAAGAAGGAAGGTGAAAGAGTAGGAGAAGAGGGAAAAACACACAAACAAACAAGGAAATGAGGGAGAAGAGGGAAAAAATACAAACAAACGATACAAGGAAGTTAGGGAAAAGAGGGAAAAATCACAAAAAAAAGATATAAGGAAATGAGGGATTTTGGGTTTGGGATCACCTCTTTAGCTCTTGATTTTGAAATAGATGACAGCCTCTGTTCTCTCCTCCAAGCTCGTCTTGTTTACTCCTCTGGTTTCAAGCTCTGATATGTACACAGGTATACAGGTTTATCTAGGTCAGGAGCGTGCTCAGGCAGTATGGGGCAGCTTCGACTGCCCAGTCATGGATAAGATTTCGTTAGTGCTACGAATTCTAATTTATGCTGTCAGTCAGGTTTTAGATAAAATTATTCATGGAACTGTGGCACGGTTACCTTTGCTTATTAATGGAATTAAAACTTGTATAGCTCTGAAAAAGGTAAGGAGCATGCTCCCTGACTTTGGCAGTGCATTCCAAGGGGCGCTCCAAGTAATACTGCTCTAAGCTTCCTTGTGTAGTCTCATGTATGATTTTTATCCTTTCATCTACATCTCTCTGTTCACGAGCCTTTTTCGATTATTTGTAACTGCTTTCAAAAGTACAAGTGGTTTAATATCTTTTTCAATTTGATTTTTAAAATAGAATTGTACCACATCCCTTTATCTTTTGAATTTGAGTTATTGAAATTTTACTTCCTTTTCAGGTTCTTTTCTCATTGTCCAGTAAATGAAATTGTCTGATTACTTGAATTTCAGAAATCTGTCTTGCTTCATCCTGAAGTAGTCCAGCAATCATACTCGTGATATTTTTGGTATCCAGATAGGTTTCTAGGCAAGGCCATGCAAAATCTTCCTCCTACTTTTGAGACAACTGTTGTGTTACATTCTTTAAAGATAACCTGCTTCAGTGTTTGTCATTGGTCATCTGTGTGGGCCATTGGAAATTTTTAGTCATTTATTATTTTTGTTTAGTTAGTGGACTTTATATCCCTTTTTTTTAACATGAATGGATATATTTAAATATTTGTATTAAAAGAGTGCAGCAGCTGCACTGGCCAGCATAACAATACAAGAAAAGCTGTCACACAGTCTGAAGTTCAGCAGCTGAGCAAAATGTTTAGAGATTGTAACACAGAACAAAATATCTGTTGCAGATAATATCTGAAAACTTCTGCTAGTGTAAATCCTGAAAAAGATTCCTAAGACCAGGTCTACCTCTGCAAAACATGAAGAAAAATTATGTTTTAGGGAAAACATGATTACTGTAGCCTTGATCCTGACCAACATCATTTCCATTAGCCCAACATACTGCTTGTTATGAACTTCCTCGGGACCATGCAGTTTGGATGTTACAGAAAATATGGAAGTCCTGTTATTAAATAGTAAATACAATGTCCTCATGCCTATGGAGAATCCTTTGAATTTCATATTTTCCATGAAGATGGAAACAGTCATGGTGTGGGTGGGGTTGTCTGTGTTATTTATTTTCCACCAGAGCCAAATTGACCAAACCCAATTCTTAAATTCCAAACATGAAATTACCTAGTTGTAGTTCCCCAACAATCCACAGGTTCCCTTTACACAGACTTCAACTTTCCAAGTCCAGAGAGTTTCAAACACCCCAAATCTACAGGGTTTAGAACCCCCAAGCCCAGAAAGCAGGGTAATTCAGAAGAGACAAAAATTGAAAGCAGAAGAGAGGAATTCGGAAGACACAAACATTGAAATTAGAAGATCCAGAGGGTTGGGGATTTCTAGAGGCCTTGAGATTGTTGAATGGTGTTGTCATTAATGCCAACATCGGTCCTTGAACGTTCTTAATATTCGTCTAGTTTGACATAATTGGAAGCTCCAAAGGACAAGAAGCCCTGGTAAGCCCTAGACGCCCCGCACTATTTGTTGAGGAAAATGGATCTAGAGGATAGTGATTTCGATCATGAGACCATCATTATTTGACGCTCCTCGTCATGCTGATTCCAATGGTAGGTGGAATGTCTGATAATTCCTCATGGTTGAGGAGATATGTCTCGACAAAAGTTGTGCCCCAAAATTTGGTCAGAGCACCCAAAATAAGATGATGTGGCAGCTCAACATTGGATCGATATTTGTTCAAAAATGATTTTTGTTGAAAGGCTTAAATAAATGTTTTTGAGGTCAAATTTGGTTGCAAGAAAGAATATTTGTCAAGGGTATATTATCAAATATTTAAAAGTTAATTGAGGCCCTATTATTCGTTGGGGTTTTTGGCTCCAAAAAAAACAAATGTGATTAAAATTTGAATTTTGGTTTCCCTCCTTTTTGTGATCAAGCTGGCCCTAATTGTTTTGGCTCCAAAATTCGAAATTCAAATTGAAATCAAGTCGGATCCTTCCTATTATAATCGGCCTGACCTTTCTAGATGTGTTCTCGACCACTATATAGTATATATGCACAACCTGTCTATTCTCCAAGAGCAACAAGTATGCACATCTTTAAAAAGGATATATTTGCGGCCTGGAGCAGTCATGCCTATCTGAAGTAGGTCGAAGTCTTGAGAAATTTTGGGCTTGATTTTCTTCGTTATAGACCATTTGTTTGAGGCAGATCAGAAGTATTTTCTGAAGCTTATCTGTGCATCATCTCTTGGCTAATTCTCAATCTTTCTAGTAGATCTTCTAGGTCTGTTTTCGGCCTCTCTCAGGACTACTTTGTGACATCATTTGATGAGCTCTGTGCAACATATATCCTTGGTTTAGTAACGCAACATTTTGGGATTAGATCTGACGCATCTTTCCATCATGATTCTGATCCAAGTTTAATTTAGGTAATTTGACGCGTGTAATTCATTTGTAGCATTCTTGTGACAAGATCTAGGACATGATGCGAATTGCAATAAGGGTATTTCAGTAGTATATTTGACCTTCTAGAGGCTCTTCTCGGTGATATAAGCTTGTGTAAATCTGAGGCATATTAAAGCCTATTCAAAACCCCCTCATGACAAAATCTCTGACATTGTGTGGTTAAGTATTGAGAATCACTGTGGCACATTCTAAAATCTGGGTTAAAACAAATTCTGGGCATCTTCTTGATTATCTGTTGCAGAGATATATAACTCTCAATTCGGTCCCAAGGAAGTAACATGCACATATTATAGTAGATACTTGGATCTGATGATATCGGGCCCTCTAAAGTTTGTTTTGGATCTCTCTGAGTTTAGGGCAGAGATGAACCTGTTTTGGACCTATTGCAGACATATCTGAGATATGCTTTTCAGAGGTTTAATTCACACAAGATTAAGGCATATTTGCACGTAATACGAGCTGGTCTAAGGCACCTTCCATTAAAGTTTCTGAGGTTAAATTTCGTTGGTCATTTTGAGGCATCTTCGCACAAATATGGGCATTGGTTTGAGGTTTTCTGAGGCCCATCTAGGGCATGGCTCAAGGTATGTCCCTTGAGGCTTTCTGCGGACAAACTAAGACAGTTTTCCTGAAGCATATTGAGATAAAACGAGCAGATCTGTCTAAGCCGTAATCTGAGACTGTCAGAAGCCATTTTGTTGGGTAAGTTGCAAGTCCTGTGGCCTAGTTCGTGTTGAATCTATAGTTTCATTTTGTACTGTTCCAAGCCCCCTTTTTAAAGGCTAATTTCAACAAACTTTGAGGTCAGCCTTGATGCTCCTAAGGTCAACATCTTGGAGCATTCTATAAAAGTCAATCTTTGTGATCGAAGGATTCATCTGGAAGCAGATCTTTGATGCACATTGTTTCTTTATTGAAGAGAATTCCTGAAACTATACTATTGGGAATTGACTGTGCATTGAACTTGCAACGATATGTCTATCAAGTTGCGTTGTGAAATGGAAGTTTACCTATGGATCTTTGTGTAGCACATTTGCTGATTCAGAGGTAAGGCAGATTGATAACTGTATGCAGAAGTTTATGTTATCTTGAGTGACACCTTGTTGAGGGCATACAGAAATCAAAATGATGGTATAGATCATAGTATTCAAAACTGGCCGGTTCAGACTGGTAACCGGTCAACCTGGCCGGTTGAATGGCCAGCTGGGTCAAACCGGCAGAAAAACCCGGTTAAGGGTGGCCTTTGACCCAAAAATCTGGTCTGACCAGTGCTAACCGGCTGGTTAGCTGCCACAGCCACAAAGGGACCCACAGATGCAGTTTTGGACGGCAATGGGTGGTTTTGGAGGGAAAAGGAGGGTTGTTTTCCTCCAAAAACACCCTCCCCAATCCTTTAAAAGCAGGGGTACCCTCTCATTTGTCTCACACATCTCATTTGGAGCTTTTGTGGGTTTGATTGAGAGCTTGGAGAGTGTCGAGTTTTTGCTGGAGTAGTGGAAGAATAGAGAGTTTGAGCTAAGTAGTAGCCATCATGCCTCCAAAAGCCAAGGACACTGCATGGGCTCATTGTGATATGGTTGATGGCAGAATGATCTGCAATTATCGCCAAAAATCTATTGCAAGAGGGGGTATTTATAGGTTCAAGCAACACTTAGCTGGGATAGGAGGCCATGTAAAGCCATGTGGAGCACCAAATGACGTAATAGGGCTTATTAGGGCAGAATACCTTCAGAAGTTTGAGACTCAAGTCACTGAACCAATAGAGAAGTTTGTGACTCGAGCAGTGGCAAAGTTTGGGAGTCCAGACTCAACCAATTGAGTTTGATCATGATGAGAAGTTTCAAGTGATAATGTTGATCACTAATATCATATATGTATATTTGTAGTAGGCCAGTGACCCCATAGTTTGTAGGCCTTTTTTTTGAACTCTAGAGGCCATTTAGAGCCTCATTGCTTATGTATTTGGTCGATGATATGTATTGCACTCAGTGCCATTTTGATATATTCACCTTTACATGGTGTATATAAATGAGCAAACTTCGCATATTTTGTCTCTATTGGCTTGGAATCATGGTTGCAAATCTTAAAAGTAGTTTTTTTTAATAAAATTAATTATTTAATGTATTTTTTTAAAAACCGGTTCATTGAGATCTGACCAGTCCTGGTTTGACTGGTTCCGATTCGAAACCCGATTCATTAGGTTCACCGGTTCCGGTTTTTAATACTATGGTATAGATGCATTGCCATGTTAACACTAGCTGTTATGTAGTGTCATCTTACTGCTGTAGGGTTGATTGGGATGTTGAGATGTGTTTGCTGACTGTATGTATGTTTATGACAAGTCTGTATGTTTGATGCACATTAACAATATTTGATGCCAGGGTTTAACTATGAAAGTGTTGAGGTTGTTGAGCTAGTAGGGTTTCAACTGCAAAAGTTTGATGCCAGTTGAAGTGCAGTGTTTGTATTGACAGCTAGTGTTTTCCATTTGGTATTAATGTTGCGCAGAAGCAGATTTGATTATGATAGTGGACTTGACAGACTTTTTGCTACTAGGGTTAGATCTCTTATTGTTGTTGACAACCTTGTGCCAGTATTGCAGATCGACAAAGTCAGCAGAGTGTATTGATATTATTTATTTTGTTATTGAACACGGGTGGATTCAGTTTGAAAATTGTGAAACATGGTCTGCTTGATAAGTAGGGTGGTGCAAGGCAGGAGATTTGAGTTTCCTTCAGGTTGGAGCCTGAAAACACTTGAGGGCACTAGGGTGGTGCTAGGGCTGGTGGGAGCCTGTGCAGAGTGTTGGAACATCCTTTCAGTTAGAGTTGATAAAACCAGGGCATTGGAGTGTCTTTCCAGTTGCAGAGCGTTGAAGTGTCCTTCCAGTTGGAGCTGGTAAATCAGGGTGTTGGAGTGTTTTTCAGGTTGGAGTTTGTAAAGCAAGGGGTTGGAGCCTCCTTTAGTTGATGCTGAAAATCTTGTTAGTTGGAGCTTCCTATTGATGTAAATTTTGAAGACCTATATTAAGAAGCGTTCAGTGGTTTTTCTTCCGGAAGGGTTCCCACCTAAAAAATCTGTTATCTACTGTCTTGGATGGTGCGCATTGTTGAATGGTGTTGTTATCTGTTCATGTTATGTGATGCTAGCTTATGTTTTTAATCTAATGCTAATGATAATCAATGCTCTGTGAAGTTAAAATTAACTGATTGAAGTGAAATACTAATTCACACCCTTGCTAGTATTTCCAACAAAGATCTCATAAGTTCCCACCAAACCCAAAGAGCTGACTTAGACACACCCAGTGAGAATCCCCATATCCAAAGAGCAGACTTAGACACACCCACAGAGAAGCCCCATTCTGATATCCAAATTCTCCAGATTGCTTGCAATTATTGACTGAAGCTCCAACCCTAGAACAAATTCACGACACAAAGAAATCTTATGACTAAAGATGAAATAACTTAGGAATATGTCTAAAGATGTGGAGGCTGCTTACCAATTTAACTGTCAAGGCCAAGGAAGATGCCTGTGAGAATGAACATAATGGTTCAAAGGAACTTTCCCCAAACCAAAGTTTCGAAGACCATGAGCTATTGGTTCCATTGTCCTGGCTTACTCAACCTTATGATTTATACCAATTAAATTTTTTGGAACTGAGTTAAGTGAGGAGTGTGTGAAAGTATCATAGGCGCTTGATGTCCATTGATGCAGACCCTGGTCATTAAATTTTCTTGCCATCTGAGGTGAGACGTGGAGGGTATTCAGATGCTTATAATATTCATTATAATTAAATGAAGGAATGGGATCAAAAGTTAACCCCCTTTTTTTCTTTGAACTCGTTCAAGATGTGATGGCACTGTGGCTGGGCTATCTCTGTGTCTGTCATGCTCCCTTAATTCATGTGAAGTCGGAGATTCTAACCAGTAGGCTCTTTTTGAATTCTCAGTATGAGTCTGGCAATATTGGCATCAGATGGAATGATTAGCTTATTCACAAGTGTAGTGGAATCACCAATAGACAAAATGTTCTATTGTGTTTTGATTTCAAGAGTTTTAACCATTGAAACTGGGTGAGTGCCTCAGCCTGGTTATTTGTAGCTTATTCCTAACCTCCATTCATAGTTTACTTTTTGATTTCCACTGGGGTTGAAGACTATCTCCCTGTGCTTGCCACTCGAGTCTGTGGACCTTATATTAAGAATGTTAGTCAAACGTACCCTTTTGCGGGTTAATGGAGTTTACTGTTTTATGTAAAGTCTAGTTATCCTTCAAGCAAAATACAAAGAATCTCAAGTAGGAACATGAACTATAAATACTCTTGGGTGTAAAAGTAGGGGTCTTTTTGGAGAGTCTATTATCCTATAAATTGAGTTTTGTGATGGTTACAGAGGGGAGGAGGAGGTGGGTTTCAATGAGGCTGGAAGTCAACCTTTAAATTTGAAGGGACTAATTAGATAAAAATGGCAAAAATGATTTAAAAAATGGAATGTTAAAAGAAAATCGAGATTCTAGAGAACATAGAATTACGATACAATTCAATAAAAATAGCAATTCTTAAATAGAAGCTATGTTCTTTAGCATAGAATTATGATGCAACTGAATAAATGTAGTAATTTATAAATAGTAGGATCAAAAGGGCTTGCCTATATTAAAACCATAAAAGTAGATATCGGGTACAAGAATCTACCAAACATTAGTGTGAAATCTGTTGGTTCTATCACCCCCCTCTACAAAAACATACTACATAGTTTATCAACACCGCATGGATAATATTTACTACATGTTATTCCTGGAGAAATAGTGTCACATAGCTGCTGGTTTGGATAGTGGTGAATCCTGACCAGTGTTACAAAACTCTTCTGTGTATGAGTTGACTCTTTGAGGAAGATGGGCTCCATTAACTCCTCCTAGTCTGATTAGGCCTCAGTGCCGTCGGTTTCTGCTTAGAAGTTGTGGCCAGTAGATTGAGTGATGATCTGACAAGATTTAAATTGTTTGCTAATTGTCTCCTATCTCTCTCTTAGATGGGATTTTATTCTTATTCTTATTATTTTTGATTTCGCATAAGTTTTTTGTATGGCTATCATTTCTGCTACATCCCTTGATTTTACACCACTCAAAATTTCTCATGGTCGGTGAGGGTGATTTGGTAATTTGTTTTCTCCTTTCCAGCCAATCACTCTCCCTCTTTATTCATCCATCAAGCAAAGGAGGGAAAGCAAAAGTTATATGGAAGAGTTTGCAAGGCCCAAGAAGATCATAGCAAGAGGCTCATTTCCAGAAATTTATTCTGGCATGTGTTTTGTAGGTTTGATGTTTGAACCATCTAACACTCACAAAACTCTTCATTAGAATTTTCATCTCGAGTTTCTGGAGAAATTTTGATATAAACTTTGTTAATGGTATAGTGTTCTACAAGTGCAACCATTGTTTCTTGTGACATTCATTGCAACACGCTTACAATCATCTTGATCTCAATGATCTGCACACAACCATGAGGCTCGGACTACGATCTTAGTCGACCTTGATTTTGTGTCTGAAATCTAAGTGAAAAGATATGAACATAGGAGACATATAACTAAATGATTACTGGGATGTAAAATACACAGCTGATCTTCTGAAACAGAGGAATTATTGATTGATATAACACTAATTGTCTAAAATCAAATTAAAAACTCTTATCTTCTACATATACAACTGAAATTTAGGTTGCGTAAATTCAGGAGTTACTTAAATTGGAAAAGTTAGTGTAGTAGTATGCAAATTTCTCTTTTGTATTCCAGATTTAAAGTTTGATATGTTCTAGCACATCTCATTTAATTGTGTGCATTGCCTTTTTGGCCTTTTTTGGATGTGAGGGTTTTTGGTTTGGTTTCTTGTTAAATGGACATATGTTGACCTGTTAGAAATACTGGTTTAAGTTTTTATTAAGAAAGAAATTTTCCCATGTAGTTTCTACATAGATTATCAATAAAATATGTCTAATACAAAAAAATGATCATTTGATTGTTGTGCAACAGTAATGCAAGTGATGCTCTAGATAAACTGCGGTTTTTAAGTGTGACCGACCCGAGTGTACTTGGAGATGGTGGTGACTTGGAGATCCGCATAAAACCAGATAAGGAGAATGGGACAATCACAATATTGTAAGTTCTGTGTGCTGCGCTTTTCAAATAAACTTCTTATGTTCTTGTAACTGATTAGTTACCAGAATTGGCTCTTTGCCTGGTTTACAGGGATACTGGCATCGGTATGACCAAAGAAGAATTAATTGACTGTCTTGGGACTATAGCTCAGAGTGGAACTAAAAAGTTTTTAGAGGCTTTGAAGGTTGGACTGCTCTAACATTTTGGCTGCTAAATCAGTTGGTCCAGCATTGAGACAGTAGTTTATGCTCTACATTCTTGTTTTACAAAAATATACGTCTTGTTTGCAGGAAACTCAGACTGGCCCTGACAACAATTTGATTGGTCAATTTGGTGTAGGCTTCTATTCTGCTTTTCTTGTTGCTGATAAGGTATCTTTTTATATTTCTTGGATAAGTTTTCAGTGATTAATGGCTGATAAGTCTCTGCAATGCTTAATTGTTCCTTTTGGTTAAAGATGAGCTACAAAGACCTTCTGAAGAAGTGATGTCATCATTTCCAAAAAAAAATTGTTTGGAAATGCTGGAGTTTCTTTTGGTTGCTGTGAGTAATAACAATCCTCAATGTGTCGCAGATCACTGTCTCAACAAAAAGTCCAAAGTCTGATAAGCAGTATGTGTGGGAAGGAAAAGCTGATACTAGCTCCTATATAATACGGGAGGAGACAGATCCAGAAAATCTCATTGTTAGAGGGACTAAAATAACTCTTTACCTAAAGGTAGAGGGAATTTCTTTTACATGGCATTGTTAAAGTTTTTTTATACTACCATATGTTGATATTCCATTCTTGTCCTTCCATGCAGCCTGATGACAAGTTTGACTATGCTGATCCGGAAAAGGTTCATAACCTGGTTAAGAATTATTCACAGTTTGTCTCTTTCCCAATATACACATGGCAGGAAAAGTCCCAAACGAAGGAGGTGAGCAGGATAGGTTTTGATGTACCCCTTTCTGTCTGTCTATAAAAGTGAAGAATTAATTCTCTTGCTGGTCAATCATATGTGAAACAAAGTTTAATAGTGTGCAAAGCTAGCTGTAAGCCTGATTTGTCTTCTGAAAGAAGCTGGGATCTTTTGAAGGTTGAGGATGACAGTGCTGAAGTAAAAGAAGGGGAGGAAAAGAAAACTAAGACTGTGACAGAAAAGTATTGGGACTGGGAATTGGCAAATGAAACAAAGCCTATCTGGGTAAGCCATCTGTACGTTATGTGTGCCAATTTGCCAAAGGATGTTTTAGCCTGCATAGGGTGTTATCTTTTTGTTTTTGTTGTTGTTGTAAGTTGGCAATGGTGAGGCTACATCATCGTCATGTCCAAGGGTAACACCCGAATAGGGCAGGGAATTGAAACGGTGACTTAACATCTAGGAGTGCCTTAACAGCGCACCTGATCACTGTCTAACTAAGACCCTGTGAATGCATTGGGTGTTATCTTATTCTGAACAACCATTTCATATATTTTCTGGCTAATTGTGAACTCAAAATTCTGTTTTATTTCATTTTAATATTGCATGCCTGAATCCTTTAAATATAGCAGAAGCATGGCCCATGTTAATCTCTAGTTGTTCCTCTGGGGCTTAGCCTTATCTCTTTCTAACTTTCATGTTCTAGATGCGGAATCCCAAAGAGGTTGCATCAGAAGAGTACAATGAGTTTTACAAGAAGGCATTCAATGAATTTCTGGATCCTTTGACATACACTCACTTCACAACTGAGGTATGGCCTTTTGGATAGATGTACGGAGATATTTAATTTGGAAAATTTCTTCTTTTGGTTCACGTAATCAGTGTATGAAAGATTATTACAACAAATTGCCCATACTGTCTGAATGCAGGGTGAAGTAGAGTTCAGAAGTGTCCTTTACATCCCTGGTATGGCTCCCCTCAGCACTGAGGATATAATGCATCCAAAGACTAAGAACATTCGTCTCTATGTCAAGCGTGTTTTTATTTCTGATGACTTTGATGGTGAATTGGTAAGTTGTATTGATGGTCTTTTTTGCAACTAATTCACTCTTGGAATGTTTCCTCCAAAAGTTATAGTCTCATTTGAGGGTATCTGGTGTTTATGCTGAACAAAATATGTTCTACCTGTATGTAGTTTCCACGCTATCTGAGCTTTGTTAGAGGTGTTGTCGATTCAAATGATCTTCCTCTTAATGTCTCCAGGGAGATCCTTCAAGAAAGCCGCATTGTAAGTTCCTCATTCACACCTTTACAAATATGCCATTGTATGAGGTTAAATTATAAGATTTAATATGCAGATCAGTTGGTACTTTTTTGAATAATATTGATATACAAGCATTAATATGAGCTCTGTGTTGGAAATTTTTTGGTTTCCAAGTATTTCATGGGTTTAAAGAAGAAAAATATGCATTGTTTCTTTATGTTTGATTTAGTTGTAGATGGTAATTGTTTTGTTCTGGAGCTAGGTAGGGATTTTATATTGCTGTTACATCAAGTCATATGCCATTTGAAGTTTCAACCAGTCTAACTACAAGATATTGTGAATCGTGATAATTTGCTTTTGTTCTTTGGCAGTAATAAGTGTTTGATGCAATGGCATTTTGGTTGAATATTTGTCTACTTCGAGTTTAGTTGTGACTAAATCCTTGAATGTGCATGTCAGGTTCGTATAATGAAGAAGCGTCTTGTACGGAAGACATTTGATATGATTCAGGGTATTGTGCAAAGTGAGAATAAAGATGTAAGTCCACAACCTATAAATTTAGAGGAAAGTTACTAACCGTGTCATGGTCCAAGAAATATTGTTATGCTATCCTACTTTCCACCTTAAATTCAATGTGAGGTGCTCATTAAACACCATCTATTTGAATGGAGTTATGTTTCATAGATTAATAGAATCCAGTTAATAGCTGTGCCATAATAAGAGTTGTTTATAAACTCCTTACATCTTTATGATCCTGATCTTTCTTCTCAGAAATGGAAAACATGTTTTGTGACAGTAGTGTTTAATGATTCTTGTCAGCTTAATGAAATTGAAGTATTATTGCATTGTCTTCTGTCATATTCTTTGATGTTGATTGAGTGAGTACGTTTTGAAGCTTTCTGTAAAAGGAATTTACATTATTTTGAATTATTAATGCAGGATTACAAGAAATTCTGGGAGAACTTTGGAAAGTATATCAAATTGGGCTGTATCGAAGACTCAAATAATCATAAACGGATTGCTCCTCTTTTACGATTCTTCTCATCCATGCATGATGAGGAGATGATTAGCTTGGATGATTATATTGAAAACATGAGTGAAAAACAAAATGGTATTTTTTATATTGCTTCAGATAGCATTAAAAGTGCCAGGAGTGCACCTTTTTTGGAAAAACTTTTGCAGAAGGATATTGAGGTATGATTTTACTTTTCCACATAAATGACTTATAGATTTCATGTACCTTGATAGTACATACAAAGTGACAACTGCACTGTACTGTGTTGCTTTACAGGTCCTCTATCTCGTAGACCCAATTGATGAGGTCGCTATTCAAAATCTTCAGACCTACAAAGACAAAAAGTTTGTTGATATTAGTAAAGAAGACCTGGACCTAGGTAAGTAATTTGTATGTTGTATTGAATCTTGATATACTTGATGATGGAACACAATGAAGATAGTTTGGGGAGTTCTATACAGTCTATCTCATTCTAAAGAAGCATGCCAATGAATGTGGTAGAAAATTATCCATAAATAAGAGCAACTCTCTGACCATCAGTTGCAGAAGAAACATGATCCTAAATGAAGCAAAATTTGTCAATTTGATTTCTGACATCAGAGAAACCTATATTTGTACATCTTGAGCAGGCCTAATAGTTGAGAACATGTGCTTCCTTGTAAGAGGTCACAGGTTCAAAGTCAAACCACAGGGGGTTAGAGTATGTACACCTCAGTAGACTTGCAGTCAAATCACTGCACGGAGTTGGGTCCCTTGTCCCACAAACAAGGGGGTCTCATACACCAATTTGGTGTTTGGCTTAGCAGTGACCATAAAATTAGATTATAATTATAATTTTCATCCTCTGCTTTGAAGGGATCATTGGTTTTGCTTTTGCTTGCATGTAGATTTATTATTTTCAGAGGAGAACAGGCATGCATGTCCGGATTGGATGTTTTGAGTACAGAATTGCTGTCTTTTATATATTTTCAAAGAGAACAGGCAAACCTGTTTGGATTGGGATGTTTTTAGAACAGAATTGCTGTCTTTTTTATTTTTTTTCACAGGAGAACAGGCATGCATGTACGGATTGGATGTTTCAAGAACATAATTGCAGTTAGTTTAAATTTTAAATCTTTTTTTGTTCTTGTCCACATTTATTCATATGGTTTAAGTCCTATGTTTTGTCTGATTGAGTACGTGTTATGAAAAATATTGAACTTCAGAAGAAGTGAGTTTGGTTTTATCTTTTCTTCTGTGTGCTAGCGTGCCCACATCACTTGCTCAAAGGTATCTTCATGTCCTCTCTGGGCACCAATGGCTCACTATTTGTTGCAGCAGAATTTATTCTTACCTGCAGACAAAAGTTGCCTAAGAGCCCTTAGTGTCCAGCGCAGCATTCTTCATTGCTGGGACCTTGTACCATGTCCTCAGCAACAAACCTGCAATGATTGGTCAGTACATAATCAAGACTTATACATACATGCAGAACCTCTATCATATAAACAGACATCATTTACACAACCTATCCCTAGCTGTTCTGACCAATGAACAGGCTTGCTTTCACACAAATACAAACACAGCTTCACTCAGAAATATTTCTTTCTTTTCTCTAATACACATCTCATATCCTCATGCACACATATTGATCACTGATATTCCCCCTCATGTCCTCTCAATGCACATTCAAGCATCTGGCCCTCAGTTGGAGCATTCATAGGAGAAATATGCTGATGTTATTGATATGTATATAATTACTAATGTTATGGATTTGTTGTGTGTCTTAGCACTCTCTTCCTCCCTGGAGTTTACTGTTTAACACCTCTATTTATACTTCATGGACTCAATCCCTCTTTAGAGGCATCACAACCTTTATTATTTTCCTTATACAACTATTTCTAAAAAGTTTGGAGACTGCCAGGCCAATGACAATGGCGGGCAATGGTCTTTGCCTTTGCAGCCTATTTTGTCCGTTTGTTTGTGTTGCTGCAAAATCTAGCAGGCCTTGGAGAGGGGTACCCTACAAGAAAGGCACTGGACTAAGTGACAACAATGGGGTGGCGGCCCACTGTCACCATGACCAAAACCCGCTGCTATTTATGGATTTTCACCAATGGGAGGAGTCCCTATATATAATAAGTCACCTAATAGGTGTTCTAAGCCTTAAGGTGTAAGGTGACAAAGAGGCCTCTAAGGGAAAGACACAATTTAGGCACAAGGCATCAAGAGGAAGAAATTCGCTTTCCTCGAAAAGGCCAAATTAGGGCAACATACGACCCAGTGTTTGTTTTTTATAGGTTGATAGTTGGGATGACCAAAGGTCGATATGCCAAGAAAGGGCTTCCTACAACATATTCTAACAAGGTTAAGACACACTAAACTCTCAAGAAGCCCCCATGTTGAAGCTATAACCAAACTAGGGTTTACCTTAGGGAAAACAGCTAGGGCAATGGAGATTATTGATTAAAATGGAATGAATTCCCACCAAGGGGAATGATTTTGTGGCAACCACTCAACCCTCGATGTTTATACTTTCCATGACCCAAATTCCCTCTCCTTGTCAATTCACACTTAGCCCTAGTTGGCCTCTTGGCCTTGAGACGACCAAGATAGGTAAGAGAGAGAAACAATAAACTTTATGGATGAAAATTGACTTAATCACCAACAAAGGATGGTCAGTGACTAGTCCTAGGGTTGATGAAGTGTATGGATTCTTTAGGTTGGCTAAAACTTGCAAAGGAGTAAGGATATTTTGATGCCTTAGCATCATAACCTTAACTAATCTTTGTGAGGGAACAAAATTCACTTAGGAGAGCTAATGTAAGATTACCAAGGGAATTTCCATTCACATATCATACAATGAGTAATGCATGCAACAATACGACTTAGCTTCTAGAAAGTTGATTTCCAACAAAATTAGGGCACAATATTTAATCTAGATCACCAATTTATTCTATACATTAGACATGAAATACAAAATTTTCAATAAAAGAACACTTATAAGACAATATGCATGTACAATCCAATCATTGATCCATGGTAACTTCTCGAAAGACAAGAATATAGCTCCAATACAAAATATTCTCCATAGATCACATCCCTCCAATAGGAAAAGAGGCTGAAATTCTGAAGTAGAGAGGCTGAATTCACGAGTGATGATGATGACAAATGAATAAATTCTCTCCTCTATTTATGTTAGGAGGACAAATATAATTTTAGTGTAAAAGCCCCTAAAAGACAAGTAAAATCATAATGATGCATTGGGTCACAGGTCAACCTATCTAGCTTAAGCAATAAATCAATGAGAGCCCAATGTGTGAGCAACGAGGCCTCAAAATGCTGATGTCATCCAATAAATGAGCTCCATGTGGCATGCACCGAGGCTTTTGGGTGCAAGTGTGGTGTAGAAGCCTCTAAAAATCATCATTTGAGGGTTGGCCCTCAAATCTCTATCAATATCACTCTGTGGTCCCCAGAATTTACTTGGGGTATTGAAAGGTGGTCCCCTAGGTTTGTAATTGCTCAAAATGTCCATCTCTACTCCAACGTTGAGGGTTTTCTAGGTGCATTTACCCTTGGGCCCTCCCATGCCTTAGAAGGTGAGACCATCCTCATTTAGGCTCTGAATCAACTGCCATTCCTCATTTGGTTTTAGGTCAGCTTGCAGGCATGTTGGGTCCAGGTGTATCATCTCGAAGAATCATCAAATGTAGTGCAAAGTGGTGATGCTCTAGTGTAGATGGTGCCCAAGGGGTAGGTGTGATGTGCTGTTAATGCTTGAAGACCAAAGGCTCTCAACGCTTCCCCTGCAGGTGCCAATATACTTCTTCGGGGCCTGGCTTCGTATGGGTAAGGTGTCTAGGCCATGGGCTGCTGAATCACCTGACAATCACGACATAATTTCTAGTGAAGGTAATCTGTCATTAGGAACAACAATCATTTTTGCATCTGAGTGAACCAAGCCTAAATGGAAAGGGCTATTTAATACTTCAAATAAGGCTTCCACTTCCAAAATTAGGGCCTTGAACTTGCAATGGTATTTCCTCCCTAGGTAGGAATGACTAAAGGACAAACCTATTAGGTGTTTCCAACCCCCAAGGGGAAGTAACATTTCCTCAGTCCACCCTTGAATTGATAGGTGTTGGTGAATAATGATGATACAAAAGGGAGAAGACTTCATGGCGAAGTGCCATGGTCAAAGGGACCAACATGATGGGGATTCACATCCTAAGTGTATAGATTTGAGGAAGCAATTGTGGATGCATGAGTTACCAACTCGGGATTTATTTTCCCACCCCTCTTGTGCTCCTTTTACTTTTGCTGATGAGGAATCAATATAAGAAGAAAGAGCTTGTGAAACACAATCCTCATCATTTACACAAGTGGATGATGGAAGCAATGACAAACAAGATCAGATGGGTGAGCTAAACAAATACAAAGTTGTGGATTTGTACGAGTTTGCAGGAGGCCTCTTAGAAATAAATGAAAAACTAGAGGCTAATATTGGAAAATGCAATGTGGCAACTTATTAATTCCAAGTTTCCTTAACCTTTTTGTGTTCTTTATTTAGATATTTTCATCAAACAAATATCAAGAACAAAAATAGTAGCAACAGAGGAAGCAAAAATTAGGCTCTCAACTAGCGCAAAGCCTGTCCAAGGGGAAAACCCAGAAAAACTCATTCTCTTCTTAAAGAATCTGCTTCAAATGAGACAACAAAGACCCCAACTTTAGACCAATCCCTCGTCCTAGCACCAAGTCTGCCCTCCAAAGAGACCTTGGAATTAGGTCAAAGTCAAACCAAGTCACCTAGCGACAAACCCTTCCAAAACTGCTCTTGCAACACAATTTTGTCCTCCCTGCAATTGAATTTTGGACCTGCATTTGAATAAGAAATTTTGCTCCCTTGTAGCTATCCTAGGAACTCGCACATGTGAGAGTGAATGCCTAGAAACTCATCCTTTTTCCTTCGCTAGGGTTTCTCCTTGATCTCTTGCACTTCACTCTCCCTTTTTCGTCCTTCCGATTGCATATCGAACTTGCAATTGATGAGTGCCAAATGAGGTCGAAGATGTCTCTATTTATAGCCTTTCTGTGTGGGTCGAATACCCCTCCTTAGGTTGACTTGTCTTTTCTAGGGCGACTTGTGCTCTTGAGGTTGCCAAGACCTTTTAGACTCAAAATAAATTATTTTACAAATTACATTTGCTTGGAAGGGTCTTATAAACATGATGCTGACTCCTTTGACTCAAGACAATAAATCCTATTTCCTAACATACCCTAGAAGCATGAAGAATATGCCTTTAACTAGAAGACCATCAATAATGAGCTTGAAACCCATATTTTAAAATAATAACTTTTTCTTTTCTTCTTTTGTTTGTTACATAAGATACATATTGAAATGCGTAGAACAACAATTATGAAGACCGAAACTAGTTACATTTCCAACAGCTAAAGGGCACGATATTGAAGAAGGATGGAGGATCAAGAATGCAATGGAAGTTGTCAAGCTTTTTAGTATTGAGGAGCAATTAGACACCTGATAGGGCAACAACATAAACATGCTCTTGAGTTGCTTTTAGTAAGAGCCAGGGGAGAAATGTACAATAGCCCACTTAAGAAGTACATAAGCAAGGCTTGTAACACATTGAGTTCATAATTGCAAGAGATGAGAAGTGCAAGTAACAAGCAACCTTGCACATTATTGCTCAACCCACATAGAGAGAAGATGATGGATGGACGAGATGAGGGAGGGATACAAGCTTGTAGGATGTTTGAGCAAGGTAGCAAGTATATCGGGATGCAAAAACACGAGTCATAGCTATGGCGTAGTGGCATCTCAGTTATAATCATAGCAGCACAACGTCAACACGGTGGTCTGTTTCAAGGATTGCTAATTACTGGTGGGAGAGACACTCTCTGGGAAGTCACAAACTCTAGAGATGTTATGGTGGCAGTTGGCATATACCATGAGAGAGGAGCCCAACAGTAAGGTTGGAAGGAAATTATGAGTTGGTACCCTATCAAATGGGACACTTATGGGATATTACTTCTAGCTAGGTGTTCAACACAGTAGGAGTGTTCGAAAATTGGGGATGCTAGATTTCCTATTTGGAAGTGGGATTTTGGAATTGGTCTTTGCTTCTAGATACTGGATTCCATCTTAGTTATACAACATGGATTCTTCAGATTTTTTTGGGACCTTGGTATAGGTGTATAAATTGCTTGAGGACAAACAATTTCTAGGAGGGAGGACTATAATGTCCCTTTTTTTGGACATTGGGAAAGGAGAGTATTTCATTAGCCTGGCTTACAAATTAAAATTAATTACGGGCTATGAGAGAATTTATTAATTAAAAAGGTGACCAAAGAAAAGAGAAATATTATAAGTCACTTTAATAGAAGAAGAAAAAGACCCACAGTATTCAAATGACCCATGGTATTTACCCATGGTATTCTGATAGTCCATGACTATTAAAGGAGATGAGAGCTCACTCCTTAGACATGCGTTTGGATTATTGTTTTGTTGTTGTTGAGTTGAGTTCTTGAAACTTCCCTGGGTGAGAGCACAAATTATGTAGAGGGCTAATTTCGATGGTCAGTTGTCCACCCTAGTTGATCTAGTGATAAGGGGTTTCGGTATTGAGAGATATACCCTAGCCACTAAAAGAGGAGGGATCAAATCAGATCCGCTCATTGAGTTTAATGTGGAGATCACGAGGAGAGGTTAATTAGATCTATTGTGGGGGCATAATGTCGGAGGAGCTATTGTCAGCCATTTAGATATTTTGTTGGTGTTTTAACAGGTTTTGATCCATTTTGGCATGTAATATCACATTCTAGTTAATAAAATAAGGCTGAGTTTCTAATAAATATTGTCTGTGTTTTTCTTGCTAAGTTTTTGCAAAATTGCCATGGTGTTATTTAAATTTGTGGGAAAATTATTTGTTTAAATTTTCGAAAGAATTATGTGTTGGGCATTGGATAATCCAGCTCTCTTTGTGTTTCGCAACATGTGCATAACTGCCTATCAAGGATCTGTTAACTCTAGCGATTCATTCATTTACCTAACACATGCGGGTTTTGGTGTAACTACAATCATGATTCCAACAAATGGTATGAAAGCCAAAGGCCTCGAGTTCGAAACACCTGCGGTTCGTTCTGGGGAAGATTGTTGGGCATTGGATAATCCAACACTCCCCATGTGTTTCACAACATGTGCTTGACCGCACTCGGGGATCTGTTAACTCTAGCGATGCATTTGTTTACCTGCGGGATTTGGTTTAACGACAATCATGATTCCAACATTATGAAGAGAAGATTTATCAAAAAATTTAGAAAATAATTAATTACATTGTTCTTGCCAACAGGGCTTGTTTACCTTTGATTCTTTGTGCATAATACTGATAGTTGTTCCTCGATAACACTGCAATGACCCATGGCAGTTTTCCTTTTGACCACTACAGCTGTTTTATTTTCAATTACCCACTTTTTCACCTATGTAGTTATGGTTTTTCATATTCCTGGTTTTCTTTTCCACAAGTTGGAGAAGGTTTTCTTTCTGTCTGTCCACGTGGTTTACTATCTATTGTCTTGAGCTCGGCCACATATACACCTACACTGTCTAACTATGTAAGTTCAGTCCCTTTCTTTTTCATTTATCCAAATGCTCTTATTGGATATAATTTTTCACAGTCACTTTATTGACACCCATTTTGTACCTCCTTTTACATAAATGACTCATGATTTACTATCCATTAACGTCTTGCCACCTTTGTTGACCTCACAAGTTGGACTTGCTTACCTTTGATACTTCGTGCATTCTAACGATAGTTTTTCACTGATCTCACAAGTTGGACTTGCTTACCTTTGATGCTTCGTGCATTCTAACGATATTTTTTCACTGATCTCTCAGATCCTTTATATCATCTTGAAATATGCACCCTCCTAGATTAGAGATGCAACCTCACAACCCAATTCCATTGGACTTGGTTACCTTTGATACTTCGTGCATTCTAATGATATTTTTTCACTGATCTCTCAAATCCTTTATATCATCTTGAAATATGCGCCCTCCTAGATTACAGATGCAACCTCACAACCCAATAAGCCTTCCTTCATATGCTTGTCCACGATTTCTGATTCCTTTACCTCAGAGCTCAACTCCTGGGGAGTTTCTTGGAACCTTAACCTTCTTTGTTCCATCCTGACAATATCATTTTCCTTGTATACTTCACATGCTTGCAATCTGTCCCCACAGCTTGATGGTGATGTTGCTGCGTCACATGTGTTTGAGATTCAGAATGTTCATCATTGTGGAGGTTGGTTGGCTTGTGTTAGGTTGCATGGCAAATGGTAGTTTTTGAATCATTTAAAGATGCATTTTTGGCAGAAATTTCTCTTATATTAGCTTTGGTATAGTGCTTGGCTTGTGTTAGGTTGCATGGCAAATGGTAATTTTTGAATCATTTAAAGACGCATTTTTGGCCGAAATTTCTCTTATATTAGCTTTTGTATTAGTGCTAGATGGTCATCTTAGTTATTATTTAACTGCATGTTGCAAGTTTGACTTTACTGATGAATGGTTTGTATTGCTTGTGAAAATAAAGTAAATTCTTTTTGCAATGTTTTGAATTTGTGCCACAGGTGATATTGACGAAGTGAAGGACAGAGAAGCCGAGAAGGAATATACTGTACTTTGTGACTGGATGAAGCAACAATTGGGAGATAAAGTAGCAAAAGTTCAAATATCGAAGCGCTTAAGTTCGTCCCCATGTGTGCTTGTTGCAGGAAAGTTTGGGTGGTCAGCAAACATGGAAAGGTAATTTGATTGCTTATAAAGTACAATGGAATATTAACACAGCTTTAGGTACATTCATTTTTATTGACATATTAGTTGCTTTTGAAGGCTTATGAAGGCACAGACTCTGGGTGATACGTCTAGTCTGGAGTTTATGCGTGGAAGACGAATCTTGGAGATAAACCCAGAGCACCCAATCATCCAAGATCTCAATGTAAGTTTGCCGTTTGTCTGTGTTCTTCTAAGATATATCAATGGAGTCTGCCCTTTGTCCATATAATTACTTTTCTCATTACCTGGAATGCTAATTTACAAATGCGGAATGTTTAACTTTGGGTTTCAGTATATTAATCTACATTGGACGCATTATTTGGTGTATTCCTCTTTATGAAATTCAAATGGGGTTACTAACCTGCTAAATTAAAAGATGAATGTCAATTTGGCATATTTTAGGATAATATAGGATTGATGATATATACCAATTGTTAGTTAAATATCGCTTTCTGTAAAGCTGGAACAAGAATGATGATGCCCGGGAATTTTTAGAACAACGTCAGGGATGCTGATATTATAGATTAGTGATCCAGAATTGATATGTAAATACTATCTTCTGTAAAACCAAACCAAACCAAACCAATCATAGCACCACACTTTTAATTAGGCATTTGACATTTTGGACCCTTTGCCCATTGATTTTATAGATTTTCGATGCTGAGAGTCAAGTTTAATTTTGGATTTAATTCTTCTATTTGCTTTCTTTGTCTCTAGGGTGCATGCAAAGATGCTCCTAACAATCCTGAAGCTCAGAGGGCAGTTGAACTTTTATATGATACTGCACTGATATCTAGTGGATTCGCTGTAAGTGTTCAACTTCTTGATGAATTGAGTTAAAGTTTATTAATCATGATATGTTTACAAAATTATTGTAGAGCCTAACCATGGCTGCCTTTTGTCATTGTGATTTAATAGCCTGAGAATCCAGCTGAGTTAGGTGGAAAGATTTATGAGATGATGGCTATGGCACTTGGTGGAAGATGGAGAAGCGAGGAATCAGAAAGTGCAGAATTTAAATCATCAGAAAGTGTAGAGGCAGAGGAAAGTGAACCATCCTCTGAAGCAGTAGCCGCAGAAGCATCAGAAGCAGAGATAGTTGAGCCATCTGAAGTACTTACTGACAGTGATCCTTGGAAGAATTGAGAAAACTCACATGCGAGCTTTGCAGGCTGAAGGATTAGATTCTTGTGATCATGTAAATAATGATTTCTTGTCTGATTGGTTTAGCTGCGGAACGGGAGTTACAAAGAACGTCTTCTGTATTTTCAAGGATTTTCACTGTTTGACGAAAGATTAAAATACAAAAGCATGGAAACACTTGAAAAAGGGAGATAGTTGAGCTAGGATGTTTAATAACAGGCATGGACATGTTAATGGACGTGCTGCAGATTTCTAGTGCATGATGTGTAGTATGTTGAACGTTAAAAATTTCATAATGTTGGTTGCTTCTGCGAAAAATGGTGGCAGAGTTTATTTTTTTGCTTGTGCATTTCTCTCTTTAATTTGGGTTGAGTTGTGTATCAATAACGTGGGTAACTTTCTGAATTTCCCTGGTCTGCTATTTTGGTTAAGGATCCATATCCACATGTAGTTGGTTAACTTCTTGGGTTTACACACTGAGGTGAGGGTGATGATCGGTTCATTGAATATGAACACCAATCCAGATTGCCATCAAAACTTGGGTTTAGTATCCGCTTCAAGTTGCCAAGTTTGAGAACACATATTTTGACTTGGTACTGACGGCCTAAGTGGGAATACGACATCTGCAATCTCGAGCTTTGCAACTTTGAGGCATATATGAAACTTGGTTAGAGATGGGTCTGGGCTACTTGAATGACAACACAAATCTTGAGTCTATATCCCGCAAATTCTGTCTTGACTCTCAAATTCAGTGTGGTCATTTTCAATATTTGGGAAAACTTCTTATTTTTAATTATTCATATACGACAATTGGGTACACTGTCATGCACAATGAAGCAAGTGTCTTCATAAGCATGCCTAGGGTTGTCTCAGACTTTTATCTATTCGACAATTTTAGGGATTAGTTTTAGATAATGGGTCCATAGCTAGCATGAAGTAACAGTGTTCATTGTAATGAGAACACCGACCAACAGTAATTTAAACCCTCGAGGTACCATTTCAAATTATTTAGTTGCAGGTAGTGGGATTGTTTGGGATGGATTACATTGAAGGTTTAAAGGCGGTGGGATTGTTTGGGAGAGTGTACGTTAAAGGTATAACTACATCTCGTCGTTACACTCATCATTGATTAAGGTTTAGTTCCAGTAGAGTTTCACGAAGTTGCATCCTGGGAAGCTAGAAACATGCAGCTATCTCTGTTGTTGCATTTGGGTGAATTCCATTTTTCGGTTTGCACCGTTGGTAAGCATCATGAAAAATTTTAGGGGTGAAATCTTTTGGTAAGCATAATGGAGAATTTTAGGGGCAAAATTTTGGTAATTTGCTATTTTTGGGACATTTATCTGAAAAAAAAATATTTAGCCATTTGGTTAAAAGTTTGTCAGATTCAATGGATAATACTAGCCAAAAATTTACCAATTTTAATATTAAATTGCATATGTTTTTAATTGAATATTGGCCTACGTTCTATATCTATGACTTTTTCAAACTATAATAGTGGCCTTTAGGGTTGGTATCGGTAGAGTAATTTTTTTTTTCATTGTCAATTGGACATAGATCATTCCAATGGTCAGGCACTAATATTCATTCGAATGGTGGTCGGCTAAAGTTAACCAAGACACAGTCATACCCATTGGAATGCTGATCGATCAAACTTCATCTAGACAAGAGTCATGGAGTCGTCACTGAACCCATCGGAATGCTGATCGATCAAACTTCATCTAGACAAGAGTGGAGTCGCCACTGAACGATAGGACGTTTGCTCATCTTCAATGACATTGCGAGGATGCTTTTAGCGGGAAGTCATAAGGTGAGTGTGAGAAGATCCAACCACAACTGTCAATGTTGGCAAGTTTTGATCGATTATCACTATGCAAATAGCATTGCTGATTAAGGCGGTAATCTTCACTTCTGACAGTATTTTGGAATGGCAAGCTTAGATTGCAGAAATTAGGATGTTGAGTTGCCCAAATGGAAATGGGACCAGCAATATGATATCAACGTTAAAGTTTGTGAAATCATCACATGTTCCATTGCAGGAATTGAAATTTCTTATCTTCAAATCTTGTCGAATTGTTGGAAGTTCAGTCGATCAGTCAAAGGTCTCATCACATGTTTCATTGCAGGAATTGGAATTTCTTATTTGTTGGAAGTTCCGTCGATCAATCAAAGGACATTTGGTGACGATTCCAATTTAATCGAAAGCTACGAAATCACTACCTTCTATTTGAGGAGGCTCTCGATGATAGTTTAAAATAAGTGAAAATGATTTTGAAAGAATAGGTTCTTACCGATGATTTTAAAGAAGTATAACTGATGTTGAGATACACGACCAGATTCTAAAATACACGACAATTTGTGAGCATGTTAACCTAGCAAAATTGCTACTATGGTATAGATTGCAAACGTTGCACCAAGAATGCGACATTGACCTTGTGAGATTGCAGCATCATGATGCCATATCAGAAAGGGTTCCAGGCATGCATCCTATTGAGAATGATAGAGAGAGAGAGGCTTTTTAGGGGTAATCTGGCGATCCGACACATTTGTCAATAGGTAAATTTGCCATCCGACACATTTGTTAATAGGTAAACTAGCCATCCAACCAATGTATGGTATTTGAACCCCATCCCAGTTCTCCGTTGAGAATGATAGAGAGAGAGGCTTTTTAGGGGTAAAACTTGCCATCCGACACATTTGTTAATAGGTAAACTAGACCTCCAACCAATGTATGGTATTTGAACCCCATCCCAGTTCTCCGTTCAGGTGACAGGTTACTAAGGCAAATTCAAGTGAAGTGACCAGTTAAGGAAGCACAATATTACGTGACACAACAATCCATCTCGCATACGTGCATCAAAACGAAACACACGGTTGCACCACAATCCCTTGTATGATGGTCAACATAATCAACTCATATGTCACTTGTGCTAGAGGTATAACGATGGAAATCTAGATATCTCAGCTGTCACTGACGACAGAGTGTCTACTCTCCAGTGTCTAGTAGGGCTCGAAATGTTGTTGCTTCACTGCCACCATTGAGTGTTGGGAGTGGCAGTGTTTATTCCCTTCTGTTCTTCTTTCTGTTTCAAGTACAGTCTTAATTTTAAGTGTTGTGAGTTACAACACATTCAAAACTCTTATGTTGGTTTTGTGAAGTTTTTTGTGTCTTTTTCAGTTTAGTTAGAATTTAACATGAGACTTTCACCTCCTTTAAACGTGGTGACACGTTATGTGATTGTAAGGAATTCATCATGTTGGTTAGAATTTAGTGTTTGCTTGATTGTACATAATTATTATTATCAATACAAGAGTAGATCACAAAACTTCAAAGCATTAGAAGATGATGAAAGCAGCGACTTCGGATAAAAGAATGACAGCAGAAGCAATAGAATGATATGCACATATATACAAAACATGGAAGATTAAATACATTAATAGAGGTGGCTCTTGATGATATGTGCACATATATGCAAAACTGGAGATTAACTTCAAAGCATTGACTTCATATAAAAGAATGACAGCAGAAGGGATAGAATGATATGCACATATATACATAACCACATATATACAAAACTGGAAGTTTAAATACATTAATAGAGGTGGCTCTTGATGATACGTGCACATATATGCAAAACTGGAGATTAAATGCATTGATAAGTTTAAATACATTAATAGAGGTGGCTCTTGATGATATGTGCACATATATGCAAAACTGCAAGATTAAATATGCATTAGTAAGCTTAAATACATTAATAGAGGTGGCTGGAAGATTAAATTTTATTTAAATGTTACTCCTCCCAAGTGTAACAATTCTATTTAAATGTTGTGGCGTAACTGCCACATTTGAGGGCAGCATACACATTCTACGCCGTTGTTATTATTATTATACTTGATAATATGATATCACATTGATGTATTTTTCTTAAATTTTCTTTTCGTTTATTTCAATGTTGTATTTTTCTTTATGTTTTTTGGTTTATTTTAATATATTAGTTTTAATAGCTAAATATTCACTCAGATTCATTAATTGTAGGGAATTCATCATTGCCCCTAAAAATTTAGGGATTGCTCAATTATACATTATATTTATTATTACAATATTGAGCTACAATGTATTTTAGTTTTGTAGTTCAAATATTGACTCTAGTCTTGTGTCTTACAATATTGAGCTACAATGTATTTTAGTTTTGTAGTTCAAAAGATATTTCTAGTCTCGTGTCTTAAGAACCAGAAAGACCTTGATTAAAGAAGTTTGCACGGGATGTCTAGTGTGCAAGTGAGTTGCATACACGTGTGAATGTGTTGCATGTGACATGCATGAGATGTGCATGTAAAGCAAGTTAAATTTATGACTTGTATTTGAGTTAAAATTGAGAAAGCTAAGGAGAAGATAGTTAAGTAAAGTAAAATCACTTATCTCCAGTTAATTTGACGAGTTATTTTTGGCTATCAATTTTAGCTTAAGAAAGTTATAAATTGAGCCGAAGTGTTGAGGCCAAGACACGTCGACAACACAAGATTGAGAGTGAGTGTGTGCTGGGTCTGAGAGTGCAAAGAGGTTGGTGATTAGTTTTGTAATCTATATTTTCTCTGTTTTGCATTATCTTAGGATGGGAGCCCAAGTAAGTTCCATGGTCAATTTATTAATAAAGAATTGTTGATTGAGCAGAAATATGTTTGTGTATGTGATTTAGATATTGTAATTTTGCTTTTGCTAAATATTTTGGATAGGTTCATAGTCATGTATTTGTTCAATTAATAATTGTTGGGAATCAAATGTCGGGTCCTAAATCCAATAAATGTAACATGGTATCAAAGCCCCAACTCTGAATTGATCTTGGAATGACAGGTGTCAGGGTTCGTGTCAAATTGCCAGAGCTAGGTTGGTTGGGATCATACGAACCAAAATTGTGTTTGTGAAGGTTAGAGAGGAATAATATTTTTTTCTTTTCTTTTATTCATGTATCTAATTTTTATGGGCAATTTTTGAGCCGAAAAAGAAAAGAAAAGTATGATTTAAAAAAAAATGGGAAAAGGAAAAAAGGAAAAAAAATATAATAAAAATTAGAAGTGTCTTATGGTGGTGGCCGACAGTTTGGATAGCCAATCGTTGGTTCGAGCCACCAATGGTCAGCGACAACGGTCGACAGGGCAGTGGACAACCAACAAATCGATCGACTTGTTGCAAAGCGACACTCCTCAGAGGTTTGGGGTTGGGGGACCGAAGGCTAAGCTTATAACTACATGCAGGGTAAATGCATGATTATGAAAATCACTGGAGATTTCGACATACACGGTTGGGCCAAATACATGATTATGAAAATCACTGGAGATTTTGACATACATGGTTGGGCCGCAAATAGATTTACATTTTAGTCAAATAAACAACAAAATTGAAGTGGCGTGGCGAAGTCAAATAAACAACAGGATTGAAGTGGCGTGGCGAAGGGGACACATCCATGTGAAGGTAGAGTCCTTAGGTTTGGAGTCTGCGCAGGGTTGCGGTGTGAGGAGGCTTGAAACTGCCAATCTAGCAAGTTGCAGTGGCGAGAACAGGTTGTTGATCTGATGATAGGTTAGCCACACTCGTAAGGACCCACCGATGTATTTTGCATAAAATCGATTGATTGAGGGCGTGCGTAGGGAGCTAGCAATAGTCAACAAATCTTAAAGACATGTCGGGGTAGCGGAAGTCGACGCGCGGGGGTACAATACACATTGTGAGGAACCTAGGACCGCAGACAGACAATCCGATAGGGGTGTTTGGTAGTAGATTGTGTCATGTACAATTTTTTTTTTTACACAGTTGTACTACAGGGAGTGCAAGGGTTTGTATCATGTAAAAGGTGTAGAGGTTTGAGATGACTATTGGGTTGCGTTACGACAAAAAATTTAGTTCATGGAAGGAGTGGATTGTTTTGTTATTTGAGAAATAGGAGTTGTGGGACATCACGAAGAGGGTTGTCCAAAATCCCACAAAGAAGAACATGAAGGTCGAGAGAATAATCTTGGACACAATTAAAGATGATATTATTCCTCATGTGATAGGGAAGAATAATGCCTTTGAGATATGGGCATCTTTAACCAAGTTATACTAGAGTACAAACCAAAATAGAAAGATGGTGTTGGAGGAGAAATCGATAAACACTAAGATGTCTGAAACTGACATAGTTGCATCATACTTAACCAGGGTCACTCAAATTAGAGATGACTTGGTAGCACCGGGGCAAACTATTGCTAGTGAAGAGTTGGTCAGATCAAATTTCAATGGCTTGCTTTTGAAATGGGATGTCCTTTTGATGGGATCGTCGCATGGAAGGATCTACCCAGTTGGGGGAGACTATGGGATGATTTCGTATAGGGAAGAGACAAGAATACGTTCCAAAAGTGCAAACCAACATGATGGTAAGGAGGATGAGGAGAATTTTGCTCTTGTTATAAAAGACAAAAGTAAAGGGAAGTGGGGGATCTGCTTCTGTCAAGGACATGAGCAAAGTGAAGTGCTTTGCATGTCACGAGACTGGTCATTATGCGAGCTAGTGTCCATACAACGAGGATCAAGTGGATGCAACAACATCAATTGAGATTGATAGCTTTGTGGAATTTGAAAAATAATTTTCTCTTGTTTCCTGTACTTCATACAATAATATTGTTGTGGACGAGAATAATGGGTTATAGCTAGTGGACAATAGATCGTCCAATCACATGACAAGGATGATGTCAGTGTTAGGTAGTGTTTTAGAGATGAACTCTGACTGCCATGTGAGTTGTGGAGCTAAAACCATGCATGTAGCGAAAGGGGTTGGATGTGTCGGATTCCAACGAGAGTTAGGAGAATTTCTAGAGGTGACAAGGATGTTATTTGTTCTAGCCTTAATAATACACGTGCTGTCAGTATCAACCTTGGAGGATGCTAGATAATGAATTTTGTTCCAGGATGGACAAGTGCTTCTATATTTAAAGGGAGCGACCTTGGATGCCGTTGTAGTGCTTGACATCAGATAGGGATAGTCATACATGTTGCTGGGACAATTTATGAGTAGATCCGAGAGGATATTGGATATAGGATCGATGTGAGTTGTTGAGAGGGAGCAGGTGGTGAGGAATAGTGATTCTTTAGGTAATGTCAAGAGCCTTAGTTTGTATGATATGAAATTGTTAGACGCTTAGGAGCAGGATTTTAGGAGCATGGTTGAAAGGAATAGGTCTTTAGATAAGACTTTGAATTGGGTAGTAGGGAAATCTTCTAGTTAAGAGGGAGTCAACTACAACAACTAACATGGTGGTGTTTGAGGCAAATCTAGGTGGAGGAGGTTCTTCCAGATGTACCTCCCTCGCTAAGAGGGATTGTTGAGTTTTGTAGCTCAGAAGGTACTTATAGTTTTAGGTTAACTAGTTTACAGGCTTGCTTACAGGCTTGTCCCTTGGTAAAGAATCAAATGTAAAAGGGGAGGCATGGAATGAATCATATTCATAATAATTGTTATGAAGACTAGTGTCGTTCAAATATGAAACAAAAGTCTAGGGTATGGATAATATCTGTAAGAAGTTAATTGGAGATAAGTGACTTCACTTTTAGTTAACTATCCTATCTTTAGCTTTATCTACTTATATAAAATCTAAAACTCCAAATTGACAAATCAAGAAAGCATGAAAAAAAAAACTAATCTAATAACTCAATCAACTAAAAAAACCTAATCATACTTTTTGAAAATAAACTTTAACAATTCTTTGAAAGTAAAAGCATACTTCTTGAAATCAAATGAACACTTAAAATGGAAAAAATGTTTAAGTCTCGTTTGGTGGACTTAGATTCATTACGGTATTTTTTCATGAATGAACACTACTAATATTTTACATAACTCAACAATACGTTTGTTTCTCAAGACATTTGCTAATTTATGAAAACAAAATCTAAAATGAAAAAATGCTTGAGCAAGTCTAGTTTGGTGAACTTGCATGCATTAGGGCCTTTTCTCATGGACGAAGACTCTTAATCATTTACACTCAACAATAAGCTTGTTACTTGGCATTTATTAATTTATGAAAACAAAATCTACAATAAAAGAATGCTTGAGTAAGCATACTTTGGTGGAATTTCATGCATTGGGGTCCTTTTCTATATATGCCACCCTTAATCTTTGACATAACCTAGCAATAAGCTTGTTTCTCAAGACAATTACTAATCTATGAAAACAAGATCTACAATGAAATAATGCTATAGTAAGCCTAGTTTGGTGGAGTTGCATGCATGAGGGCCCTTTCTCATGGATGGACACTCCTAATCTTTTATATAATCTGACAATAAACTTGTTTTGCATGATATATACTAATCTATGAAAAACAAGCGTTGATGCAAAAGTCGTTGATAATCTATGTATGCACTAGGACATTTTCTTATGGGTAGACACTTATATTCATTTACTGATCCCATCAATAAGCCTACCTTCAAGAACATTAACTATTATATGATAAAAATACAATCTATCCATGAACAATACTAAAATTAAAATAATCATGCGGATAATGTAAACAAAAAATTATAAACAAATATGAACAACTAGAAGCATGAGATTTGCGATTATGAACAAGATAACTTAAATCTCATGAAATGGAAAATATGAACATGATATCTTAAATCTCATGAAAATAATAATTTTCTTGTATAAATATGGAAAAACATGAAGGAAAACATTTGAAAATATATACCAACAAATACAATTATGGATAGTAAGTGGAAACAAGTGCACATGCTGGGATTGTGGGGGTTCTCCATACTCTAGCTTGCACATTTATGAGACTACCAATTAAGAAAACTCAATAAGCTCATGTATTGATGAAAAAAACATGTCCAAAGCTACAATACAACTTTGGTGATCTGACTAAAGCCAAAACTAAAATAATCACATCGATAATGTAAAGAATAAATTATAAACAAATATGAACATCTAGAAGCATGAGATTCGAGATTATGAACAAGATAGCTTAAATCTCATGAAATGGTAAATATGAACAAGATAACTCAAATCTCATGAAAATAATAATTTTCTTGCATAAATATGGAAACAAGTGCACACGCTGGGATTGTGGGGGTTCTCTATACTTTAGCTTGCACACTTATGAGACTACTAATTACGAAAACGAAATAAGCTTCATGTATTGATGAAAAAAACATGTCTAAAGCTACAATAGAACTTTGGAGATCTGACTAAAGCCAAAACTCTCAAAAACTGAAATATGAAATTTACGAACTTATGAAATTCTTTACATGTTTGGATATTTATACCTAAACTTTTGGAATCGAAATGCTATGAAATATCTAACCATCAACTAAATAATAATTTAGAGACAAATATTTGAGTTGATCTCCGTGTTTGGAGTTCCTCGAAATCAAAGGAAATCCATAAAAATCAAAACATTCTTGTTTTTTGGCCTAAAACAATGTATTTTGATGAAAATAGGCTATGTCGATCAAGCATTGATTAAGGATGTGTGAGTTGAGTTTAGGAGAACTAATATGTATTCATTCATCCGTGGTTCCCAAGGGACAAAATCCACGCTCTAGAATTTGTCTAGTTGTCCTGCACATATCCCGATGAATATCTCCATGAAATTACAAAATTTAATAAATTCGCTAGTTAGATTTATTTTCTAATGCACAAATGTTGTCAAAAAATCACAGTTTAAAAGAGAATGATTTGATTACTTTTTTGATGCATTAGGCCAAAATGAGGATAAAGTAGACAAAACATAGTATGAAACATTATTAGGTTGGATTAGTGTTTAGGTTAAGGCAAAATGGGCATAAAAAAGCATACACAACAATGTGAATAACAATCTTAATCATCATGTGGATTTTGGTATCATATGAATTTGGATCCTTCAAATTGATCCATGGTAACATATATTGTCTAGTGCAAGCACATCACCATAACCTACATAAATTTATCATGCTTGTTAGTCTGGGCTCTCTTCACAATGTGTCTTCCCAATAAGCCTTTAGGGTTTTCTATGACATAATTGTTTTCTGTCATATTGAGAACTCCCACCATTTGTAATTGTCATATCCTCCTACAATAACACAATGCATATATAGATTCTTAATAAGCAAAAAAGTAAGTCAATGACAATCACATATTACACAGGTTTACCTTTGAAAACAAAATCGAGAAAACTAACGAACTATTAAAAGCTACACCTTTATTTTTTATCATCAATCAATTCATTTGCCTACAATACAATACAATATATATATATATATATATATATATATATATATATATATATATATATAAAATCCCTTGTCATCCAACACTCTTAATATATTAACTCAGATTACAACCATAATTCCTTAATTGAAATTATAAAAACACGAGCTAAACTACCATGTGCCATAAAACCATACAAATTAAAAATTGTGGTAAAAACCACTAAAAATGGACATAAAAAACCACCCAGATATATTTTGAAGGGCCTCCTTCCCCCCTACGATCCCCTCGAACATTGGGGTTGCCACCCCCATGACCCTCTTCTTGTGACCAATGCATATGAATTTCACATGGAGCTAAGTTGTGCAAGGTATACAACACACATACTCAACAATGTTATAACCTCAAAATATATTTATCAAATATATAACATTATCTTAGAGTAATAAATAGAATCATATGTTAACATAACATTATAGCATACCATCATGAATATGATTGTCATCTCCACATATATCATATGTAGAGCAATAAAACATCATGAACATTTTATATAACTCATCCATCTAGTACATGGATCATCTTGACTAATGATTCTACAAAGGATCATTAGTACTATGAGTGCCATGTGATCATCTACACAGTGATACATATTTTATTACCATTTCCTCTTCTTTCAACATGAAGTTTGATAATTCAAGTGATATGCATAGTCACCCTATCAATATGTTAAAATTTTCGTACATTTTCATTATTAAAATACACATTTAACCTTTAATGGAGCCCCCATTATCTAGAGCCACATGTATTTTTTCCCACCTAGGAAAATTTGGTGAAATCTAGCATTTGAGTTATTATTGGCCTTACTAACATACCCTAGTCCATTGATATGTAATTTCTTAGTTTGGTATATCTTTTGATCGTTACCAAAGTTCTTACATCACTTTACATCTATAGATTTCTTAGTTAGGGACCATTCTACCCAATAGTATGTAAAGAATAGATCATCATTATTTAAGTATTATGTCATGCTTAATCCATTTCCATGGTGGAATGGTTAAGCCCTATAAATATATATTTTATATGTAATATTCATTGCTCATCCTCATAAATATTGGCTTGTTTAATCCAAATATGTCACTGGTCATAAGCATATAAGAGTTGTATTCTTCATGCTAGGTCTTTGCTCTTTAGCCTCTAAGACATAATCTATCACAAAGTCTATTTCTTTTACCAAAAACAAGATCATTTTAAATCATTAAAATTTTTCTCAATCTATCACTTGTCACATGTCACCAATTCTGAGTGTTTTAGTTCATAACTTTAGATATTGACACTTTCAAATTATATAGGCCATCACTTTGACTCTCACCAATCATCCTTATTCATGATTCACATTGCTCAATCCACTCATCAATATCCTTAAAAGAGTTTGCAACTTAAAAGGGAGACACCCTTCACTACCACATAAATTACCCTAGGTTTTATTACATTTTCATAGTTCCCCTAGCACTTCAATCTATCCATTTGGTACAAACCTAAAGGGATCCATATGGGAATTCATTAACTATCTAACCCTAATTATGTGATATCACCTAACTTGGAGTTTATGATGAAATTTCGTATATGTAGATAAATGTGGTTGTGCTTTAATTTTAAAGACTTGTATGGAAATAGTTTATCATAGTGATAAAACTGATAAAAGTTAAATGTAGATTTGTATTTATGATGTTCTTAATAAAATAAAATATTTAGAAACTAATGTTGAAGTTACATCTCGTTGAACGAGTTATTGATGCAAGTTAATTATTGGATATTGATTACCACTCATTACGTCCTAGGCATATAATCTAAATGATTAGATTAGTAATGATCATGGAAATAGTTGATTATTAACTTCCCTAAAATACAAGAGGGTGTATTTGAGAGCGGGGAAGTGGAGCTCATAAATGAGCTAGTAACTACCTGCCATTTACTGGGTGAGGTGGAGGTGGTGACCAACTAACAATTGATTGGTAAGAGAGTAATCCATTTTTTTCATCTGGCGGGAAAGAAAAGGGTCACACAAAGTTGATTTGGATAGAGGGAAAAAAGGACAGAAGTGAGACAAAAAAGAACAACTTGCAGACTTAATGCTCAGGGTGACACTTTTGAGAATAGTGTCAAAGGTTGGGTGGAGTTGGTGAGCTTTCATATTAGTTTCTAGACTTATAATATTTAGTCGGTACCCTGAAATTCTATCATGTGAATGCTTTTATGATGCGAAATAGTATGAAGGTTGATACTTATGGATATGTTCAATCAAACATGCATTCATGTAGACTTTAAATACTTAGTGCAAAAATATTAAGAAGTTAGCTTAAAGAAAATTCCTCTCTGGAATATCTATTCAGTGAATGCATGTACAATAAGCTTTGAGTACAAACAACAAATTATATGTTATTGAATAAATTTTACAGGCATATAATCTAAATGATTAGATTAGTAATGACCATGGAAATATTTGATTATTAACTTCCCTAAAATACAAGAGGATGTATTCGAGAGTGGGGAAGTGGAGCTCATAAATGAGCTAGTAACTACTTGCCATTTACTGGGTGAGGTGGAGGTAGTGACCAACTAACAATTGATTGGTAAGAGGGTAATCCATTTTTTTCATCTTATTGGAAAGAAAAGAGTCACACAAAGTTGATATGGATAGAGGAAAAAAAAAGGGATAGAAGTGAGACAAAAAAGAAGAATTTGCAGACTTAATGCTCAGGGTGACACTTTTGAGAATAGTGTCAAAGGTTGGGTGGACTTGGTGAGCTTTCATATTAGTTTCTAGACTTATAATATTTAGTCGGTACCCTGAAATTCTATCAAGTGAATGTTTTTATGATGCGATATAGTATGAAGGTTGATACTTATGGATATGTTCAATCAAACATACATTCATTTAGACTTTAAATACTTAGTGCAAAAATATTAAGAAGTTAGCTTAAAGAAAATTCCTCTCTGGAATATCTATTCTGTGAATGCATGTACAATAACCTTTGAGTAAAAACAAAAAATTATATGTTATTGAATAAATTTTACTTGGATTAGTACTTTAATCAAATATTTATATTATTAATACAGATTTGTGGAATTATGCTAGTCAAATTAATCATACATAATAGAATTTAAGGACATTAAGTATTTACTATGACAATATAGTGTAAATAATAATGTAGAAATAACAATATTTAGACTCAAAAGATATTAGTTATGACGAAAAGAAAAAAAACAAAAAGAAATATATATATTATTATATTTACAGTAAATGGTCATATAAGACCTACAGTAGATAAGCTATATAGGTATACAAAACTTCCTAGAAAAATATACTTAAGATGTTACATTAATCTACAGAGATTTCAATTATAGACATAAAACTATTTATAGTAAAAATAAATGAAACATACATTGAATACAAGTATTTAAGCATGAATACAAAAAGATCTCAAAGATATATTCATAATATAAAAGAGAAAAAAATACAAAAATGCCTGCAAAGAAGAACATATACATATTTTAGCAACATGTCAAAGTTTATTGATTTGAAAAGTCACCGTTAAAGAAATATAGGTATGGTAAAAAATGACCATAAGGACAGTAAACAAAACTTATAAATGTATCAAATTCTGGAACAAAGTTCCCATTAACCAAGTACATCATAGGCTTAAATCCTTTAAACTACAAACTTCTCGACACGAAGTAATTATGGAATTTTTATTTTTTTTAAATGTATAACTGTCACTGAAAACCATGGTGTTTTTCCCTCGAACACAGATGCCATGCTCAGGCATATAAGGAAGCCAAGGTTTTAGATCATTTGACTTGGAACATGGCAGCCGAAATCTCTATGAGCAATGAGAAGATTTTAAATTTCACCGGTTAAGGAAAATATTTTCAAATTAGCTCTGAAAAAATATTAACTGTGACCAAATAGTAAAATACAAATGTCATTGATATATCAAAGTATAAGTAAAAATATTATATATCAAAGTGCAAGTATAGTAAATAGAAGGGTAATAACTTAGAGTAAATTTCTCTAATCATGCCTTCAACAAAACTTTGTAAACAAATAAACACTCTGCTGGGAATAACTGAGCCTTGAATCCTGTATGTAGCTCCCTGCCCTAGCAAGGTAGGTTGTAGCTCCGGGAAAGTGATCGTACTGCTCATGTCTAACAACTTGTTTGAACGACTCGCTAGGTATATCGATCACCTAGCCAAGGCAAAGCGAAAGAAAGCCAGAGCTTTCTCCATATTACAGAGATAATGAGCTTATACATAGCTAAGATGGTGTAACCAATACAGTACCAGCATATTAAATGTCGGGGAAAATATTTAGTTTTGGCTAAAACTAGAAAAGAAAAATATGATAATTTTTTATTGAAAGATTATTAGGGTTTAAAATGATGTATTATTTCTAGACTAGGACCAGAGGTGAGCAGATGTAACTTAAGTACATTTGTAGGGTTAAAACCCTAATTGTGGTGTAGTTGGGTTTCATAAAAACACACGATAAACAATGAATTAATGGTTGTTTACATACTAGTATATCCATGGTCAAGACCTATGTTTAGGCTTAACAACTAAAAGAAAAATAAGACCGAGTTATACTCTAAAATTTAGGGTTTATATCTTAAGGGCCCTAAAACTTAGCATTGGCAACATAAGGAAAATATATAAATGTATGCTGTGGAAATATTTGGGTTACAACAAAACCCTAGGCATGGATAAAAACTAATACAAAGGAAAAATAGATGGAAAACATGCATATATTCTTAAATTACCTGAAAACATGCAAGTCTTATGAAAATAACGACCAAATAAAATTGAATATACCTACAGATAAATCCTAGGGTTAAAGTCTTGATAATTTCAATTTGTTAAATCACTAACATTAGCATAATCAACGAATTATAGTCATAGAAATTACCCATTAAAGGAATAAAATTACAAGAGTGACAAAGGCGACTTATTCATTAGTGCTCTTGTACTTAACATAACTCTAATACCATGTTGAAATTCTTATAGATCTTTTCATGGTAATTACTTGTGACTGATATTCATTCTTTTCATAGTTTTTACTTGTTAGTTATGTCATCAAACAATTACACATTAGAAAAATATAGAGAAAATAATGCACAAGAGACAAGAGACACCATAAATACGCTCCAAGCCAGGAAAAAACCCCACAAGGGGGAAAAACCCAACAACAATCCTTCTCTTATAGAATTAGACCAAAATGAGATATCCAAGACCAAGATTGGGCTGAAAAATACCACCAAAACTATAAGTTCAACCCTCCTCCAAGTCACCTCCATGTTGAATTGTCTAGCTTGGGAGGTACCCCACAAGCTTAAATATGGGTTTGCGTGAGTTTGACCTTAAATGAATTTGTGGGAAAAGAACACAAGCGAAGGGGTTTTAAACCCATGACGGGGTTTTAAATCTAAAGAATGACTAAAAAATAAAATCAAAAGGAAAAATTGATTCATAATGTCTAGAGGATAAAAACCCCTAAGTTCTAGAGGGTTCCCAAGAGATCTAAGGAAGAGGTGATTTACGGAATCCTTACGATTAAGGCTGGACACATTAAGTGGGAGGAGCTCATTTTGTCGTAGGGATTCTAGAGATGTAGCCAAAGAGAGGTCGAGTTGGTAGGGCAAGTAGGGTTACTAGAGAAGGCCATATCTTATCCCAAGTACAACCATCCTCAAGTGGCAGCCGAGTTAATAGAGTTTGGAAATCGAGAAGCTCCGGAAGCTAGGGATAAGATCCCTATTATGTAGAGGAGAAGGGCTGCAACTCTACGGAGAGGGACCAACCTCAGAAGAGGAGGCCGTAAGGTTCATTTTCTCATGGAAAGGGCACACTAGAAGCCTCAAAGAACAAACACAAGTGTAAGAGCACTAACCAGACCGATATAAGGGTTGTTCCAAGCCTAAAAGGACAACCACAAACGTGAAGCATAGGCCGAGTCCTTACTGTAGGTTACAATGACCTAAAAGGGTGACTAAAGATGAGATGTAGTATGTGGGAAGGTTTCCAAGTAATTTGATGCTAAGGAGGATTGTTGCTAGCATGGATAAGGTTGTCCTAAAGGGATTATGACAATAGATCTACAAGCCCTAGTTTAGAGCAGCTCCAGTACATGGTCAGTCCAAATATATGTGCCTAAAGTGTGCATCATACCACTCTAGATTTGAGTAGAAGAGGAAGGGTCGATCCCTTAGATTGGGAAGCTATCGCATCAAATAAGACCATAGACCCTGAGGTGGAGAGAGATTGTATTTGTGGGATAGCAGATCCAAAATATGGCCTTACCCTGAGCATAAATATGAGGCAGAAGCCAGAGGGTTGGAACTGTCATGAAGAGGAGAAAAAGTAGAAATATTTTGGAAGGTTGTTCATGGCCCTTGAACAACAGATTTTAAGGAGCCTAGATCTGTGAAATTTAAGGATTCAAATTGCAGAACATAGGGAAAAATCTATAGCCCTATATTTGTCAAGTTTATGACTAAAGATGGGAAAATTTGAAATCCCTAGGGAGAGTGGAGCACATATACTTGATAAGAACATATATACACATACATATTATTAAATCAATGAATGGAATACAAATTTTGGAGGCCCATGGCTTAAATAATGCCTTGGGTGCCTCTTGGTGAATGGGCATAATCTTTGATCATGCACTTTTCCTAATTAATCAAGTCTGTAATTATTAATTTTTACATAACATTGCCTTCCTCTTGAAAATATGTTTTTTCCTCAAAGCATATGTAATGACGGGTGTTGTTGACAAAATGCTTCTATCTCCCAAGAATCTTCTTCTTCTGGTAAGTCCTTCTACTTGATTAGGTATTATTTGATTACTCGTGATCGCAACATCTTTTCCCTGTTAGAGATAATACCTTCTGGTTCTAGAATGACCCTTTCTTCGTCATCTAAAGTCAGAAGTGTTTTTTGTGCTGATTGATGTTTTCCAAGTGCCTTTTTAAGGTAGGATACATGGAAAACGTTGTGAACACTACTTTTATTAGGAAGCCTTAAATTGTATGCTACTTGGTTGATCTTTTTGTTGTTCTAGTATGGTCCATAAATTTTTTGTGCCAATTTGTTTTTTCCCTTTTGTTTTATGGGAAACTTCTTGTAACGCTGAAGTTTAACAAATACCCATTCTCCAACTTAAAATTCTCTCCTGGTTCTATTTCGTTCAACTTGCTGCTTCATATGATTTCTTGCATTATTTAGATTTTATTTCAGAGTTTGGAAGAATTTTTGGGTTTCTTCTAACTGGTCTTTAACAAATGGAAGTTTCATCTGGATGATAGAAAAGTCCTTCCATTTCAGAGGTTCGTAACCATACATAGCTTGAAATGGATTCATTTTTGCTGACGCGTGGTAAGTAGAATCGTACCACCATTCAGCAAGATGTAACCACTGAGCCCACTTATTTTGTTAGTTTGTGGCATAAAAACGTAGGTAGGTTTCTAAACATTTATTGACAACCTTTGTTTGGCCATCTATTTGAGGATGGTAGGCTGAAGTCATGTTGAGGTAGGTTCCTATATGTTTGAAAAATTCCTTCCAAAAATTACCCTTGAATTTGACATCTCTATCGCTCACAATGATATTAGGAAATCCATGTAATTTGTAAACATTTTTGCAAAATATCTCAACGATTTTTTTGCTAAGTCTGATTTCCTCATTCATATAAAGTGAGCATACTTGGTGAGTTTGTCCACTACTACAAGAATTTTATCCTTACCATTATACACAGGTAAACCTTCGATAAAGTCCATTGATATTTCTTTCCATTTCTGATTTGGGATATTTAATGGATGAAGTAGTCCAAGTGTCATAATATTTTCATTTTTATTCCTCTGGAATTTATCGCATTCTGCTACATATTTTTGAATATCATTATTCATTCCCTTCCAAAAAAATGACTAACGTGCATTATAGTAGGTTTTAAAGAATCCTACATGTCTGACTGAGAGTGAATCATGCCAACTCTTTGAGAATCTTGGCTTTAAATTTGGAATTTAAATTCAGATAAATTCTTCCCTTGTACCATAGAATATAGTTTTTCCATTCAAATTTTTAATTCCGAGGAAGGTTATTTATTATAGCACTTGTTTATGGATATTTTTCATATTCACTTCGAATCTCATTCAACCATTCAGGAATAACAACGAAAACTGCAAGTAACGATGGTTCTTTGTATTTTCTGTGCAGAGCATCAACTACTACGTTATCTTTCCCTTTCTTATGTAATATATCCATGTTGAAAGAAATGATTTTTTCGATCCATTTTTGTTGTTTTGAAGATAGTGTTTTCTGCTAGAGGAGACGCTGAAGACTATTATGATTTGTTTGTATTAAGATGTTACTTCCCAAGAGATATTGTCTCCACTTGGCTAAAACATGCATAATAGCAAGCATTTCGTTGTTGTATGTAGACTTGAGACATTTTTCCTTATTGAGCTTCCTACTTTCAAACACGATTGGGTGACCATCTATATTAGTACCACTTCTATGCCAAAACCTGAAGCATCACACTCAATTACAAATGGTTTTGAGAAGTTTTGAGTTTCCAATATAGGGGCATTAGACATAACTTCCTTCAAGCCTTCAAAACACTTTTATGCTTCATCATTCAATTAAAATAAGCTCTTATTTAGAAGATTTGTTAGGGGTGTGGTTATATGGGCATAGTTTGTAATAAATATTCGATAATAGCTTGTCAATCCTAATAATCCTCTTAGCTTGGAGATATTAACTGGTTTGGGCCATTCCTTGGATATTATATGTCCTAGATACTCTACTTCTTTTCCAAAAGTGCATTTGGACTTCTTGGTATAGAACTGATGCTCTTCTAATACAGTGAGAACTTTCTCCAAATGTTGTAGGTGCTCCTTCTATGATTTACTATAAATTAGAATGTCATCAAAGAACAATAACACAAAATTCCTTAGATATGGATGGAGTAACTCGTTCATAGTAGCTTGGAATGTTGCTGGTGCATTGGTTAAACAAAAAGGCATTACTTTAAACTCATAGTGAACTTCATGTGTACGGAACAACGTTTTTGCTATGTCTTCAAAACTTATCCTTATTCGATAGTACCCTGATCTCAAATCCAATTTTGAGAAGTATTTAGCTCCATGCAGTTCATCCAACATTTCATCGATAAACAAGATTGGAAATTTGTTCTTAATCATTATTTTTTTTAGCCCTCGGTAATCTATGCAGAGTATAAATGATCCCTAATTTTTTCGAACTAATACAACTAGAGCATCATATGGACTTCTACTTTTTGTGATAATACCACATCTTAAAATATCTTGGACGAATCTCTCTATTTCAATTTTTTGATGATGATGATATCGATACGGTTTGATGTTGACATTATTTGATCTTGATTTGACTTCGATTGTATGCTTGATTTCTATTTTAGGAGGCAACTTCTTGGAAGGTTTTGGAACACTTTTTCGTGTTTTTGAATTAGTTCTTGAAATTTATATGAATCCTCATTAACCATATTTGAAGTTAGCATTTCTAATTGATGACACTGTACTAAATAAGTTGGTGCTCCCTTCCGAATCATTTTCATCATCTGGGATGATGATACAATTTGATTCTCAGGAGGCTGGAACCCATATAACTTGTAATTCTGCCCTTCCCATTTAAATTTCATAAATTAATTTTGATGGTTGGCAAAGTAAGTGCCTAGGGTTTCTAGCAATTGGATACCTAATACCACATCCACTCCTCCTAATGGTACGGTGTAGAACGAAGATTCTAGATTATAGTCTTGAATCTATAATTTGACTTTATGGAATTTCCCTACTTTTTCAATTTTCTTACCGTCAGCTACCATAACCTTCATGTTGGGCATGAGAAATGTGAAAATCTTGAGTCTTTTCGCCATGGTTGAGTCCAAAAAGTTGTGGGTGCTTCTGGTATCGATCAGAACCATTACGTTTCTCATCTTGAAATGCCATTTTAACTTAAATGTCTGGGGTTGTGATATACCTGTCATGGCCAATAATGACACTTGCGGAATACTCTCATTATCTGGTTCTGGAGAAAATTGTGGAGAATCTTCAATATATTCTTCGTCTGATTCTTCATTGTCTGAATCATTGTTTTCTTCACATGTATATAGGTTCTTGGTTTATTTTCCCATTTTTTTCTGCAACGTCTACACTTCCCTTATTTCATTCGTTTCATTTCCAAATTAGTTTGGTCTCCTTCACAGAGATGTGGTGGAACATATTTTGTATTATCCGTGTTCGCAGTTTGGGGAAATATTCGTCTCAAATATACTCTTACAACCTTCAACTATTGCATATTTTCATGCTTCTTTTCAACTTATTTTTCTTTTTGTCTTTCTTCTTCTATAGAATTGATGTCATGAAGCTCAAGCTCTGCCTAGAGATGGGGTTTGAGTCTTGTGACGTATGACTGAATGAGACAAGTTTTTGATAATCCATGTACTCGTGTAGCTAAGGTTTCCCATTCGTAAGTGTATTCATCCACATCACCTTTTTGTTGTAGTCTGGTGAGTGATACAAATAATTCTTCCTCTTTGAAACCTTGGAACCTCTTAAAGAATGCATTGTTTAATTTATTCCAACTGATAGCAAGTGTTGTATTCTTCCATCACATATACCAATTATATGCTTCGCCTTCCATTTGCATGGATGCATTGCTTGATATTTTCATCATCATTGTCATGCCGTAAATCTCGAAATATTCTTATGATTTATTGAACCATGCAACACTGCATTTCTCATTACTGTCAAATTTGGAGAGCTCAAGTTTTGCTCTTCGTTCATATGTATCTATCAGTAGAGCGAATAAAGGGTATTGATTCGAGAACTGCATATTTGAGTATTGATTCCAGAGCTACCTATTTTGAAAATTCGTGTTACTATTTTTTTCATTAGGCATGGAAGATGCCTTTGGAGACTCAGGGTTCATATGTGAGTTTGATGAGTTTTATGTATCTACAAAATTTGGATGCTGAGTAGCTTCATTGTTATGGGGTATTGGATCAAGAGTGATTTTCAACTCAACATAGCCATTGCCTGATTATGATTTAGATCCACCTTATTTGAAAGGTTTGCATGATAATTTTTAAATTCGTTATGGTTATGCTTGAGCTGACTCTCTGTTCTCTTTGTTGTATCCTGGAGCTCCTTGATTTCATTGGAATGTCCAGTAACCTTATTCTTAAGATCAATCAATTTTTTACTAAAATCAGTCATCGTCATTGATGAAGACATTGATCGGGTATGTGGTGGTGTATACTTATCCAACTTAACCCGTTTGTTTAACCTGAACTTAAATTTTTTTTTTTCTAAATAGAAAATACCCCTTTTTATTATATATAAAGTGTTTTTTTTTTTAATAAATTAAATAATTATAATTATTAACTATATTAATTATAATTATAGACTATTATTATAATTATTATATTCTTCATGTAATATTATAGCCATATATGAATGGACCAAATGAATGGACGTGACTGAAACAGATTGTCGGCTTGTTGCAACGCTGAAAATGGACTGAGAATCGACGGACAAAGCTTGGATGGGTTGTCGGAAGGCAACGATACTTGTGGATGAGCGCTCGATAGGCAGTGGAATAACACAACCTGAAGGAATGACAACCGACGGAAAGGCAACTTGATAGTGCGGAAATTCCAAACAGAAGGGCAGTGGGGTAGCACGGTCTGGTCCAAGGACATGACTGTTCGGAAACGCGCAAATAGCACGGAGGAACAAGCGGATAATGGAAGACTGAACAACGAAAGGGAAGGAAAAATAATGGAGTACGAAGCGGAGCATGACCAGGATGGTGGTCAAAACAAATAAAGGCTACAATGGAACAATATAGAGAATGAGAATCAATGGTAGACGGTGGAGTCATAGAAGAACGAGGAGTGAACAAGTTAGCAGCAACATACTTGAATGTGAATGTAGGTCGAGGGTCGTTGGCTATGATACCAAATGGAGCACATATACTTGATAAGAACACACACACACACACACACACATAACTGAATGACAGATTATAAATGTGGGAGACCCCTGATTTAAATACTGGCTAATTAATCAAGTCTGTAATTATTAATTTTTACATAATAGAGAGTTCAGACAAGATTAGTTGATTTTTCACAAGGTTAGGGAAGTTTTGGTAGCCCTAGAATCAAAATTATGAAGTGACAATAAGAATGAAAAGTGGGGAAAATCTGTTGATGAATGTCAACGTTAACAAATCCCTGAAAACGATTGCGGTTACCCTAAACTAACACTCTCTTAACAAATCATAATTTTAATTGGCCTAGTAGGTGGGACCCCTAATTAAAATTTTTGTGTCGAATCTAAAGTTAATGTGTATGTCAGAGAAGCTCACTAAAAATTATCTGACTCATGTGTATATTACATAATGAGAATGGGGGAAGCCTCCCTTGCCTTATATTGGATGTTTCCTTCTAATAGCGGGGGTGCCTTTAAAATTAATGGTTTTATATTTTTCTCACCACATTATTGGTCAATTTTATTGTATATATGGAATTTATTTGATAACGAGTTCATAATGTTACATATTTGGGACAAATCAAATCATTATACAAGGTTGAAAAGTCGAGGCATTGCAGGACCTAAAAGTTCAAACATACACATTTATCTGATTGGTTATAAGAGCTTGTATGATATGATGATGGAAATTGGAATTGTATACATTTTGGGCCACATTTATGGTTGTTCACATTATATATACAACATAAACAATGATCAACAAGTTTGATAAATTAATTTTTAAATGGTTTATCGCCACATTATGATTATATATATATATATATATATATATATATATATATATATATATATATATATATATATATATGCAAGGGCATATTTGTAACATTACACATTTGGTACAACTCGAGTTATTATGAATATTCCAAGCATTGAAAACATAAAGTGTTGGATTAATTTAAAACATGGATACACACACTTTTGTGATCAATTATAAGGTTTGTAGTGTATGATGTTTTCGACACAATTGATGTTCCAAATGTTTGATGATGTTGAGGTTGTCATAACAATTAGAATATAGTGTGAAACAAAATACCCATTGGAAATTGATAGTTGATCACTCAAGAGTTGATCGTTGTTTGGTTTGGCGTTGTGGGTGGTTAATGTGGTGGCACACTCTGTAATATTTGGCCAATGGGTCAAATATTGGCAACTTTCAGAAAATTTTTTATATAAATGTTGATTGAAAAATCATCATATTAATTTGATGAACATGGAATGACGTATCGATTGGGTTTGGTTATTATTTGTAACACCAATATGATGTTGTCCTCGTTCACTGGTCTCCTACACTAACAACTTAGACTATCTCCACTCACTATATGTTGTAGAGTATGGCGACATGGTATTCAATGGTTTTGTATGCTTTATGTTTCATGTTATCCCACCACCCTGCCTTTATTCTTGCATTTACTGAATGTTACCTCGACCTTTGCCACCATTTCTTATTTGTCTCTCAAGCCATCGGAGGTCGGTTATTCCTCCCCATTCATGAATTTTGTGAAGTAAAACTCCAGGAAAACCTTAGTCGTGAGACAAGGGAGTAATGGTGGTGGATATGTGAGTATTTTATGAAGTTTTATTTTGCTTGAGGTTCGTCAATTAATCCAGAGAAATCTAAGGAAAATAATTGTTTGGAATCCATTGTGGAAAGAGTCTCTCCTCCCAACCGTGATAATTTCACAAGTATGCTTCGACAAGATTTTGCTTATGATGAGCTTGATGATAGTTTGTGTCTACTTCCTAAATTTTCCTCTCCTTACCTTTTGGTTTACGGTTACTTGGCATGGCATGGCTTGTGACCTATTTCTCTTTTATGTCTCCTTTCCAACACATGTTTGTTGTTTTGGGTCTAAAAGGGTTTGGGAAACATATAAGTTTTTTTTTCCACTTTGTATGTGGCTGGTGCGCACCACAGGTTGAACCCTTCAAGGGCCTCCTTGGGCACGTAGACCTGAAATTTTACAAAGGTCGTCAGTCTAATTGCAAAAGTTATATTTTTATGTTTTGACCCAAAAATTAATGTCTTTCTCGTTCGCATTACATTATGATATGGGCCATCATGCGTTGATTTCCTCCTAATGCAAGTTGCTCTCCTTAAACTTTTCCTAATATTTCACTCGCCTTTTCAAATATAATTAATTATGGGGATAATTTTTTATGTTTAATTGTTAAAGTATGAACCCTAATTGGTCCATGGGAGCTTTGATGCCTTTTGTCTCAAGCAAAAAACCATGGATCTTGTCGGTGCGTAAATAAAAAAAAATATTGTTAATCCCTTGTTAGCATTTCCATAACTGTCATTCAAGATCGGTTTTGGCTAGTCGTTCATACTTGGTTATGCATGGGCTATGAAAAATTTACACAAAAATAAGAAAATGAGAGAATTATCCTCTCATAACTCTGCCATGCTTGAATTCCATGTATTCTCATTCTATAACATGAAACCTGAATGTAAAGCAATATATTGCACTACAAACTCGATTCTCTCTCATATATATATATATATATATATATATATATATATGTTGCGGTCTTTAAAGCCCTTACACCGAGCTTCTGTCTCCTTCTGCCTTGCACACATATAAGTCATGTTTTCATATTAATTTTCACTTGGGTTTGATTCGTGTTATCTCCTTTTTTATCTAATACATGCATGACAAAGGTTTGGTTTCATAAGAATTATTATTGATTGGGTTTTCAATTCGATTGGTACTATTTTCTGAAATAAACTTTGAATGATATGGTTGATTATTGGTTAAGCATGTTGACCTGTCGAGTGGCCGCCTCCTCCCCTCTTTGTTATTTATTCCTCTATTTGTTTTTTACTCAAACAATTAATCAGCTGTCAAGGAAAAATACCTAATTTTTATTTCCTGTGAAAACAATTGTTACCAGTTTCTCTAGCATGATATTTTTCAATAGGAACAAAGGCAAGGGTAGAGGTAGAGAAGGATCTAAAATAAACCTAAATTTGGTTGTCAAGGGGGAAAAAATACTAAGAGTTCCAATCCATTTCTATTAATCAGAGGAAATCAGACACTTGGTATGTGTTGACTTGCCGGTTGACCTTCTCAACCAGCCCATTCCCTAGCCAACTTCCCAACCACCACAACCATCTGATCCTTTTACACCAAATGAAGGAATCCATGTATCACCAAATTCATCTTCTCCTTTGGTTCCCCAAAAAAATTATGGCTGGAAGAATCCCATCCCTGCACAAACCCTTCATTCTTTTCAAGGTTTTCCTTCTGCTTCACTTCCTCCTCCCCCTTAGGCACATGTCTATCATTTACAGTCTGCAGCCTCACACATTGTTCACTTACCTTGTGTTGCACCTCAACCCTTAATGTCTACGAGTCAATATATTAATTGAAGAGACCTCTAGACATCCTTTTGTACCTGTTAATCAATATCTAAAACACCCAACTCCTCCCCCACTTTTTCCAAGCGACAAAAGACAAAAGGCATATGTCACCTTGTTTGATTCTTTGCATGGGTCCTCACACTTTGTCACTACTTTTCCACGATAGGAGGAGCAGTAGGAATAATCAACTCCATCACACATACATGGACAATGATTTATGGGTGTTTAAGGTTTATTTTGGATATGTTTATGGATACTCTTCCGTTTCTTTTCTGTTGTCAAATACACTTCAAAGGGTGACATTTATTCAATTTTTCTCACATGGATTTTCTTGAAACTCATTTTAACTTGTGATATGAGTTTATACATGATATCATGCATACAATGTTTTATATATATTTGATGATATCTTTGATGTGGGATCTTACAGGAACCAAGAGTATAAGGGTTACGATGGATTAATGATGTTATGATTTTGTTTTTTTTTTACATGCAATAATCATTGAGTGATGTGAGATATGTTTGGTTGATTTTGTTGGCTCCCCGTGATTTGCAAGATTGGAAAAAAAAAATCTATAGAGAACCACATCAAACCACTTTGGAGTCCAGGACCTAGCCTTCCTAGGCTCATAGAGGGATCTCTCTGTGTTTGTGTTTGTAAATGATTTATCTTTATGCTTATGTTTCCTGATTTTAGGCTACTTATGAAGTTTGTGGGTTTGTTTTGTTTTGTTTGGTTGATTGGTTGATTGTTTGTTTCAGTTGGATAGATAGAATATGGGAAGCTTAATCGATTGGGCTATGGAGTCATAAAAGGCTTTAATTGTACATCAACTCTTAAATGGTTTTCATAGGGAAAGCTAACTAAATCAAATGGATCCTTTAGATAAAATGGATATGTGATGACAGTAAGTTGTGAATTCAGTAAAACTTAAAGGGAAATTAAGAATCCTTTAACTATACTTCAGACAAGAAGGGCCTTTAGGATAATAGTTTGGTAAAATTGAAGAGCAGTTAAGAATTCTTCAGCTATACTTTACTAGAAAAACCTCAAGACAACAATCCAAAAATCCTAGAGAGCAGTTAAGAATTCTCTAGTTATTACTTTCAAACAAATAAAACATTCAAGGTAACAGTTCAGTGAAATTAAAGAGAAGTTAAGAATTCTACAATTAAACTTCAAAGGTCTTTAAGATAACAATTTGGTAAAACTAAAGAGTAGTTAATAATTCTTTAATTATACTTCACCAAGCAAATCTTAAGACAAACAATCCAGTAATCCTAGAGAGCAGTTAAGAATTCTCTAATTATTACTTTAAGAGGAAAACATAGAGATAATAATGACAGACAGAATTGAGGTGCCAAAACAACATATGTCAATCTAAAATTTCTGTTCTATTATCAGAGAAATTGATGTACAATATGGAAAACAGTAGGAGAAACATTAACAAAGAGGGATAACATCACCATTAACATAGCTCAAGAATCCTATGAACGTGCTTGTATTACTAATGTCAAAAATGGTTACAATACTCCAGTATAATGACCTTTGATACTCAGAGTCTGATCAAAGTCCAGTTTTAGCAATCAACTGACTAACCAACCAACAATAATAATGAACAATACATGCAGTATTTAACTGCAGATGAGGAGTTTGCGCTAATCTAGGGTTTCAGACTTTATTTATTAGAGTAAATGTAATCTTGACCTTTGAGACCATGTAAGGCCCAAAGCAAAATATCACTAACTGACTCACTGTAATAATAACTTTCTAACTTACTTCTGAGCTAACTCTAGGATATTTTTGACTATTTGGCTTTAACATTAACTTTACAATAACTTCTGAGCTGCTAAAAATATCTCTGATTGAAAACATTAACTAAGGTAGTTGTCTTTAGAAAAATTAGGCTGTAGGTGGCAAATATGTCTGTGAAGGAGTAAATTATGAGTTTCTTTATCATTCGGATCTGTTTTCTTCGTTAGTTTTATCCTTTGATTTGCCTTTAAACTCTATTTTGTCTTTTAAACTCTGATTTGTTCTTTTTTATCCTTGATTGCTTTGTTTGATTCTTTTAATCTGTTTTCATTTCTGATCTTCCTTTGATTGTCTTGGGTTATTGTAATCTTTCCCTTAACCTCTCTTATCTGCCTTCTGTCTTAACTCTTTCTTTTCACCCTTTCTTTCATCTTTTAACCTTTCACTGTTTATTTTTTATCTTTCTATGATTGCCTTTCCTTTGTATTTTACTTTGAACCTGGTTGTTTTATTTAACCCTTTTGATTTTACTATTTCTTTGATTTTTAATAAGCCCTGAAGCTGCCGGGATGAAAGTATAAACACTAGCAACTGTTGATGCCTCCTCCTCTGCTTCATTGCTTCTTTATGTTCATTCTTTATGCTCCTAATCCCTTTAATGAATAAGGCATTTTGGATCGTCACCCAGAGAGCTCGGTTCTAAACAATCCTTGGGATTTAGTGCCATGTATAATCACCTGCACATTAAACACAATTTTTTAATTAAAACCATGCGCTGTGGACAGATTCCGGATAAGGATGCTTTTGGTCATTGCGCTTGGTTATGGCCTTTGAGGTTTTTTAGACACGTTACGGGGTTTCGCAGTGGCTGAGGGCTTATCATAGAGACACATAGCTTATGCATGTGGTAGGTAGGGAGGCAGTAAGCGATTTTATCGTATGGTCAAAAGCGATGAGGCTGTAAATTTCACGGGGATGCGATGAATGGTCGGAGCGATGCATGGAATATGGAGGGGACGCGAATACCGCTGATTTCGCAAGGTTCGAAGGTTCTTAACCCCCGAGCTTTCGGATTTGCGATGAGGCGCGAAAAAAGTTGGATGGTGAGGTGAAAATCCAATGGTGGTTAGGTGAGAATGGGTCGCGGGTGAGTTAGAAGGTGGGGTCGGGATTTTCAATGAGGTGGCAGGTTTAAAAATCAAAGCGGGGATTTTGTAATGCAGGGCCCAATGGCATAATAAAGCGAGGCCATGGCTATATGATAGCGGAGGGTAAGGTTTTAAAAGGCGGGGGCTAAAACATAAAAGGGGTCGGGTAGTTTAATACAATGGGGTCAAGTCTTTTAAATAAACATGGTTTAATTAAAAAGAGTGGGTCCCGAGACAAACTAATTTTAAAACAATGTAAAAAGGGTTTTTACATTGCTTTGAATAGAATAGAGGGAAATGAGTGAAGGGGAGGGTTTTTAGTGGGGGAAAGTGGTTTTAGGTAGGGAAAGAGGTGAGAATGAGGGTTTTAGGGTCAAACATGGAGTTTTGTAGAAAGTGATCTGAATAGGTAAAATGAGAGATAGTAAATAGGTTAAATGAAAATAATGAAGGCATTGAGATTTCTGAAAATAAAATGATAATCAGTGAATGCTATTTTCAGTAGACTTTAGGAAGTCCATAGTTATTTAGTCATACTATAGGATACAGGAGACTAACAGTGGCTCCAGCTAGGGAGGGAAGCTCTTTTAGGAGGTGTCAAGAACCTTAGATCTCTGGATTTCGTAGATCAGTAGCCTATTTGTATTTGGCTGATTTTTATCCTGTTTTTGCTGATCTGCTGCAACTCTTTGTGACTGTGACCTTCAAGAATTTTAAAACCATGTTTCCTGCAAATCAATTATGCCTACCCATCATTCTATTCTAACATTTTTTCTTCACTCTTTGGGTGCACTTAGACTGGAAAACCCTTGACATCATTTTCTTTTGAAAGCAAACTATATATTTCTACACTTATAACTTTCAAAGGCTCATATAAGATTGATGAGCTCTTTTATTCTCTACCTAACTACTTACCTGTCAAGATTAAACAATTTGACATATTTTTATTCACTAACTGTCAACATGAAATTTAAAGCATGACTGAATCAAGATTAAGCAATTTGATTTGTCATGAATTGTGGCTTTTTCGGACAAGTTGCACACAATATTATTTTGCAAAAAGTAAAACTAAACTAAGGGCTTTGGTTTTGAATCTTTCATTTGTCACTCATCCCTTACTTTTATTTTTGGTTCAGATTTTAGACTTTGGAACAAATGTCTCTTTCTATATGGTAACTGATAAGCCAAGTTTAAACAGTTTGGAAAATCATCATTTTCTAACTTATCAGCAAAAATTCAAAATTTGTACAATAATGATTGAGCTGTATGACCGAACAAGACTTCCTTTTCAAAAGTGGTGGCATTTTGACTTGCACACTTTCAGAAACATTTATTTTTTGGTATGGGGCTTACCCTTTTTCTTTTTATCTGCCCTCTTTTCTTCTTTACTTTCTTTCTTTTTGTATCATTTTTTCTAAGATTTTTGTTTCAGCAATGTTATATACAATGAAGAAAAAATTAAACTGAGATTCTCAACTGAAATAATGCTTGAGCATCCTGCCATTGATAGGACCTCCAAATAATTATGTTCCATCTAGATCTTGTTAGAAAAAAACATTATTACCTCTTGCACTATTGTGATTTCTTATTTTCCTCTAGCAATTTTTTAATGATGTTCACCAAACTCTTGTTTGAAGATTCAACCAACCCATTATCTTGAGGGTAATAAGCTGTAGAATTCCCCAAAGTAATGTTATATTTGTGGCAAAAATCCACCATTTTCTTCGATTTGAAAGCAACAGCATTGTCAGTAATGATTTTTCTAGGATAGCCAAACCTAGACAAAATATTGTTCTCAAGGAAACTGATAATTACTGAGTCTTTGGCAGTTATGGAAGGGATGGCCTCTATCCACTTAGTGAGATAGTCAGTTGCAGTAAGGATCCATTTATGCTGGGCAGAGGAGGCAGGGTGGATTTCTCTAATGAAATCTAGACCCCATTGTTGAAAATGAGCTTCAACATAAATTGGTTGTAAAGGCAATGACAACAGTTTTCTTTTATCCTCAAATATTTGGCATTTATGAAAGGCAATTACCATTTTGTGGATGTCTTGGAAGAGGGTGGGCCAATAGAAACCAACCCTAAGGATTTTATTGACAGTGGTTTTTCAATAGATATGGCCTCCACACTCCCGTTCATGAAATTCATGCATAATCCTACCAGCATATTCTTCAGGTAAACATTTAAGCAATATACCACTAGAATTATTCCAATATAAAACTTTGTCTAGAATGTAGAAATTTAAAGCCTTTAGTTTCAAGAATCTGGCCTTTGTTTTAAACAAACCAGGAGGAACATTAAGATTAAAAATCACATATAATATATAAGCATACCAGGGTGAGTTCATAAATGCTTCCTCAATAGGTGGAGTTGCCAACTCCTCTTGTTCATCCAATGAGTGAACCATATTTATGTCCAGTACTTGAAATTTTGCTTCAGCCATCAGTCTAGCTAGTCCTTTCCCTTTGATTAGCTTGGTGGGCTTGATTTCCAGATCATATTCTAAGATGACAACAATCCACTTACCTTTTTTTCCATCAGGATCTTGTGTAAGTATGTCTTTAACCACTGTGTGAGGCACAAATGCAATGATGTGTAAATGCAGAATATACACTATGAAATCCTTTAGTGCTTTGATTAAGGCAAAAGTTGTTGGGTGTGGAGCCTGATTTTGTCTTGATTTAGAGATCCTTGTGACAACCGGATGTATACCCCAGGAAAACTGTACACCCCTACAGCCGGGGTGGGGGGTGCGGGGGCTGCCCCCCCTGCTAGGGGGTGCGAGGGGGTGCCATCCCAGCTGGGGGTGTGGGGGCCAGTGTTCCCCCGGTGGGGGTTTTGGGGGCAGCGCCCCCGAAGCTAAAAACATATGTAAAATTTCCTTGTAAAAATATAGGAATTTCTAGTCAATCTGGGCCTTTCATTAGGAGGATGATCTGACAGTAGAAGTTATTTTTAGTTTAGGGTTTTTTTTCCCTAGAAGGCAACCCCCCACTTGTATGAGGGTATTGTATTGCGGTTGTCTATTGTATGTGTATTCTCAGAGCGAGAAACAGATAAGGAGACTGTGAGAGGGAACGAAGGATATTACAGCGGATCTGCTGTAGGTTGTGTCTCTTCATTTTGCTGGATAATAGAAAGGAAGGACTGGCTGTTTGGGGTGGACGTAGCCCAAACTGGGTGAACCACGTATATCTGTGTCTCTCTAGTTTTATGTGTTTCTTGAGTTTGTGTTTCCGCATATATATATATATATATATATATATATATATATATATATATATATATATATATATATATATTTTATGTGTTGCATTGCTCTGTAATATATAATTTTCTAACAACTAGTATCAGAGCCGAAGGTCTATTTGGCTGATAAACTCGCAGGAAAGAAGGGTTCCTGATTCGAGTGGGAGAAATGGAAAAATATGGTAAGTTTAGGGTTGAGAAATTTAATGGCCAAAACTTCTCGTTGTGGAAGATGCAGATGGAAGATTATCTATATCAGAAGGATCTGTACCTACCATTGAGCGGAAAAACAAAGAAGCCAATGACTATGACAGACGCAGAATGGGAGCTTCTCGATAGAAAGGCACTCGAAACAATACGGTTGTGCCTCATGACATTGGTAGCCTTCAATATTTCGAAGGAAACAACAACAAAGGGTTAATTAAGGCATTGGCGAAACTATATGAAAAACCCTCGGCCTCAAGCAAGGTATTTCTTATGAAACGTTTATTTAATATGAAGATGTCGGAAGGTGGATCTATTGCATACCATTTAAATGATTTTAATACAGTTGCCAGTCATTTAAGTTCTGTAGGGGTAAAATTTGATGATGGAGTTAGAGCTCTATTATTTTTATGCTCATTGCTAGAAAGTTGGAATGGTTTAGTTATGGTCATTAGTAACTCTATCTTTGGATCTAGTACTTTAAAGTTTGATGATGTTGTCGGTGCTATCCTTAGCGAGGAAATGCGACGGAAAAGCTCCGGTGAGACATCGGGTAATGCCTTGAGTGCAGAGTCTAGGGGACGAAGAATGGAAAGTGGAAAGAGCTCAAGATATCGCAGTAAATCAAAGAAAGGTAGATCCAAGTCTAGATCGGGGATAGTGTGTTGGAAATGCGGAAATAAATGACACCTAAAGAAAGACTGTAGATCTCGGAAGGGAAAAGAAGGAGACGCACAACAAGAAAACAATCATGAAGCAAATGTGACAGGTGATGTGTTACAAGATGCTTTGATTCTTTCTTTCGAAAATGTTACTGATTCTTGGGTTGTAGATTCAGGGGTCTCATTCCATCCCACACCTGATAAGAAATATTTTCATGACTATATTCAAGGAGATTTTGGACAAGTCCATTTGGGTGATGATAAACTATGTGAAATTGTTGCAATGGGTAAGGTTCTTGTAAAACAACAGAATGGAAACCAATGGCTATTAAAGGAGGTAAGACATGTTCCATATCTGAAGAAAAATCAGATTTCAATAGGGCAGTTAGGCGGTGAAGGTTGTGTGACAAATTTCACAGATAAAACTTGGAAGGTCACCAAAGGAGCCCTGGTAATAACAAAAGGCGAAAAAATTGGTACATTGTATTTATGCAATGGTATTTCTAACTGTGTTAATGATTTAACTTCCAAAGGAGCAGATGCAACATTATGGCATCATAGGCTCGGACACATGAGTGAGAAGGGGATGAATATTCTTCACTCAAGAAATTTTTTGTCGGGTTTGAAGAATATTGATTTGGATTTCTGTGAGAATTACATTTATAGAAAACAGAAGAGAGTAAGATTTCTCAGAGTTGGGAAAGAAAAGAAGAGTGAAAAATTAGAGCTTGCGCATACAGATGTATGGGGACCTACTCAGGTATCATATCTCGGTGGCTCTCGTTATTATGTTACTTTTATTGATGATGCAACTAGAAAAACTTGGATTTATTGTATTCAAAATAAATCTGATGTATTTGATACTTTCAAGAAATGGAAAGCTTTGGTTGAGATTGAGACATGAAAGAAGTTGAAGTGTCTCAAATCATACAATGGAGGTGAATATTGCAACAAAGAGTTTGATAGGTACTCTTCAGAGCATGGAATTCGCAAAGAGAAGACAGTTCCAAGAACACCACAAGAAAATGGTGTATCAGAAAGGATGAACAGAACAATCATGGAGCGTGCAAGGTGCATGAGATTGCATGCATGATTGCCATTAAAATTTTGGGCAGATGCTATAGATATTGTTGTTTATCTAATAAACATAGGGCCTTCAAGTTCCTTAGATGGTGGTATTCCAGATGAAGCATGGACAGGTAAAAAGGTAAACTACTCTTTTTTAAAGCCTTTTGGTTGTGAGGCCTTTGTCCATATTAATAAAGAAAATAGAATAAAGCTTGAGGAAAAATCAAATAAATGTACCTTTATTGGATATGGTGTTAATGATTTTGGTTATCGCTTATATGATTATGAAAATCACAAAATCATTAGGAGCAAAGATGTAATATTCAATGAAAATGTATTGTATAAGAATCAGTTGCAGGAAAAGAAAGAGGAAAAATAAAAAAAATAATACACAGTTTTTGATGAGATCACTAAAAAAGTAAAGGTGCCTAAAAATAATAATAATGAACAACCACCACAACAACAACAAGCACCTCAAACACCTGAAAGTGGTGTCAGAAGATCTACCAGGATAAGTAGATCCCCTAAATGATACTCTCCTTCATTATATTATTTACTGTTGACTGATTCTGGTGAACCAGAATGTTATGAAGAAGCAATGAAGGTTGAAAGAAGGAAGAAGTGGGAGCTAGCCATGGAAGAAGAGATGGACTCCTTAATGCATAACCAGGCTTGGGATTTAGTCAGGTTGACTGCAGGTAAAACTACATTGCAAAATAAATGGGTTTACAGGCTGAAGGAAGAAGATGGAGGAAAACAAAGGTACAAAGCTAGACTTGTGGTGAAGGGGTTTGCACAAAAGAAAGGTATTGATTTTGATGAAATATTTGCTCTTGTTGTTAAGATGACTTCAATTAGAACTATTTCAACTCTTGTAGCAGCGAAAGATTTGCATCTTGAATAGTTAGATGTAAAGACAACATTTCTCCATGGAGATTTGGAGGAAGAGATATATATGCAACAACCAGAAGGATATGAGGTCAAGGGGAAGGAAAAATTAGTGTGCAGGTTAAATAAGAGCTTGTATGGCTTAAAATAGGCTCCAAGATAGTGGTATCTAAAATTTGACAAGTTTATGTCTGCACAAGGTTATACTAAATGTCACTCTGATCATTGTGTTTATCTGAAAAAGAAAAATGATGGGAGCTATTATATTGTTATTGTATGTAGATGACATTCTTGTTGCAGGGTCTAACATGCAGGAAATAAATGTGCTCAAAAGAAAATTGGCAAATTCATTTGCAATGAAGGATTTGGGAGCTGCAAAACAAATCCTTGGTATGAGAATAACTAGAGACAAGAAAAGTAGCAAATTAACACTATCTCAGAATGAGTACATACAAAAGGTGTTGAAAAAATTTAATATGCAGAATGCAAAACCAGTTAGTACACATTTTTCTCACCATTTCAAACTTAGTAAGGAGATGTGCCCAAAGACCCAGGAAGAAATGGATTATATGTATAAAGTACCATATGCATCAATAGTTGGAAGCTTAATGTATGCAATGGTCTGCACAAGGCCTGATATTGCACATGTAGTGAGAGTTGTAAGCAGGTACATGAACAATCCAGAAAAAGAACATAGGATGGGAGTGAAATGGATTCTCAGATATTTGAGAGGTACCACAAATCAAGCATTATGATTTGGTGGTTCAAACATTGCTCTACAGGGATATGTTGATGCATATATGGCAGGGGACAGAGATGACAAGAGGAGCACTACAGGATATGTATTTACTGTAGGTGGAACAATTGTCAGTTGGGTTTCAAAAATCCAAAGTGTTGTTGCACTTTCAACAATAGAAGCAGAGTATGTTGCTGCTATAGAGGCTAGTAAAGAAATGATTTGGTTACAAAGGTTTATGGATGAATTGGGTAAGAAGCATGATATGGGCATGTTATATAGTGAGCCAAAGTGCCATTCATCTTGCAAAGAACTCAACATTTTATTCCAGGACTAAACACATATAGCTCAAGTACCATTTCATACGGTCAGTATTGGAAGATAGACAGTTGAAGCTAGAAAAAATACACACTAGCCAGAAACCTGTAGACATGCTAACAAAAGTTGTAACTAGGGAGAAACTGAGAATATGCTCAGTTTCAATTGGCCTTCAAGAATGACGATGAAGATGAGAAATAGTCAGGTCCAAAGTGGAGTCATTATCCAGCAAATGAAGCAGCGGTGGAGTTGCTACAATCAGTCTCCGAGTGGGAGATTGTTGGGTGTGGAGCCTGATTTTGTCCTGATTTAGAGATCCTTGTGACAACCGGATGTATACCCCAAGAAAAATGTACACCCCTACAGCGGTCCCCCGACGGGGGTTTCGGGGCAGCGCCCCCGAAGCTAAAAACATATGTAAAATTGCCTTGTAAAAGTATAATAATTTATAATCAATCTGGGCCGTTCATTAGGCAGATGATATGATGGTGGAAGTTATGTTTAGTTTAGGAAACCCCTCGCTTGTATGAGGGTATTGTATTGCGGCTGTGTATTGTATGTGTATTCTCAGAGTGAGAAACATATAGGGAGACTGTGAGAGAGAACAAAGGATATTACAATGGATCTGCTGTAGGTTTTGTCTCTTCATTTTGCTGGATAATAGAAAGGAAAGACTGGTTGTTCGGGGTGGACGTAGCCCAAAATGGGTGAACCACGTATATCTGTGTCTCTCTGGTTTTATGTGTTTCTTGAGTTTGTGTTTCCGCATATATATATTTTATGTGTTGCATTGCTCTGTAATATATAATTTTCTAACAAAAGCCTGCTTTTCCATGATGTTATATTTCATAGGTGCATCTCTTAAAGCTTGGATGAAGAAATATATGGGCTGCACTTGTCACATTATGTTCTTTTGTAGTAAGACAACAACAAATGTGTGTTCTAATGCAAAGGAGAAAATGAAGAAATTCTTGGTGAAGTCAGGGTTGATCAGAATCGATGTTTGTGTAAGTTCTTGTTTCACCCAGTCAAAAGATTGCTTTGCTTCTTTGGTCCATTTTATTCCTGATTCTCTTTTCAGCATTTTTGTGATGTTTCTTAGGAGTTCTGCAAGGTTTGGTATGAACCTTCTTAAGAAATTTATATTTCCAATGAAGGATTGCAACTCTTTGATAATTCTGGGATGGATAATTTGTAATATTCCTTCAATCCTTTTTGGGTCAATCTTGATCCCCTCTTCAGATATGATGTGGCCCAGAAGCTTCCCTTCTTGAAGGCCAAACAAGGTTTTCTTGGGATTTAAAGACAAGCCATACTTTCTGCATTTTTCAAAGACCTTTCTTAGGTGAGCTAGGTGTTTTTCATCAGTTTTTGAATAGATTGTGATGTCATCAAGATATATCACAATGAAGTAACCTATTTCTTCAGAGAAAGCAATGTCCATGGCTCTTTGAAAAGTGGCCCCAACATTCATTAACCCAAAAGGAATTTTAACATACATGAAGGTGCCCCAAGGTGTAGTGAAAGATGTCTTGTGTTGATCATCTGGATGTACCAGCACCTGATTGTACCCTGAAAAGCCATCCACCAGAGATATTCTTTTAGAGCCTACTACCTTTTGCAATATGTAATCCATCTTTCGTAAAGGGTAGTTGTCCTTCAAGGATTCTTTGTTTAAATTTCTGAAGTCTATGCAGAGCCTAATCTCTCCTATTTTCTTCCTCATAGATACAAGATTTGAAACCCATTCTGAGTATCTGAGAGGGACTATTATCCCAACATCATACATTTTCTTTATTTCTTTCTCAACCAGTGGCATTTGAACATGGTTTATTTTGCACAGTTTCTGTTTAAAGGGATTCTGCCTTTCTTTAAGTGGGTTTTTGTGCTGGATGATCTCATTATCATAGGACTTAAAGTCTTCATAGCTCCAAGCAAACACATCACTAAATTCTTTGAGGAGTTCAATATATTTCTGTTTTATAGGTGCTGGCAGTGTTTTTGACAGTTTTATCATTTTGGGTTCTTGTTCATTGCCTATATTGCATTCTTCTACCTTTGCTTTAGTAGATTCCATCTTTGGATTTCTAGCAACATAATTAAAATAAAAAAATCTCTTCCAGAGTGACAAGCCCTCTTGGTAAGGTATTATCTCTGGATTGCATTGCTTCAACCTCTTCTTTTCCTGGATATTCACACATTTCTGTCTTTCGTGGATTTTCCTTTGCTAACAGATTTATATCGAGATTATGAGTGACTTCCTCTTTCCCTGTTTGTTCCTCAGTAGGGCAGTTCTCTTCAAAGTCTGAATTTGGAATTTCAAATTCCTCTCTGGACTGCAAGAAAACTTTGATCTGTTTTTCATTTTCAAAAACTTGGCAGTGTCTTATGTTATTAGGGGTTGCTGGTCTATATTTAACCTTTATTGTATACTGTTTGTTATGATGAGGTTTTTGACAAGTACTGGCTGCAAAGACTTGACCATTAACAAGGATATTTTGATTTCTTGGGACAAAGGAAATATCGTATTCTTTGAATGTTTTTAGGAGGTCAAGGGCAGTGTTTCTATATGCTCTTAGTCTAGGGTGTTTAGCTGAATATTATCCTTTAATTTTCGTGATGACTAGCTCAGAATCCCCATGGACAAAGATCATTTTGGCTCATAATTTCTTCAGTAATTGTAGCCCTAGGAGGAGTGTCTCATATTTTGCTATGTTATTTGTACATTGGAAGTTCAGTTTATAGGAGTGACCTTCTGCGTGATTATTCTTGGTGTTGTGTACCCAAACACCTGCGCCTGATCCATTTTTACCACAAGAACCATCAAAGCCCATACTCCACAGAGGTTTAGTTTCAGGTTTTCCATTTTGTTCAGCCTTATGTTGTTCATTTTCTATTTGGTCTGACTGTTCCTCTTCTTCTTTTTCAGCTGTTTGTTCGTTTTCAACTACTTGGTCATTTATGTTTTCATCGTTTTAAAGGATAAAAGAATCAAGTTCTGTTTGGACATAATAGACAGGGAAGTTATCAGGATTTTCTTGATTTCTAACCATGTATTTCATATGATTTTCCCTATATAGTCTTCTTCGTTGATTAAAGACAGGTATGGTAGTATAGGTCATGTCCATTTGGAGGGTGCCCTGAAGTTTAGCTCCTCATGAGCGTGAAAGGAGCATGCCATATTTAGGGGGAATGTCAGTGTTGGGTATGTGTTATATTCTTTCCACGACTAATCATGCACAGGGGGGGGGGGGTAAGAAGGGGGGTGATAGCCCCCCCTTTGTGTTGGGCGGTCTGCGCCCATGGTTTTGTGCATGGTTTTGCACATGATTTTGGGGTACGATGGTTTTCGGCCCCTGGTATTTTTGTAGATCCGGTCAAGGGAACTACGGTTACGTTCTAATCCAGGGTTAATGGATTAGGGTTTGTGTATGCTTCGACATGTATATATATGTGTTGTAACACTAAAAGGAATATAATGAAAAATCAAGATGGTCTTCCCGATTTGGGATCCAGGGGAAATCTCTGTGTTTATCTGTTTTATGTTTTATGCTCTCGCTATTGTTTCTTTCTGTTATAAGATTCGTGTGTAGATAATTTCTGTTCAGGGTTAAAACCTACATTTGGTATCAGAGCTGTTTCGGCTTCAAGGGGACGCCTTTGCTGTTGAGGGTTTTTTTTGCTCGGGCCTGAGGTAGACCCTATTCAGTGAGAGATCTGTGGGATCGATTCTTGCGGTGAAAGAAGATGGCGAGCGGCGGAAAGATAGAGATCGAGAAATTTAATGGTCAGAGTTTTGAGTTGTGGAAGCTCAAGATAGAGGATCTGCTGGTGGATAAAGATCAGTGGATCACGGTAGATCCAGGTACTAAACCAACGACAATGTCAGATGAATACTGGAAGAAATTGGATCGGAAGGCTAAGAGCACAATATGGTTGTGTGTCGCAGATTCAGTATTGTTGAATGTATCTGGGGAAGCTACGATGAAGAATTTGTGGGAAAAACTTGGGACTTTGTACCAATCTAAGTCTCTGGTGAATAAGTTGTTCCTGTAGAAAAAGCTACATAACCTGAGGATGAAGGATGGAGACTCGGTGACAGAGCATCTGAACGCCTTCAATATTGTGGTAAGTCGGCTGTCATCTGTTGATATTAAAATCTCAGATGAAGATACATGCATCAGTTTGTTGTGTTATCTACTAGACTTGTGGGACAGTCTGGTTATTGCAATAGGTAGCAATACAACTACCTTGAATTTTGATGACATTGTCTCAGTATTGTTGTTTGAGGAAATGAGACAGAGAAATATGGAGGGCCAGAATGGAGATGCCTTATCTATACGAGGAAGGTCCCAAAAAAGAAACAAGAATAAGGTTTCGAGTGAGAGATCCAAATCTAGAGGGAGATATAAATCTCATGGAAATTTTGTAAATGTATGCTGGAAATGTGGAAAGGAAGGGCACTACAAAAGGGATTGCAGATATAAAGCTCCTGAGAAAGGAAAGGGATCTAATGATGCTCCTTCTACAGAGGCAAAAACCACCTCGGATGAAGGTGGGGATGTGTATTTGGTTTCTTCTTCAAATACACATGTAGATCATGAGTCATGGTTGATTGAATCAGGTGCATCCTTTCACTTCACTCCCCATAGGGAATGGTTCTGCGAGTATGAGAAATATGATGGTGGTGATGTCTTCCTAGGGGATGATAGGAAGGCAAAAATCATCGGACGTGGAAAGGTCAAGATGAAGCTGCAAGGTGGAAGGATTAGAACACTTCCTGGTGTTCTGCATATTCCTGCATTGGCTAGAAATCTGATTTATGTAAGCAAGATGGATGATGCAGGTGTAAAAACAGTGTTCGAGAAAGATGCCTGCAAGATGGTTCGGGGAGCAATGGTATTAATGCGGGGATTTCGGACTGGAACTCTGTGCAAGCTACAAGGTAGCACTATTATTGATGGGTGTAACAGTTCTGAGGTTCCTGAAAGTGGAGCGGAAAGCCTAGCGGTCTCTGGAGAAAAGACCATGCTATGGCATCAAAGGCTTGGACATATTGGAGAGAAGGGCCTTCATATACTGCATAGAAATGGTATGGTAGAAGGTATGTCTAATTTATCTCTGGATTTTGATTTCTGTGACATTGTGTATATGGGAAGCATAATCGGGTGAGTTTTCCTTCTGGTGCTAAGAGGGCGAACAAGATATTAGAACTTGTGCACAGTGATGTGTTTGGACCTGTGTCAGTTCCATCACTAGGAAAGTCTGTGTACTATGTTTCATTCATAGATGAATTCTCAAGGAATACATGGATATATTTCTCAAGGAAGAAATCTAAAGCGTTCGACAGATTTAAAGAATTTAAGGCTCTGGTGGAAAACCAGACATAGAAGAAGATAAAGGCGTTGAGGAAAGATAATGGTGGGGAGTTTTGCAAGAGGGAATTTGAAGAGTTCTGTAAGAAGTGTGGTATAGCATGACAAAAGACTACTCCATACACACCTCAGCAAAACGGAGTTGTAGAAAGAATGAACTGAACACTGATGGAAAAGGCAAGAAGCATGCTCAGTGGTACCAGGTTAGGACAAGAATTCTAGGCAGAGGCAGTGGTGACTGCATGCTATCTGGTTAACAGATCACCTTCATCAATGTTGGAGGATAAGACTCCACATGAGATATGGACTGGTAAGAAACCCTCTCTTTCACATCTAAGGGTATTTGGATGTGATGCATATGTCCATGTTCCAAAGCAGAAAAGGACCAAGTTGGATAATAAATCTGAAAGGTGCATCTTTATTGGGTATAAGGATGGTTTAAAAGGTTACAAGCTTTGGAACCCGAAAACAAGGAAGGTTGTGTACAGCCGAGATGTGGTGTTTAGAGAGGTGAAAGATGTTGTTAAACATGAAGTCATACCAAAGGAACCTGAGAAGATAGAGTTTGAGCTAAAGGAGTATGAATCAGACTCTATAGCAGAAGAAGATTCAGAAGAGGAAGAGCCACAAAATCCAGCTATGAGAAGATTAGTTCGAGAAAGAAGGCAACTAGAAAGGTATAGTCCATCTGATTTCTATTCAGGTTTTTCCTTAACTATAACTGGTGATGATCCCAGAACTCTCAGGGAGGCAGTAGATTCAGAGGATGGAAAACTCTGGAAGGAGGCCATGGTTGATGAAATGGCATCCTTGCACAAAAATGAGGCATGGGATCTAGTGGATTTGCCGGCTGGAAGGAAGCCCATCGGGAGCAAATGGGTGTTTAAGAAGAAGATGAATGTAGAAGTCAAGGTGGATAAATACAAAGCTTGGTTTGTAGCAAAAGGTTATTCCCAGGTGTCGGGAATTGATTTTGGTGATATTTTTTCTCCTGTTGCCAAAGTTACTTCTATTAGATTACTTTTATCTGTTGCTGCTGCATTTGATTTTGAGATAGAACAGATGGATGTGAAGACAAAATTTCTTCACGGGGATCTAGGAGAGGAGATCTACATGAAGCAACCTAAAGGCTTTATGGTGAAGGGTAAGAAAGAACTGGTATGCAGGTTGTAGAAGTCTCTGTATGGGTTAAAATAGTCACCAAGGATGAGGTATCAGAAATTTGATACCTATATACGGGGACTTGGCTTCACCAGAAGCAAGGAGGATCACTGTGTTTATTTTAAATTAATTGGTGACCGTGTTATTTATTTGGTCTTGTATGTGGATGATATGTTGTTGATTGGAAATGACAAAGAAATTATCCAAGATTTGAAGACCCAACTATTCTCCAAATTTGACATGAAGGATCTTGGTGCTGCAAACTATATTTTGGGCATGGAAATTAAGAGAGATCGGGCAAAGAGGAAGCTCTGGTTAAACCAAAGGAAGTATGTCGAGACTATATTGAAGAGGTTCAATATGCAGGATAGTAAACTGGTGAATGTTCCTATTCTTGTAGGTGTAAAACTATTTGTAGAACAGTGTCCCAAGACACACGAAGAAGAGGAGGATATGTGCCGTGTTCCATATGCAAGTGCAATGGGTAGCCTGATGTATGCAATGGTATGTACTAGACCAGACATTGCACATGCAGTGGGAGTATTGAGTAGGTTTATGTCAAACCTAAGGAAGGAGCATTGGACAACATTGAAGCAGGTTTTTAGATATTTATGTGGCACTAGTGATTATGGCTTGTGCTACCAGGGAAGACCGGGATTAGAAAGAATGTTGGACATTCGTGGTTTTGTTGATGCAGACTGGGTTGGAGATCTGAACCAAAGAAGATCTACAAGTGGGTATGTGTTTAGCCTATTTGGAGGCGCAGTTAGTTGGATGAGTAAAAGATAGTCTGTAGTGGCTCTTTCAATGACAAAGGCAAAATACATGGTAGCCACTCTTGCAAGTAAGGAAGTAGTTTGGTTGCAGAGATTTTGTTCAAGTATGGGGTTGGTACAACAAGCGATAAGGATAGACTGTGATAGCCAAAGTGCAATTTTCTTGGCTAAGAACCTTGCTTATCATTCAAAGACAGAGCACATTGATGTTCAATATCACTTTGTTAGAGATATGGTTGAGGCTAAAAGGTTGTTGCTGGTAAAGGTGGACACTTTGAAGAATGTTGCAGATGCATTGACAAAGTCTGTGAGCACTCAGAAGTTCTCTTGGTGTAGAGAATCAATGGGTGTTGAAGAATTGGGCCAATGACTACGCTCTCTTGTGGCCCCCGCGGAAAGAAAACAACAAGTAGGAGAATGTTGGGTTTGTGTTATATTTTTTCCACGAATGGGGGGTAAGAGGGGGGCGATAGCCCCCCTTTTGTGCTGGGCACAACGAAAATTTTTTGGTCCTTAATTTCTGGTGGGCGGTCCGCACCCATGGTTTTGTGCATGGTTTTGCACATGATTTTGTGGTACGATGGTTTTCGGCCCCTGGTATTTTTTTAGATCCGGTCAAGGGAACTACAGTTATGTTCTAATCCAGGGTTGATGGATTAGGGTTTATGTATGCTTCGACATGTATATATATGTGTTGTAACACTAAAAGGAATATAATGAAAATCAAGTTGGTCGTCCCGATTTGGGATCCAGTGGAAAATCTCTGTGTTTATCTATTTTATGTTTTATGCTCTCACTATTGTTTATTTATGTTATAAGATTCGTGTGTAGATAATTTCTGTTCAGGTTAAAACCTACAGTCAGCCACTACAATATCCATTACTAGGCTTTTGACTGGTATTTGTGCTAGAGTAACACAAAGAATTTTGATCAAGCATAGACATTTAACCCTACTGGAGTCAAAGGAGTACAAGTCTTTGTATGGTCTAGTTATTTCAAGGCCAAGCCTTTCCATAACTATCTTTGGCATGAGGTTATGTGAAGCTCTTGAATCTAACATGGGATTGTGAAGGATTTTATCATGGATGTTCAAACTGATATAAAATGGAGGGACACCTCCCTCCTGAAATTTACCTTCTACTTCCAGTCCAAACAAAAGCTCAGGTTTGTCATCATGCAAATTTACAGTATGAGTATTTTATCCTATGTTTAAAGCTTTAAAAACTTGGGATCCATATACATCTTGGCCAACTAATTCAGTAAGAGGTATGGAGATTTTTATCTTGGAAATTTCATTCTCAATACTGAATGGTGTCTGTGTCTTTGGTAGATTTATATCAGTTTTACCAGACACTATTTTTACAACAATTTCAGCTTGTTGATTTTCATTGTAGACATTAGTTAAATTAGTTTTGTTAGGGAAGATAGTTGAATTACTAGTGCTGGTTTTTGGATTGTTTTTTTTTTTAAATTTTATCAGAACTTTTAACCAAAATGTTTGAAGTTTCTACTGTTTTTTCGCGATTAACTTTAGAGGTCTTTTTCGCAGAAATTTTAGGTTTGTTTATCTTGGGAGTGTCTTGGGCTTCCTTGCTTCTGAGGTCATATTGCCTATGTACTTCCATAATGGAATTTTCGAAGCCTTGTTTATAGTCTTCAGATTCTAGGCATTCTTCCTCAAATTGAGGTGGGGAAAACATGCGTTGTTCTTCCTCAGTGAGAAAAATAGTATCTTCATTTTTTAATCCCATTAGATTGATGTGAATCTCTTCTAGTTATTCAATCACTCCCTCATCCTCCTCATCATAGTTTTCTTGGAAAGGAGGCTTGATTTGTTGGTCAGGCCCTCGCTGCTCTCTTTCTCTTATTTGAGGGGGATTTATCCTAAAGTTTTGGTTTCTATTTTGAGGAGCTGCTTGGTTTTCTCTAGGAAAAGCTCTCTCATTCATGTTTATTCTCTCCATCATCCTTTCCATGGTTCTAACTAAGTTATATATCTTAGTATCAGATGATGAGGGTACAACCTCTTCCCTATATGTGACTCTTTTTTCATTCCTCATTCTATCCCTCTTGGCAATCAAATTTGCCTCTACACTTACTGCACCCCTAACATGTCTTCTAAAGTAAGGGGGTATCTTTCTCTTAGTTGGTAAGCCATTTCTGGGTCAAAGCCATCTGGAAATTTCATTAGGGCTAGGCCTTGTTGAGGTTTCATGTGAGGATGGAGGGCATTATATACACTGTTGAACCTAGTGCAGTAGTCTTGTACACCTTCTCCAACGTTTCTTTCAATGTTCTCATACTCTGATAAGACTTGGAGAGGATTATTTTTGACTTCCCATTTGTTTAAAAATAGTTGATGAAAAGTAGGGAGGTCATGTATACTATTAGGGGTTAAGCTTTTAAATCATTTTCTCTCTTCTCCCCCTAAGCTTTGAGCAAACATTCTTAGTTTAACAATTTCATCATCTATTTCTTGTCTGTCAAAGTAGTCATCCATTCTATCCACTTGTTGTTGAGCGGTTGTGGAGCCACTTGTATCAAATAAGGGGATTTTGGACTGATAGTCCTGTGTTAGAACTACTAAAGGAAATGATAGAACTAATGGGGCATACCATGTTGCCATGGCTTGTAGTTGGGGAAACAAAGGGGGGTTAACAAGTGGAGGGTTTGCAAAGGGAGGAAGGTGAACAATGGGGGTATGGATGGGGGTTGAAGTTAGTACAATAGGATTCCGTTGTAAGATGGATAGGTCTAAAACTATTTGGTTTATCCAATTCTGAGATCTAATCCTGGACAAGATTTTTTCCAGGGGTGAGTTAGAAGGGATATTCTACAAGTATTTAAGGTTTTCAGGTAGGGAACTTGCTTTGTGAATAGATCTATTAACAATTGATTTTTTAGATCTTGGAGATTTCCATAGGATGTGCTATGGATTGTCAAATACTTTAGGAGGGTTTGGGTCAGGATGGGATCTAGTACAGATTCCCCTAGAAGCTAGAACTTGGATCAAAGGTTCAGGGAGGTTGAGAGTTTATAACAGTTTGAAAACAAATTAATCTGTGAAAGAAAATACTTAATTCACAAAGTATTTTGACTAGGTTCTGTTTGAGGTTTGATGATATCAAGATTTCTCAATAATTTCCCGGTGGAGTATTTTAGAAAACCAGTGGAGTCAACAGGCCTACTGAAAACCAGTAGAGTCACCAGGTGGATGATTTTAACTGTCTTGAGACTGGATATTGTCCACCATCAGCAACTAGATACCAGTCTTGGCTAACACTTGTGTCATCTAAATTTGAATGGTTAATAACTCAGTTCCCCAGTATGGTCGTCATTATGTTGGCTCCCCGTTATTTGCAATATTGGAAAAAACAAATCTACAGAGAACCACATCAAACCACTTTGGAGTCCAGGACCTAGCCTTCCTGGGTTCAGAGAGGGATCTCTCAGTGTTTGTGTTTGTAATTGATTAATCTTTATGCTTATGTTTTTTGATTTTAGGCTAGTTATGAAGTTTGTGGGTTTGTTTTGTTTTGTTTTGTTGATTGTTTGTTTCAGTTGGATATATAGAATATGGGAAGCTTAATCCATTGGGCTATGGATTCATAAAAGGATTTAATTGTACATCAACTATTCAAGGGTTTTGATAGGGTAAGCTAACTACATATATGTGATGACAGTAAGTTGTGAATTCATTAAAATTTAAAAGGAAATTAAGAATCCTTTAACTATACTTTAGACAAGAAGGGCCTTTAGGATAATAGTTTGGTAAAATTGAAGAGCAGTTAAGAATTCTTCAGCTATACTTTACTAGAAAAACCTCAAGACAACAATCCAACAATCTTAGAGAGCAGTTAAGAATTCTCTAGTTATTACTTTCAGACAAAGAAAACATTCAAGGTAACAATTCAGTGAAATTAAAGAGAAGTTAAGAATTCTTTAATTAAACTTCAAAGAAGGTCTTTAAGATAACAACTTGGTAAAACTAAAGAGCAGTTAAGAATTCTTTAATTATTCTTCACCAAGCAAATCTTAAGACAAACAATCCAGTAATCCTAGAGAGCAGTTAAGAATTCTATAATTATTACTTTAACAGGAAACCATAGAGATAATAATGATAGAAAGAATTGAGGTACAAAAACAACATATCTCAATCTAAAATTTCTGTTCTATTATCAGAGAAATTGATGTACAAAATGGAAAACAGTAGGAGAAACATTGACAAAGAGGGATAACATCACCATTAACATAGCTCAAGAATCCTGTGAACATACTTGTATTACTAATGTCCAAAGCATGTACAATACTCCAGTACAATGACCTTTGCTACTCAGAGTCTGATCAAAATCCAGCTTTAGCAATCAGCCAACTAGCCAACCAATAATAATAATGAACAATACATGCAGTATTTAACTGCAGATGAGGAGGTTGCCCTAATATAGGGTTTCAGACTGTATTTATTATAGAGTAAATGTAATCTTGACCTTGGAGACCATGCAAGGCCCAAGGTAAAATATCACTGACTGACTCATTGTAATAATAACTTTCTAATTTACTGCTGAGCTAACTTTACGATATTTTTGACTATTTGGCTTTAACATTAACTTTACAATCACTTATGAGATGCTAAAAATATCTCTGATTGAAAACATTAACTAAGGTAGCTTTCTTTAGAAAAATTAGGTTGTAGGTGGCTAATATGTCTGTGAAGGAGTAAATGCTAAGTTGCTTTGTCATTCGGATCTGTTTTCTTCATAAGTTTTATCCTCTGATTTTCCTTTAAACTCTGTTTTGTCTTTTAAACTCTAATTTGTTATTTTTTATCCTTGATTGCTCTGTTTGATTCTTTTAATCTGTTTTCATTTCTGATCTTCCCTTAATTGTCTTGGGTTATTGTAATCTTTCCCTTAACCTCTCTTATCTGCCTTCCCTCTTAACTCTGTCTTTTCACCTTTTCTTTAATCTTTTAACCTTTGACTGTTTATTTTTTATCTTTCTATGATTGCCTTTCCTCTATCTTTTACTTTGAACCTGACCATTGTGTTTAACCCTTTTGTTTTTACTGTTTCTTTGATTTTGAATAATCCCTAAAGCTGTCGAGATGAATGTATAAACATTGGAAACTGTTGATGCCTCCTCCTCTGCTTCATTGCTGCTTTATGTTCATTCTTTACGCTCCTAATCCCTTTAATGAATAAGGAATTCTGGATCATCACCCAGAGAGCCCGGTTCTAAACAATCCTTGGGATTTAGAAATGTAATTTATGCATTTCTGCCATGTATAATCATCTGCACATTAAAATCAAATTTTTAATTAAAACCATACGCTATGGAAAAAGTCCGGACAAGGAGGCTTTTGGTCGTTGTGCTTGGTTATGGCCTTTGAGGTATTTTAGATGCCTTACAGGGGTTTAGTGGTGGCTCGGAGCTTCTCATTGAGACACAGGGCTTATGCATTTTTGAACGGGGTCAGCGGTTTTGTGGTAGGTGGGGAGGCAATAAGCAGTTTTATCGCATGGTCAAAAGCGGTGAGGCGGTAAAGTTCACGAGGATGTGATGAATGGTGGGAGCGACGCGTGGCATATGGAGGGGGTGCGAATATCACCGATTTCACAAGGTTCGAAGGTTCTTAACCCTTGAGCTTTTGGATTTGCGATGAGGCGCGAAAATCGTTGAGTGGAGGGGCGAAAATCCAACGGTGGTCAGGTGAGAATGGGTTGCTGGTGAGTTAGAAGGTGGGGCCGAGATTTTCAAAGAGGTGGCGGGTTTAAAAATCAAAGCTTGGCTTTTGTAATGCGAGGCCCAGGGACATAATAAAGCGGGGGCACTTAATCATAATACGAGACCATGGTTATATGATAGTGGAGGGTAAGGTTTTAAAAGGCGGGGGCTAAAACATAGAAGGGGTTGGGTAGTTTAATAGAATGGGGTCGGGTCTTTTAAAAAGGCAAGGTTTAATTAAAAAGAGTGGGTCCCGAGACAAACTAATTTTAAAACAATGTAAAAATGGTTTTTACATTGTTTTGAATAGAATAGAGGGAAGTTAGTGAAGGGGAGGGTTTTTAGTGGGGGAAAGTGGTTTTAGGTAGGGAAAGAGGTGAGAATGAGGGTTTTAGGCTCAAACATGGAGTTTTGTAGAAAGTGATCTGAATAGGTAAAATGAGAGATAGTAAATAGGTTAAATGAAAATAATGAAGGCAATTAAATTTCTGAAAATAAAATGATAATCAGTGAATGTTATTTTCAACAGACTATAGGAAATCCATAGTTATTTAGTCATACTGTAGGATACAGGAGACTAACATATTTCACGTTTGTATGTTAATATGTTTTATCATCATGGTTATATGAAATACACTGGGTTACATAAAAGCTTCTTTTAAAACATATAAAAAATAAACAGGGGCCCCACCTACTCGCTTAATAAAGAAGAAGGTTATATCGATTGGCCTTTAGAACATTCCTTTCCCTATTTTCTAATCGATCAGATTAGAAACTAAAATTAACACATTTTCCTAACTAAGACAACTACCCAAACTATTTTGAAGCCCTTTAAAAGGAGGAGGAATCTATGAAAGCAGGAGAAAAAACTTTGAAGAGAGGTATCTTACAACATTTTTAGGTTGTCTTTTATTCCCCTGATTTAATTTTAGCTGATATTAATGGTGAAAATAATTAGATTTTATAAAGGAGAGGCAAATTATGGCGACTCCATAGTTCTCTCAAAGAGTTGTGAAGGTATCTTGTGTTTTTTTGATTGTTTCCTTGTTTTGAAAGTCTGGTTTATAATAACCAGTGCTAACAGTGATCTTTATGCATAAAGTAAGCTTATGAGACTTCATACTTTGCTTGAAGGATCATTATGATATGTTAGCTATTGAAATGATTTTTTACGTCACCATAGTTTGAATCTAAAACTGGTCAAGGGTCTTTGCAAAGACCTGCTGTTAAGAAATCAATTGTACTTTTTTCATTTAATAAAATCAACCTATATTTTTGCAGTATTTTTATTGTGTATACCTCTTACTTATTGCATTATCTTTGTATTCATATCTTATGCTCTTCAGAATGTAAGGTCTTTGACCCAAAATTATGATTAGCTCGTTGTTATTTAAATTTAATTTTCACTTTCAGTTTTTGTTTGTCATCTATTTTGCTGCGAATATTATATTTCATATGTATATACTTATTTTCCTTTTCATTTACCTGTCATTCTTGTAACATAAAATTTATCCAAAAAAAAACAATAATCCTCAGTTGTACATTCCAGGAAAACTATCTCACTATCTTGTTGGGATAACAAGATCTAAGGAGTTGATTAGTTAAGTTTAATTAACTTAAACAAAAACCATCAACTTATTTTGGCGACCATGATGGGGACCCAGATTCCTCAGTGATCTCAATCTTAACCTAATCCAAGATTAGTCAGTTTTTCAAGCAACCCACTCTTGAATGTCATATTCTTGATCAAACTGATATTGCTCGATCTTTACTTGATTTCATCCTTAGGAATGCTGCCTCTAACGAGGAGTGTGCTAGGAAGTGGGTCGTTTTTTCTCATGGTATTGAATTTCAAGTCAAAGGGATACTATACTATGAACATCCTTACCATCTCTAATTTCATATTTTGAACCATTTACTTATAATAAATGACCATCCTATTCAATCAACAACTTGGTATCCTCCCTCATTTGAATGATCAATGCAATATCGCAAGTTCCCTACTCGATCACATCCTAAATAACACTTTCTCTGTCCAAGAATTAAACTGTTGGAACACCTAATCCTCCATGGGTAGGTGTGGAATGCGAAAAGTCACAATGGAGTCCAAGTGACCTTGGAATGTGAAACCAAGAGTCACACCATTGTACTATAAATGTACATCATGTATAATGGAAAAATAAGAAAGCTACACGCTTATCCTTCTATTGTGTGTGTTTATATTTACCCACACCATGTGTGTGTTTAACATGGTATCGGAGCTAATACGTTCATAACCAGCTCAACATTGAGTGAGCCATTTGTGTTTATGGCCTGTGCATATCTACAAAAATTCTTGGCATTTTGCAGCATTTAGAGAGTTTCTGCAACATACATTTTGCCGCATTCAAGAATTTGTTTTAAGAAGAGCAAAGATTCGAAATTGGCGTATTCGTAATTTTTGGGAAGAAGAGTGCCAGTGCCTCAAAAAGAAGAGCGACCGCACATCCTGTTGTTCTTTAAATTTTGATTTTTTCTCTCGCATTTCAGATTTTTTAATTTCGCATTGAAAAGTCATGGAAAATTGTTCAAAGTAGGTTTATGAAAAGAATTTTTGGGTTTTTTATATTGAAAACTTTCTCGTAATTACGGGTTTTTCACGTTTCGCAAAATATTATCTCGTCGCCGGGCTAATGGAAAATTTCAAGTTTTATTGGCAAATTTCGTAACCGTCGTTATATTTCAAGGTTTAAAATTTTCATCGTTGCCCTCGCTTCGCAATTTCGCCGTTTTAGCACTTCCTCTCTAACAAGCTAAAAATAAATAAATAAATAATAGTAATTAAATTTCTCGAAGCTCTTCACGCCGGCCCTCATGGCCTCACCCAACACACAACCAACACACAAATACTTCTCACAATCCTAGCTCACAATCCTCTCCACTAATTCCTGCCCCCTCCCTTACGCTCTACTCACAGCTCCATACCCCATGGCCTACTCCCTACAACCCACTCTACACTCGACCACACCCTCCCTAAACCATGCTACCCTCCCCCTTACGGCTCCCCCTCTCCCTTGGCCTTCGGCCCTTTCCCCTACGCCCCCTCACAACACTCGATACCCTACCCCCTCTCCCTTGAGCCACGCTGCCTTACCCATGGCACCCTCCCTACGCACCTAGCCCCCGCTATCTGTTACCCTACGCTCCACCCCCTTCACTCCCCGTGGCCTCACGACACCCCCCTAATAGCGACTTCCTCTCCCTCACGGCGGCCCCCTTGCACCGAACACCTATTCGCCTTCCCCTACCCCCTCCTACCCACCCTCCCACAACGCTCCTCATCCTTATCATCCGCCCTCCCTCTCGCAATACGCAGCTCGTCCCCTTTCCACCCACCATTTACAGTTAATATCCCACCCATAAATCCCCTTCCCATTATTACAATCCCTCCCCAATTTTTTTAATTAATTCCAAATAATTAATTAAAAAAAAAAAAACAGCAGAGAGAGAGGAAGAAAGGAAGTAAATAGCACAAAGAGAGGAAGAGAAAATGAAAAATAGGAAACGAAGAAAATGAGATATGAGGAAATGATAAATACATAGTGAAAAGAGAAGTTTTGCATTATGATTTGTGGCATTGATAGAAGGGTGATTTTCTGCAAGAGATTTACATGTGAAGACGAATGTAAAACAACCCTTGCACGAAGAAAATCAGCCGCTCAACAACTTCTTTGCATCACAGCTTTTGCTGCACATTTTTGCAGAAATATTGTATTGAGCTGACATTGCATTGCTTCTTCATTCATAGTTGCAATCAGTATTTGAGTTGTTGGAAAAATTGTTGATTGTCCTCCATAATTTGAGGAGCACATTTTTTACTTTGAGATTTCCATAGTTGGAAGTTCTTTGGAGTCATTTGTATTTGTTTGAAAGAAAGTTGAATCACATTGTAAACGGGTGCATTTCGGTTGAAGCCAACACCCTTTATTTTTTGAGCCTAAGTTGTTGAAAATGGCTAAAATAAATGAGGCATTAGAGTTTTTGAATAAACTCATTCAGGAATTAGAGTTGTTGAATAACCTCATTCATTCCAATGTTGATGATATGATAAAAATGAGCAAGAATTCTCTTTGTAACATTCAAAGTTGTTTGCAAGATGCATAAGAAAGGATTGAGTTTTTGCAATTGGAATCTCAGCTCCAACAAGATGAACTTCAGCAAAAGAGTCACCATTCTAAACATGTTTCTGTTCAGAAGATTGTGAAAGACTCCCATCAGCGGCAAGTCAATAAAGATGCGGTTGATTTCCATTCAGTTCCTTGTACAAGAGCATATTTACATGTAGATGCAGCAGCTCAGCCTGCACTTCTCAAGCCCATCATCAGACCTTGGGAAGAGCTTGTCCACAACAAGCACTGAAATGGTCTTGGATATGACAAGGATGTGTCCTTTCATATTCTAGACCACACCAAGCCCATCATATTTCAAAGTGCCAGAATCCTGTATGACAGTTCACCTGCAGCTGTTCTAGGTCTTGTTCCGCTTCCAAAACAACAGAAACAGATTGTAAAATGCCAACACTGTGATCGAGTTGGCCATATGAAATATCACTGTTTTGATCTTCATCCATGCAAGCACTGTAGTCGGCACACCCATTCTTCAGACAGATGATTTAGAAACAAGCCTCCTGCAAGAACAAAGATTCATCTTGGATGGATTGCTTCTTGGCAATGGGCATCAAAAGCCAAGAAGATGTTTACGACACATGTCAGAACTTGTTCACGGATACAGAGAAAACTTGCAGTTGAGTTTTCACCATCATCTCACCTTGTCCCTGACAGGGGGGGAAATGGTGGTCATCTACAAGCTTCAACGTCAGATCAAGCGAGCCTGAGCCACAATATCTCATTCCATGTTCAAAGTTGTAGCCAGAGACACAGCAATTCAAGCGAGCCTAAGCCACAATTCATCATTCTAGATTCAGAGTTGTAGCCAGAGATACGGATGCCCATGAGCATGCCTTTGGTTGGTGGAAAACCTTAAATCGTCATATTTAGTTGGTGGACAGCCTTAAACCATCATAGGTTGTAGACCTCCCTTCTTTTAGGTTGAAGGTCTCCCTTTCATATATGAGGGACACTTCCTCTAGCAGAAGCCTCTACCTTCTGCCGCCTTTGGTTTAGTTCCGTGAAATGCTTCACACTCAGTTGTTGTTGGTTTGGTAATCCTAAACCATCACAGGTTGCATCTCCCTTTCTTTAGGTTGAAGGTCTCCCTTTTTTATGAGGAGCATTTTCTATGCTTTTACCTTCTCTTTCTAGTTTTGGAAGAGTTCCGAGAACTGCAACAAGTTTTGCGTTCCAGTGTTGGTGGTCATCCTTAAACCACCTCTTTTTTCCAACATTTCAGAGAGTTGATTCAGCCCAAGTGCTGCCATGTATACTTTGCAGATTTGTATTACAACTCTCTTCTTGGCCTCACACATACCCCTTCGGATTAAGGGGGGGAATCTTGGAACACTTAATCCTCCATGGGTAGGTGTGGAATGCGAAAAGTCACAATGGAGTCCAAGTGACCTTGGAATGTGAAACCAAGAGTCACACCATTGTACTATAAATGTACATCATGTATAATGGAAAAATAAGAAAGCTACACGCTTATACTTCTATTGTGTGTTGTGTTTCTTGTTGTGTGTGTTTATCTTTCTCATACACCATGTGTGTGTTTAACATAAACCATGAGTGGTCAGTAATCGCACACGATATAAATCACGCCGATGAAAAAGAAGCATTAAGTAACCAACATAGCGAACACACACATAGGAATTTTCCTCCTCTCCGCAATTAAAATTCGCGTATGAGTGAAGAACCCAAATCCTTGAGAAGGCTAAGAGGTGATATCCTAGAGTATTCTCCTGTTAAACAAGTTTAAATACGAAAAGTCATATTACAATTAGAAGCTTCTAGGCGTTTCTTACAAAGTGTCATAAGCTCTTCTAGGACTACATCTCTGGAAAAATGCATAATGTCAGGAACTCAAACAAAGATTTCTTCTGGAACGCAAGGTTCCAGTTCTTCTAGTTCCTTTTCCTTTGCATCAGGATCCAATTCTACTTCTACTCTTTTATTTGGGTCCATTTACTCATCCTTCACCCCTCACCAATCGAATACTAACCCTACAGATGCCATCCGACAATATGGAATTTTCTAGTTCGAAGAAGATCATAATACTTCCCCGTGGTATGTGCCATGCCATTTAAATTTGGCACCTGCTAATGCACGACTTCCTAAATTTAATTATCACCTACCCAAGTTTTCTGTCGATGGTACCATTACCACTAATGAACACCTCATTTATTTTTCTAACACCTTCATAATATGGGCATAAATGAAAATGATACTTGTATGAGGTTGTTTGTCAATTCCCTTGAAGGGAAAGTAGTAGATGATTTCTTTGAACTTCCACCTAAGGGATTTTAAACTTGGGAAGAGTTATGTTACTAGTTTAAGTCAATGTATCATCATCCAAAGAATATGATTGACCTACTTTTTTATTATAATATTGTTTCCTCTTCTAAAAGGAAAAAAATAATTTATCTTTTAATCTCCATTTCACGAAACTTTACAATAAGATTCCATATGTCATTTTCCCGCAAAACCAAGTAGAAATGATGCATTATTATAGTGCACTTCCCCCTCCAAACTGTCAGTGCCTTCAAGGAGAAGAAAAATACTAGTTTTCAGTCCTCTCTTCAAATATATCTTGAATATGAAGAGAAACTCCTTAGGAATCGAGTCCCGCTATAAAACTAGACTAATAAACCAGATATGACTTCCATATTTCAACTCATGCAGGATATGAGTATTATATTCATCACTTTTTAAAGAATACTCAATGCCCCATCTTCCTTTTATCCTTCATCTCTTACTCATGTTAACACAACTCAATATCCATACCAACCTAATACTTTTTTTTCTCACCCATGGTGTCACTTTTGTAAGGAGTATCATGACATGAAGACTTGTCAAATTCAGAAATTGGCTAGAGATAAAATTTTAGGTAAAAATCTTGACGATATTGTCGCTAACCTTGATTGGGATGATGAAGAATATGTCTTGGCCTTTGAATCCAGAAATGGCTATAAGGCCCACACTAACAAGGAATAATCACTTAACAATTTTATGGAAAAAGGACCTCCGATCCTGTTTCCCAATCCTCGCCTGTAAATACTTTTGCTTCCACTCAAAATGTACATTCTCTTCCTTCTTCCTTATCCAACTCCTCAATATTTAATATTCTAACCCAAATGGCCAGTATTAAGGCCGATTATTTGTTACTTGACATGTACACTATTCCTGAACAACAAAGGAAACTAAAGGGTTTTCTTGAAGGGAAAATTTCCTCTTCCATTAATAATCTAAATATTCAGTCTAAAAAGTTCTATCAAGAAAAAACCCTAGTTGTAAACAATCTTTCTCCTTCAACTTCATTTTGAACCTTACCATTTTATGTATCTATGAAAATTCATGATAAAATTGCACATTGTTGTCTAAAAGGTGGGGGTTTTGGACCTAATGTCATGCCCAAGATCATTATGGAAGAGCTTGGATTGAAATGTACCGATGATAACCCGAGGAAGATAGTAGGATACAATAACTCATTTAAAGAGTTAGTTGGACTAAATAAGACGTCACCTTGGTGGTATATGCCCATCCAAAAATTAGGAACACATAACATTGAAGTAATGGATATGCCAATCTTGAACTATTAAATCATTTTGGGAAGGGATTGACAAGTCTGTACATGTGGGTACCTATGTTTAGATGGGACACATATGACCATTCCTAAAAATTCCAAAAAAATCATATTTTATAAAGAACACTTGATCTCCCCTTTTATCGAAGTTCTACCTTAGCATCATGTCAATTACGTTGAAGTTTAAATGGGTGTCTATTCTCTTTTCACAGAAAAATACTCTCTCCTACCAAGTAAACCTTTATTAGATGATCAACCTTGGCATTTTCATTTTGATGACACTTCATCTCATGAAGGAAATGATGTCAGTATCCTTTTATACTCACCCCAAGGTAAAGTGCATCAGTTTGATTTTAGACTTGAATTTTACTATACAAAAAACATTATCGAGTTTGAAACTCTTCTCCTTGGGATTGACCAAGCCTTAAAACTAGGGTGAAATTCTTTGACTACTTTCATCGATTCTAATCTTGTCGTTAAACTAATAAAAAAAATATGTTCTCCTAATAACAAGCTAATCAAATGTTACACCCAACTATCATAGGAGAAGATCTCTCTTTTGATTTCCTCCAATATTACTCATGTATGAAGAGGCCTTAATGCTTTAACATTTCGTTTTGATGTTTATGATTCTAGTCCTTCTCACTAAGTTTTACCTGATAGGCATGATTTCCTATTTAAGTCTTTATATAGAAATCTCCTTCTAAATAATGAGGAAAATTAGAAACTTTTCTCAGATGATGAAAGAATTTGTGCCTTCACACAATATCAACCAATAAATGATTAACACATTATTTCACTAAAGGATAACAAGTATCCTTTTGGATTAACTCCACTTTAAAATTCCTTCTCCCCCAATGATGTCCCTTCCTTGAATGCAAGAAAGAAGAAGGATCGAAAAGGAAGGTATAAGAGACTATATCAGTAAACATCAGGACCCCAGATGATCCAAAAATTACAAATAGGGGGCCATTTTACTCAAGAATAGAAGGATAAATTCATTTCCTTATTCAAGGAATTCTCCGATGTCTTTTCCTAGTCATACAAATACCTTCGCAGCTTCGATCCTGGAGTTATTCAACATGCCATACCTATCAAACCAGATTCCAATCGATTCAAGGAAAGACAAATACCAGTAAATTCAGCTCACGAAGCCATAATTAGAAAAGAAATGGACAAGCTTCTACATTCTCAAATCATCTTTCCAGTTAAATATTCTGAGTGGGTGGCTAACTTGGTTCCCATTAGGAAAAATAATGGTGATATACTTCTTTGTGTTGATTACCATTCTCTAAACAAAGCAAGTATTAAAGATAACTTCCCCTTGCCTAAAATGGACCATATTCTACAACAAGTGGCAGGTTCTCAAATGATGTCTCTTCTTAATGGATTCTCTGGTTACAACTAGATCTGAGTCAAGAAGATGGACAAATAAAAAACCACCTTTATGTTAGTTTTTGTAGAAAAATATGGTGTTCTAGTCTCGACCTTGGTTAGAGAGTCTACGAAACACTAGATCTCCAGATACAAGAAATAATTTTTGGAAAATCCACCTAAAACAACTGAATTAATTTAATTAGTTAGTAATTGATTTTTTCCTAAGTCTAACTTAGGTAAAATGATTAATTAACAACATTTAATTGAGAAATGTGATATTTCTATAGAAACTCACATGGATCGACTTAGAAATGGTGTCAGCCATCGATAAGGACTTAATCATGGCTGTTGATGATCCAAAAAGAGATTATAAGAGGAGGTTGATGGGGTTGGAGATAGACACACTTGAGGTCGAGTTCCTTTTCAGAGATAAAATTTCCCAGTTGTGGTGATTCAACAGAGGAGAATTTGAGCCAGAGAGGGGACTCAAAGACAGTGATGAGTAGATATAGTGAGTTTGGAGGAATCCTTTCATGTTTTGAGAGTCAAAAAATGAAGGGACACATTTCTAGAGAGGTTGCGTAGGCTCTTGCTTAGAGCCTACACAAATAGCTTAAGAGGGATATCAATTTTGCTGAGAGGAAGGGTCATTCAGTTTTAGTTAATCCGAAAAATATCTAGGAGGCTAAGAGAGTCACTTCCAGGGGCAGAGTCAGGCAGGATGTCAACCTTCCAGCAGTTCCGGGGCATAACGAGTAGATCCTGCGCAATCACTGTACAAAGGCTCATGTAGAGGCTGTATAAGCATCAAGTTTTTCCGGTTTTCGAAGTTGGGACAAACGTGGTGTTGAGGTAATTGCCTCACAAACATTTTAGCCACATTATTTTGCTAATTAGATAGTCAGTTGGGCATCCAAATATTGTAATTATAATTTCACTGCTACATAATAATAAAACCCTCATCTGTTGCATTGGTTTTCTTGCATTGGGTTTTTTCGACGACACTTGTCAAAAAATAACCGTGTCATTTTTTTAATTTTGTGTGTGTTATCATTTCTTAGTTTCTAGTTGATTTCCTCAACATATTTATTTGTGAAGAAATTGCAGTGTGATTAATTCATTGTTTTCCATAGAAAATAAACTGCTTAATAATTACCAATTAGAAGGATTAATTCTAGTCGCTGCATTTCAAGCGAATTTTTACACTTTACCGCCCGATGGGTCACCTTTACTTATGAGTGTATGCCTTTTGGTCTTATCAATGCAAGTGCCATTTTCAAAAGGGATATGCAATTAGCTTTTGATGATTTAATCGGCGATATCATATATATTTACCTTGATGACATGAAAATGTGTTCAAAACGTCGTGAAGATCACTTTCAACACATAAGGAAAGTTTTTGCTAGATGCAGGAGGTTTGGAATCTTAATAAATCCAAAAAACTCTACCTTTGGAGGTTTGGCATCTCATTAAATCCTTTTTTTTTGTTTTGTCTTTGGAATTATTGTTGGAAAAGTCGGGCCACATTGTTTATGAGATAAGCATCAATATCGATCCGGATAGAGTAGAAGCAATAGAAAACCTTCATCCTACTTTTAAGAAAGAAATTTAAGCTTTTATGGGTAAAGTGAATTTCCTTCGAATCTTTATTAATGATTTTTCCAAAATTACAAAACCCATTCATAATGTAACAAAGTAGGATCACATTTTCAAATGGGATGATTCCACTTAATGAGATTTCCTTGCCATCAATGAAGCCATTAATTCCACTCATGTACTGGAAAAAAATGACTTCAACAAATAATTATGCATCTATGCCAATTCAACCGAGGAATCTACTTCTGGAATCTTTATGCAAAAAAATGATTAGAACATTGATCAACCTATTGTGTTTATGAATCAAAGCTTGTTTAATAATGAATTCAAGTATTCTTTTCTTGAAAAGCATGATTTTTCTCTAATAAAGTCAATTCAAAAGTTTCACCATTATATTTTAGGAAAACACAAAGAATTAAAATTCCCATTACCTGTTGTTAAATTTTTACTATCACAAACTTATCTCTCAGGTAAGTTGGCACATTGGTTGGCTAAAATCTAGGAGCATGACCTATCTATCACAACCACAAAAATAATTAATAGACATGACTTGGCCCAACATCCCCAACCAAATGATCTAACCGATGATGATGAATCATTGTCTGCTTTATTTTTAATTGACAAGAAACAAATCCAACTTGCAAATGACCCATGGTATGAGGACCTAATTTTCTATCTTCAAAACTAAAATCTAGGAGCATGACCTATCTATCACAGCCACAAAAACAATTAATATACATGACTTGGCCTAACATCCCCAACCAAATGATCTAACCGATGATGATGAATCATTGTCTGCTTTATTTTTAATTAACAAGAAACAAATCCAACTTGCAAATGACCCATGGTATGAGGACCTAATTTTCTATCTTCAAAACTAGAAATGTCCTGAACACCTAAACCAAACCTAGTATAAACATCTACGCTTGGAATCTTATAAATATATAATCAAGAGCACTACCATTTATTATATATCTTATGATGTTCTATTACTACGATGTGTTGGTGATTAGTTTGTAGCCAAAATCCTGGCAGTTTCTCATGGTTCCACTTTTGGAGGTTTTCACATCGATGGTCATTTTGCATCAAATTATACTACTTTTAAGATCCTAAGGTTTGTTTTTTACTGGCCTATGATCTTCATAGATTTTTATAAATACGTTAGGAGCTGCAAATAATTCCAACAATTTGCTAAAAAATAAAAGTTTCACACAATGCCCTTCTGCTCGGTTATCCCTGAGTTCCCATTCGCCAAGTAGGGTTTAGATTTCATTGGTTTGATCAATCTCCCTTCTTAATTCGATCATATTTTAATACTTAATACTATCGATTAATTTAGTAAATGAGCATAAGTTGTGCCTTTAAAAAATTCTCATGATGAAAAGGTCATTGACTTCTTGGAGAATAATATTTTTTGTCATTTTGGGCTCACTTTAGAGCTAATGTCAGACAATGGACCTGCCTTCATCTCTGCAAAATTTACCTTATTCTGCAATTAGTACAATGTCAAACACTCTACTTATTCTACTTACTACCCACAAGGAAATGGACTGGCCGAGTACACTCATAAAATCCTTATTCGAATTTTGAAGAAGCTCATTAATGACAAGCCTCGTATCTAGCATAATATGTTGAAATTTGTGCTATTGGAAGATCGTACTACCATAAATCCATTACTGGTACTTCACCTTTTTAGCTTGTTTATGGGAAGGATGCAATATTTCCATTTGAATTAAAATTACTATCCCTTCGCCTCACTATACAGGCAAAAGAACTTACTTCAAACAATGTCCCACAAAGAGTTTTGGCCTTCCCAACCCTTGAAGAACAACAAAATCATTCCTTAGAAAATGTTAAACACAATATGAAAACTATAAAAATGTATTTTGATAAAATAAAAAAATGTCAATTTCGATGTGAATCAAAAGGTCCTCCTCTTGGACTTTGCTTACACTAAGAAAGGAAAACATAATAAATTTTAGAAATTTTGGATTGGCCCTTTCAATTTTTCTGTAGTTGTTGACCAAACACTTATTTTCTTAAAGATATGAATGATCGCCTTCTCCCTTACACCAAAAATGGCTCCCACCTGAAGCAATTTGTGGAAACTAAACTTGGTTAGATCACCATCACTCACCTAATTTTTTTTTACATATTACTTTTATTTTATTTGTCTATTTCAGTCTTAGTTTTTATGTTTTCTTTTTGGTTTGTATTTCATGATACTTTATTGTTTATAATAATTTTTTTTCTTTATTTTATTGTTGATTTCTACTGCTTGTTCACTATGATAACAAGTAACTTTATTCAGCAACAATATCCTTCAACAATTATATTTCAAGGAGAGTGTGCTTCTCTGACATCTTAGTAAGTTTATTTAGCAGCAATATCCTTCAACAATTATATTTCAAGGAGAGTATGTTTCTCTGACATCTTATGCACTGTATTTTTCAAAACCTCTTGCAACAAGGTATTTTATAGGAAACCAAACACCCTCCCTCCTTATCAATACAAGGACAAGCCTTAATATGTAAAAATTTATCACTATTTGCAAAAAATCACTTCAAATCATGCCTTCTTGGTCCCTCTTCTCACTGCCCTTGCTTCTTGTCCCCTTGACAACCCACAATCTACTATTTATAGATAAAATTTTCATGATTCTAACTAGATATATTGTGCTCTTACTTGCTCCATCACGTCACCATGTGGAGTCACCAATGTTGATGTCTATTAATGTTAACAAATCTCCGCAAACGATACAGTTACCCTAAACGAACACTCTCCTAAAAACTTATAATTTTAATTGGCCTAGTAAGTGGGACCTCTACTTTATATTTTTGTGAAGAATCTAAAGTTAATGTGTATGCCAAAAATCGTCGCTACAAATATATTACTCATGGGTCTATTACATAATGAAAACGGGGGAAACCTCCCTTGCCTTACATTGGATGTTGCCTTACAATAGTGGGGGTGCCTTTAAAATTAATGGTTTTATGTGTTTCTCACCACATTTTTGGTTGATTATATTGTGTATATGACCTTTATTTGAGAATGAGTTTGTAAAGTTACATGTTTGGCATAAATAAAAATAATTATAAAAGGTTGAAAATTTGAGGCATTGTAGGACTTAAAGGTTCGAACATACACATTTATCAGATTGGTTATAAGAGCTCATATGATATGATGATGGTAATAGGAATTGTATATGTTTTGGGACACATTTATGGTTGTTCACATTATAGATACGAGATTGGTTGTTGACATTATAGATACGAGATACACCGATGGGGCGTTTTTAAAATTAATTGTTAAATAGTTTATCGTCGCGTTATGATTAGTTGTTCTACATATATGTTATATATGTGAGGGAAAATTTGTAACATTACACATTTGGTACAAATTGAGTCATCATAAATCTTCAAAGCATTGAAAACATAATGGGTTGTATTAATTTAAATATGGATACACACATTTCTGTGATCAATTATAAGGTTTGTAGTGTATGATGTTTTCAACATAGTAAATGTTCCAAACGTTTGATGCTACTAAGGTTGTCATAACAATTAGAATATAGTGAAACAACCTAAGCACTAGAAATTGATAGTTGAGTGCCGAGGAGTTGATTGTTGTTTGGTTTGGCGTTGTGGGTGGTTAATGTGGTGGTAGGATCCGTAGGATTTGGCATATGGCTCAAAATTTGGCAACGCTCAAATACAAATTACAATAAATGTTGATTTTTGACTCAACATATTAATTCAATGAATGTGGCATGATGTCTTGTCCGGGTCTAGTTGTTCTTTCTAACATCAGTATGATGTTGTTGTTGTCCATCGGTCTCCCACACTGCTAACTCAAACTATCTCCCCTCTTTATGTGTAGAGAGCCGTGTCATTGTATTCAATAGTTGTGTATGATTTATGTGTCATGTTATCCCCCCACTCTGCCTTTACTCCTAAATTTATTAAATTTTACCTTGACCTTCACCACCTTTCTTGTTAGTGAACCCTGGTATTGCACCAAGAGTGCTGCAACTCCCAGGGGCTGCCCTACTTTATTTTATCAACCCGAGGTTCGTACAAACTTGGAGGTGACAATGCTATATAAACAACAGATGAATTTTGGTCATGTCATCCTCTTCTGCTTTACGAAAGGGTGTTATCTCTTAAACTATGATAAGAACTGGAAAGTAAATTGTTGGAAGGAAATGAAAGAAAGGAAACTAACTTAAATTGTAGAAAGGAAATGACAAAAATCAAAATAATTTAATTTGCAGAAAGGAAATGATGGAAATCATGCTAATTTAATTTTCAGAAAGGAAATATGAAAATGAAACTAATTTAACTTGCAGAAAGGAAATGGCAGAAGGGAAACTAATTTAAATTGCACTTAACTTGGCCAATAGGCTAAACACACCCTGCTCTATCTATCATGCTCCTATCTATGCAACTATTCATGACCTAATACTAATTTGAAGAGGTGTTTCTTGCAGTTTGGAGAAGAAAGGGGTAAAGGTGCTAATGGAGGGCTTAACCACATGAAACAAGGCTCAGGGGTGTGAAAAAGGGGTTTAAAAATTTATTAAAACTTTTAATATCTCAAAAATGATTTGGAGTGGGAGGTTTTGAAAAGTGAGGTGGCGGGATTTCGATGGAGGGACGGAAGTGCGATATGCGATATCGCAATATCGCAAGGTTGGAAGAGAAGCAACAATGCAGTTGGGAGGAAAGTGCGAAATGCGAAATGCGATGGGTGATGTAGCAGCGGAGTACAACAATATCGCAATCAGGGTTTGGAGGTGGAAAGTATTAACGGGAACCAATAGAAAATGAGATTTGCGATTTGCGGCAAGTATTTAAAGTAAAAAGGGAAAAGGTTGTGAAATGTGATGGGTGACGTGGAAGAGTGCTACAGTAATGTCACAATCGACAGTTGGGAGTAGTAAGTGTTGAGGAAGCGGGAGCGAAATGAGATATTCGATGGGGATAGAAACTGTGAAATGCGATTTGCGATAGGGATGACGTGGCAGAGTGGTATAGTAATGTCGCAATCGGCGGTTGGGAGCGGTAAGTGTGAAAAAAGACCAAGTGTATCAAGGACTCGTGATTTGCGATAGACTGAAGTACGGTAGCGGAATTTTCGAGGAGCAAGGGAGGAGGTCGAATTAGAATGCATTTGTAAGTGTCTTTGGGAATGAGGAGGGCGACGATTGCAAAGAAGAGGAAAAGGAGGGAATGGAGGGCATAACAACAATGCTCAGGTTGTGAATACAAAGACCGAAAAGAAAGCGGGAAGGCACCATGGAGCTGCTCTGGGGCTTCAACACTAATTCTTGCAATCAACCCTGCTAACTTATGCACAAAGAAAGAGAAAAATGTGTGAAAATACAGTACAAAAGGAAGGATGAAAATGGTAATGCACTCTACTCTAATTTGAGAGGCAGCGAATCATAAACAGAAAGAATTTTTGGTCTACGGGAAGGTGTACCCTCCTCGATCTCTATTGACATAGATGAGAGGGGAAGGATGCCTCACAATTTTATGGAGTTCATCAACTATTCTACAACGCAGATAAGCAAATTAAATCTACAACAACAAACTATAATAGAAATGAAAATATCAGAAATAAAACTAGATAAATGACAGAAAGAAAAGAATAAAAACAACAGAGAAGTTGAGGGACATGGGTTGGGCCCTAACCCACGAGCTCGACTCTCTGGAACTAAATCAGTAAAATGGAGTCCGTCTGCTCATTTCAGGAAGAGAATAGCCTCGTTACATTTCTGAAATTTTAATCACTGAGAACAATAATAAAAATCTTAATAGCTTGTAGCAAAAGTTTTGAATGGAATCAAATCCCTTCCTAGCTCTAGCTCTACTCTATTTATTCTACAAGGAAACTACCAACATCTCCCTAGAAAATAGTGATTGAGTCCATTTTGACTCCAAGTAAACCATAGCTTGAGTGCGTACATCCTCAGTTTGCTTGGCCGTCTTTGATAGTTAAGGAGGGTGGAAAAATCCCTTGAATCTCTCCAATATTTCTCCATAATTTCCTGACATTATGCTAATTTATTCTTCAATTTTGATCTTCGAGTGGCAGGGAGCAAGTACCTAAATTATCTCCTTCTCAAAATCTGCATAATTTGCCCAATATTCTCACAATATTCTATAAAAATAACCAATATTAGGCACAAATATGCAATTACCTTTAAACCTTCCTAAGAACATATTAAAGCATAAGAAAACATTATTAAGTGTAGAAGGAGAGATTTAATATATCTTTTATGTGCATAAGGAAGGTTAGATGGGCCTAAGAAAGGTTAGATGGGCCTTATTTTATGTATAATTTAGAGGCCCATCATCACCCCCCTACTGAAACTGTTGCTCATCCTATGAGCATCGAATCCATCCTCCCTGTTTTCTGGTTCTTCCTGCATGTTGGTTTTTATTTATTTATTTATTTTATTTTTATTTTTTGTTTATTGGCCCATGCGTTGCTCCTCATGCTAATCTTCTTGCATTTCTGCTTGTGGGTGTTGCATGTAGGTCCTCGTATGCCTTAAGGAAATTTGTATTTTGCATGCCAAGAGGTGGTGGATCCACATTTTATTTAATTTTTTTCTATTTTGTTCTCTTTTTTGTTCTTTTTTTTCATCTCTTTTTTTTTTTATTGCATGCAAAATAAAGTCAGAGTTATTTTTCTGTTAACTAAGTTCACCCTTGGTTACCCCTTGGCACTCCTTGTCTTCCATTGCAATGAAATACTTACTACCCACTTTCTCAAGTCCTTTTTACTTTTGTCATGTTCCTCTACTTGGTGGAAAAAGTGAGGCTAGTCGCTAGATAAGGCTGAGGTTGCTCTACTACTGATTTTGGCTAAATAAAAAATCGTTCCTTCTCATACTTTTTAATTTTTTATTAAGCTAAAATAGATTTGAAGAACGGGTTAGATGATTGCATACCTGAGCCTTACCATTGATTTTTTTTTGTAGGTGATATTGAAGATGCTGTTGAAGCTGCTACTGAAGCTACATGTGGTGATCTGCTTGAAGTCCTTTTGGAGCATCTGACCACATGAGGAGGAAGACTAAGTTTGAATACCTTTGACTAAAGTGTTGAACAAATTTTATTTTTGTGCCAACTTGCTGTTTTCTGCTTGTAAAGGTTGGAGAACACCTGTATTCATTAGAGAGAGATACATGGAAAAATGTTTTTTTGTTTTGTTTTGTTTTGTTAAGGCCTACTAGCTACCTTAATGAGGTTTTCAACTGGTAGGTATTCCTAGGTGCCTAAAAGGGTTTTTTACCTAGGATCTTTTATTTTTATCTTCATTTTTTTCTTTTTTTTCAACCCAATGACCGCCTCATAGAGGTTTTCAATTAGTCAACCAATCTCAAATGCCTCAAAAGAGGTTTTCACCCGAGATTTTATTCTTTCCCTTTTTTTTTTCACTTTCCTACTCTACTTGAAAAAAGAAAACCTTTTTCAAGTATAGGAATACTTCCAATGGAGCCATGTACACATCAAGATGACAGATAAAATCATGTGCACACTTGGAATACATGATTTTACATGTACCTGAATACGAGAGATGAATTGCTTTGACTGGGATTGTATCAAGTACTATTGGAGAAGAGTGTGTTGCTGCAACTTAATGATTGTTTGGAACCATATGTAAATATAGTTGTGATGCCCTCGGTCCACTTGCTGAGTTGGATTACCTTGGATGTCCTCATCTATTATGACATTCAAATCTTCATCTTTTTGTTGATTTTTCTCTTGAACACATGGAGGAAATGTTGGTAAACATGAGGAAGCTTTCTCAACATCTGATTTTGATGCTGACTCTTTATTAAGTGCAGCCCTTGATCTTTTGATCTCGTCATTTGGATCGTCTTCTTCTTGATGTTTTCCTTCAATGACATTAAGAAAATCTCTTCTTTGCAATACCTTTCTTGAACTAAGATGAAGACCATCTAGATCAAGAGGAGATGTTTGGAATTGTTGTAGTACCTCAGCACTGTAAGTGAGCTGAGATACTTCATTGTATGGGTTTGGAAATGGTGGTACAGGTAGTTGAGTGGGGGTAGATATATGAGATGGATGTGGTTGAGGTTGTGGTTGTGGTGGAGGTAGATGGTAGGGATATCATGGAGTTGGGTATGGAGGATATGGAGGGAAATATTGAGGATATTGTGGATTTTCCCAATAAGGTCCTTGCCAACCATGTTGCCAATATTGGTTTTGGGGTTGAGATGGCCAAGTTTGCCGAGGAGGGAGTGTGTCCCAATTAGTTTGAGATGGATGTGAATAAGCTTGAAATTTTGAAGTGGGTCCTTGCATCATATCAAGTTGACTAGGCTGCCAGGGTCTCCTTGGAGCTACATAACATAGCTTCTTTGGTGATTTCATTGCTCCATTGTCTTCCTAGTAAACTTCTTTAAACCTGGGGAATGATGGAAAACATTTAGTAGCATATGATTCTGCATGGATAAAAAAATTATCAGCATCTTCTTTTTGATCATTTTGCATTCTTAACATTTCTACTTGTTCACTTAGATTTCTAAGAATTTTAGTTTTAAAGTTGTCAAGCAAATTTCCAAGTTCATCTTGCCTGACCAATGTTGAGGCAGATTTACTTACTCTTTCCCTTCCTCTTGATATGCGCTTGCATGTTTCACAAATTTATTCAAATGACAATTGGTATACATCTCCTCCACTCATGAGATTAAGGATATCAATCCACTCGTCTCTATTTTTTCTAAGTAAGACGGGTTTTAGTGCGTCAAATCCTAAATGATGCAATTTTTCCCTCTTAACATTAAACATGAACCTATCTATGAGATCCTCATGGCTCTCATCCTCTTTTTGATTCATTCTAAAAATTTCTTCTTTCAGATCATGGTTTTTATATTTTCCTAGAAATATCTTTTGCATATCATTCCATGATCTTATTGAATTAGTACCTAAACTCATGAACCATTTAAGAGCTTTATCCTTCAATGTTGCAGGAAACAATCTCAGTATTTGAGTGTGTGATAAGTAGCCATAAGATCTACAAAGTATCTCAAATTCAAAGAGAAATGTTTCCGGATCCTTTGTCCTCATACCATGGAAGTTGGGAATGAAAGATGGAGGGATGTTCTTCATATGACACTGATGTCCATATCTTGAATGGGAAACCCAATAAGATCTTCTTCATTGTCATCATATCCATCCATCTCTTCTAGCTTCAAAAGTGTATGGTGATGTGGTTCTTACTGCACCACGTGGTCAAGTGGGGGGGTTGGTATTAGAGAAGTATTTTTAAAATTTTTATGAGTATCCCTACTCCTATGAGGCATGAAAATCAGATTTTTTTGTATTTTTCAATATTTCAGAAATAGCATGAAAAAGGAAAGTAGAAAATAATTCTAAAACAAAATAAAAGCATCTATTAGACACCTCCCCGACAATGGCACCAAAAAGTGGTGAGCCTTGGTATTGCACCAAGAGTGCTGCAACTCCCAGGGGCTTCCCTACCTTACTTTATCAACCCGGGGATCATAAAAAATTGGAGGTGAGAGTGCTATATGCACAACAGATGCATTTTTATCATGTCATACTCTTCTGCTTTACGAAAGGGTAAAATATCTTAAACTATGATAAGAACTAGAAAGTAAATTGTTGGAAGGAAATGAAAGAAAGGAAACTAACTTAAATTGCAGAAAGGAAATGATGAAAATGAAACTAATTTAATTTGAATAAAGGAAATGAAGGAAAAGAAACTAATTTAATTCGCAGAAAGGAAATGACGGAAATTAAACTAATTTAATTTATAGAAAGGAAATAGCAGAAGGGAAACTAATTTAAATTTCACTTAACTTGGCCAATCGGCTGAATAGACCCTACTCTATCTATCATGCTCCTATCTATGCATCTATTCATGACCTAATTCTAATTTGAAGAGGTGTTGCTTGGAGTTTGGAGAAGAAAGGGGTAAATGTGCTAATGGAGGGCTTAACCACATGAAACAAGGCTTAGGGGAGTGAAAAGGGGGTTTAAAACTTTATTAAAACTTTTAATATCGCAAAAATTCTTTGGAGTGGGAGGCTTTGAAAAGTGCGATGGCGGAATTTCGATGAAGGGGTGGAAGTGCGATATGCGATATCACAATATCCCAAGGTTGGCAGAGAAGCAGTAGTGCAGTCGGGAGGAAAGTGCTAAGTGCGAAATGCGATATGGCCGAAATTGCGAAATGCGATGGGTGACGTGGCAGCAGAGTATGGCAATATCACAATCGAGGTTCAGAGGCGTAAAGTATTAACGGGAACCAATAGAAAATGCGATTTGCGATTTGCGGCGTCTTTAAAGGAAAAATGGAAAAGGTTGCGAAATGCAATGGGTGACGTGGTGGAGTGCTACAGTAATGTCGCAATCGACAGTTGGGAGCGGTAAGTGTTAACGAAGCAGCAGAGAAATGCAAAATGTGATTTGCGATAGGGATGACGTGGCTAAGTGCTACAATAATGTCACACTCGGCGGTTGGGAGTGATAAGTGTAAATGAAGACCAAGTGGAACAAGGATTTGCGATTTGTGATAGGGCGAAGTACGGTAGCAGGAGTTTCGAGGAGCATCGTTGAAGGTTGAATTCTAATGCATTTGTAAGTGTTTTTGTGAATGAGAAGAGCGTCGATTGCAAATAAGAGGAAAAGGAGGGAATGGAGGGTGTAACAACAATGCTCGGGTTGTGAAGACCGAGATGGAAAATCAAGTGGGAAGGTACCACAGAGCCACTTTTGGGATTTAAGACTAATTCTTGCAATCAACCCTACTAATTTATGCACAAAGAAACAAACAATTGCGTGAAAATACAATACAAAATGAAGGCTGGAAATGGTAATGCACTCTACTCTAATTTGAGAAGCAATGAATCATAAACATAAAGAATTTTTGGTCTGCGGGAAGGTCTACCCTCCTCGAGCTCTATCGAGAGATATGAGACGAGAAGGCTGCCTCACAATTTTATGGAGTTCATCAACTATTCTATAGTGCAGATAAGAATATTAAATCTACAACAACAAACTATAACAACAATTAAAAGTTCATAAATAAAACTAGCTAAATGATAGAAAGAAAATAATGAAAAAAGCATAGAAGCTGAGGCACATGGGTTGGGTCCTCACCCACGAGCCCAACTCTCCGGAACTAAATTAGTAAAATGGAGTCTGTCTTCTCATTTCAGGAAGAGAATAGCCTCATTACATTTCTTAAAGTTTAATCACTGAGTACAATAATAAAAATATTAATAGCTTGCAGGAAAAGTTCTGAATGGAATCGAATCCATTCCTAGCTCTAGCTCTGCTCTATTTATTCTATAGGGAAACTACCAACAACTCCCTAGAAAATAGTGATTGAGTCCATTTTGACTCCAAGTAAACCATAGATTGAGTGCACTTCGTCCTCAGTTTGCTTGGCTTCCTTTGATAGTTAAGGAGGGTGGACAAACCCCTCGAATCTCTCCAAGATTTCTCCATAATTTCCTGACATTGTGCTCATTTATTCTTCAATCTTGATCTTCGAGTGGCAGGGAGAAAGTCCCTAAATTACCTCTTTCTCCAAATTTGCATAATCTGCCCAATATTCTCACAATATTCTAAAAAAGTAACCAATATTAGGCACAAATATGAAATTACCTTTAAACCTTCCTAAGAAAATATTAAAGTGTAAGAAAACATTATTAAGTGTAGAAGGAGAGATTTAATATATATTTTATGTGCATAAGGAAGGTTAGATGGGCCTTATTTTATGTCTAATTTAGAGGACCATCACTTGTCTATCTCTCAAGCCATCAAATGTTGGTAATTCCCCGCCATTCATGCATTATGTGAATTAAAACTCAAGAGAGTAATGGTGGTGGCTTTGTAAGTAGTTTCTGAATTTTTCTTTGGATCGAGGCTCATCAGTTCATCTAGAGAAATTTGGGGAAAAAAATTGTTTAACATCCATTTTGGACAAAGTCTCTCCTCCTAGCCTTGCTAATTTCATAGGTATGTTTCGACATAATTTTTCTTATGATGTGCTTTATGATTGTTTGTGTCTACTCCTTAAATTTTCTCCTCCTTACCTTTCAGTTTTGGTAACTTGAAATGGCCTGGCTTGTGACTTGTTGCTCTTTAATTTCTCCTTTCCAACACATGTTTGTTGTTTTGGGTCTAAAACGGTTTTGGAAATGAAAAATTTTGTTTTTCCACCTTCTATGTGGTTGCATCGCACCATAGGTAAAATCCTTCAGGGGCCTCCTCGGTCACATAGTCCCGACATTTTACCAAGGTCACCAGTATAATTGAAGAATTATAATTTTTTGTTTTGACCCAAAAATAAATGTATTTTTCATTTGAATTACATTATGAAATGGGCCATCATGTGTTGAATTACTCCTACAATTTTATCTCCTTAATATTTCCCTAATATTTCACTCGCCTTATCAATTATAATTAATTATGGAGGGTAATTTTTTATGGTCAATTGTTAAAATATAAACACTTATTTGTCCATGGGAGCCTTTGAGGCTTTTCGTCTCAAGAAAAAAACCATTGGGCATTGTCGGTGTTCAAATGAACAATTATTGTTAATCCCTTGTTGAGATTTCCATAACTGTCATTCAAGACTGGTTTTGGTTATTCGTTCATACTTGGTTACACATGGGCCATTGAAAATTTACACAAAAAATAATAAAAAGAGAGAAGTCTCTTCTCATAACTTGTCCATGCTTTGATTCTCTATCTTCTCATTCATTAACATGAAACTTAAAAATAAAACAATATAACGCATTCCAAACTCGATTGTTTCATATACATATACATATATATATATATATATATATATATATATATATATATCTCGCGGTCTTTAAATCCCTTACACTTGAGATTTTGTCTCCTTCTGCCTCACACACATATAAGCTATGTTCTTCTTCATGTTTTCATATTAATTTTAACTTGCATTGCAACAAACAGAACAATACGAGCGTGGTTCACTTGGGTTTGATTCCTGTTATGGTCATTTTTCTCTAACACATGCATAACATAAGTTCAGTTTCATAAGATTGAACCTATTGATTGGTTTTCAATTCTATTGGTGCTATTTTCTGAAATAAAATTTGAATGATATTGTTGTTTATCAGTTAATCATGTTGACCTTCCCATTCACCTCCCCCTCCCCTCTTTGTTATTTATGCCTTTGTTTGTTTTTCACTCAAACAATTAACCAATTCTTCAAAGAAAAATGCCCAATTTTTATTGCCTGTGAAATCAATTATTACCATTTTCTCCAACATGAGATTTTTCAATAGGAATAGAGGTAGGGGAAAAGGTAGAGGGTGACCCAATATAAGCCTAAATTTGGCTATAATGGGGTACACAATACTAAGTGTTTCAATCCATTTTTATGCATACTCAGAGGAAATCAAACTATTGGTACATGTTGGCATGGTTAACCTTCTAGACCATCCCATTCCCCAACCAACTGCCCAATCACCACAACCCTCTAATACTTGTCCACCAAATGAAGGCATCTCTATACCACTACATTCATCTACTCCTCTGGTTCCCCCAAAAAACAATGTCTTGCAGAACCCCATACTTGGACAAACCCTTCATTCTTTCCAATGTTGGCCTCCTACTCCACTGCCTCCTCCTCAGGCACATGTTTCTCATTTATAGCCTGTAGCCTCATGCATTTTTCACTCACCTCATGCTGCAACTCAGTCCTCAATTTATTTTAGTCAACATATTCCATTAATTGAAGATACCTCTAGATGACCTTATGTACCCGTTAACATGGGGGCTTCACTCAATGAACCTTTGACATATCACATGTGTTCATGGAATACACAACAATACCCTTGATTTGACTACATATTGGAAAACACCTCTAAAAATAACATTATTTAACCCCCTACCAATACAAACCCAACACACCTTCCCAATTTAAGAAACACCTACTTTCTCTATATATTGTAGGTATCTATTTTTTCATTAACTTTGAGATACATTTTTTATACCTACTGATATAAAAACCCTTTACCCCCTATTATATGATCAATATATTATGTCATGTTTTCCTCAATATATATCTCGTAATATGAGTGCACGCGATATGTTATTGCTCCCCCAGTAAAGCCCTTATTCTTGTTAATCAGTCTCTAAAACATCCACATCCTCCCCAACCTGTCCCAAGCATCAAAAGCAAAATGAACAAGTCACCTTGTCTGATTCTTTGCATGGGTCCTCACACTCTCTCACTTCTCGTCTGTGCTTGGAGGAGTATTAGTCGGACTCAGCTCATCCACACATACATGGATACTGATTTATGGGTGTTTATAGTTTATTTTTGATATGTTTATGGATACTCTTTGGTTTCTTTTCTATTGTCAGATACACTTTAGAAGGTGACATTTCTTCAAATTTTCTCATGTGGATGTTCATGACACTCATTTTGACGTGTGATATGAGTTTATACATTATAAATTGCATGTTGTTATCACTCCACTAGATCTCTAAGGATGAGAAAGAGTCCAAACATAGGTAACCACAGACCAATATTTTAGCTTGGTAGCTAGCCTTATAAAACCGGAGAGGGCTCTCTCCACAAAATCACAGCCAAGAGGGTTGGATGAATTAGGGTTTTAGGCTAGGTATGAGTACAGGGGTTTGTTTGTTTGTTTGAATTGGTTTGTTGGATGGGTGAATTAGGTTAAAGAGGCTAGGTCAGCACAAATAAGATTAGGGTTGCAGAGATTCAATGGGGCAAGGTAGGTAAGAAGGCTAACACTTTAGGGTATCAAGGTGAGATGGATCAGACTGATGAGGAGCTAGAAAGATCAAGGAAAAACACTTATTCTTTCTAAACTGAAGAAAATGAACAAATTATAAAGATTTTCCCAAAACAGAGCATGAGAGATGTATTATGCTTATCAAATTGAAAATAAACATATAATAGAGATGAAATGGAACATGAAGACAAAACATTCATACATATGTGACATAAGAAGAAACTATGCTACAGGTATCCCAAAGAAATAGTTGCAACTCTTTCATTAATTTCCTACCAAATACTGATTACACTAGAGTCTCTGATCAATGAAACAACATCCAACCTCTAAAATGGGTAAAAAATTACAAGATATAGACCTCAAAACAACTTCTCCCAACCTCAGGGGTCGAATCCATGAGTGGAGGAGAAGTTCCACCAAAAACTGAACTAAAACCTAGAGTGTAGGGAGGTCAAACTTATTCATCCCTAACTTAAGTGAACTGATTCATTACACCTCATGAATAATTTTTACCTAATGTATTTACCCTAGGTAAGTGTAAAAAAATCAATATTACATTTACATCGTTGAATTACATTGGTAAAACTTCATTTTCCCAAGTGAAACTGGAAAAAAGTGAGAAATTTGGAAATATCAGCAAACTGAGAAAATTTGTCAAAAGTGCAGCGCCAAGGTCAAAAGCGCAGTGCCAACATTAACTCCAATTTTGAGGAGGTTATAGGTGTCCAAATTGATCTCATGAAGCTCATTGGAAAGCCTATCTAATCTAGTTTCTAGATCTGTGCTTAATTTCCAAAATGGTGTTGATTTGAACCTCCAAAACTTCATTCTCCCAAGACTGGTAAAAAGCGCAGCGCTAGGAAGCCATAAGCGCAACGCCTATTTGCAGGCCACTTTTGGAGTTTTGAGCTTGCAATTTGATTTTTATTGAAGTAGTGTTTTTCCCTATTCCTCAATATGTCTTTATCCTTCTTTTCTTGCTCCAGGAGCTTCTCAAGATGTTGGTTGGGCCTGTCAAGCCAATGCTCCCGGTTCTCATTGACCATGATAGAAAAATGTTCATTTAAAGTAAGAATCAAGGTAACCTACATACTCAAAACAATTGACAGTCATAGGAGAGGTCATCAATTCATTTGTGTTGGTGGCCTCCAACCTTAGGATTATTCCTCCTTTGTGAGACCTTCTCTGTTCTTTATCCTCCTCTCTTTGTCTACCCTCCTCTTCCATATAGTCTCTGTCTTCCTCCATAGTGTTTGGTGGCCAAGAAACCCTGGGGATAAGATGGATGGAATGGGAAGTGAAAATAGGTCTAGGGAATAGGGATAAGTTTATGAAAATTTAGGGAGATGGGGGGAGGGATTATGGAACTTTGGGAGGTGATAGGAGGTTGAAATGTGAAGGGAGTGGGAAATGATAGTGTAGGGGTAGGGATAGGGTTTTTAGATATGTGGGAAGGAAATGCAGGGTATTAAAGAATCAAATTTTTGGATTGGGAAAAAAACTAGGGTTTTCTCACTAGACCAAATGCTAATTTCACTTAGAATAAAAAACACTATGAAATCATTGTTTAGGAGTGCAAGGAGGCAACAAATTTGGTGTACTTACTTGCAAGAGTGTGCAAGAGTCATTTGTTGAAGTTTTTGAAGAGTTTGGTTGAGTTTTGGTGCTTTTTTGGGAAATTTTGGAAAAATCGCAACACCCTTCAGTAAAAAATGCAACACACTTGGCCAAAAGCGCAACGCTTGTACAAAAAGCGTAGCGCCGCCCTCCAGAAATGTAGCGCCAACTTGTAGACCACTTTTTGAGGCCTTCTCGAACACCAAAGTGAGCTCATGATAACTTGTTGGAAAGATATATCTGTTGGCCACACAATGGACCTATCAAGCACTAAAAATGATCAAGTATAGCCCCTCAAAAATCAATTCTCCCAAGACTGGTCAAAAAGTGCAGAACGGGGGTGCAAAAATGCAGTGTGCTTTTGCAGGTAACGTTTGGAGGCCTTCCTCACCTCCAAATTGAGATCATGATAGCTCGTTTGAAAGATATTCCATTCTAGTTGGCATTTGACTTATCAAAACAGTCATTTGGACACTAAATCTAGGAGAAAAAATTATTTCCCAAGGTCACTCCAGAAGTGCAGCAACTCTCCTGTAACAACAATATTTTTAGCATCCCTCCCAAACCACAACACCTGTGTAAAAACTGAAGGAGGTTTTTGTTCCTTGGCCTATGATGGAGAAAAAAATCTTTTAATTTTATAAAACTTATCTATGTTTGGACGGAAACATACTTTGAAGCGAAATTGTCCCTATGTGTGGAAAATGATATGTCGCTTGGAATGATTTCTTGAAAAGGATGGAGACGTGATGTTTATGAGCTGGAATGGAATCATACTTACTGATATGACCTCCCTTATGCCTCCTTTGTTCAGATTTCTCTGATTCCATAGCAAACCCTAGCTCGATGGGAGAGGAAATTAGGGTTTAGTGCTTGTGGAAAATGATGATTTTGAGGGATAGGAGTGATGGGAAGTGTTTGGGAGCATTGATGCCTTTTGGAACTTTGACTAATTTGGCTGATGGAACCTTGAGTATGCAACTACCTTGGAACCATGAGAACTTATTACATATTGAAAAACATAAAATTACATATTTGAATTGAAATTAAATTTACAAATCAACTTTACATAGTAAAATGTATTTATTGTCACTTTCTTACTTGATGGTCTTTTATGCATGCAGATGGTAGTTTTATTGGACCTTGGAAACCCTAATAACCTAATGAAACCTTGAAAAACCCTAAAAGACCTAATGAGACCTTGAAAGAATGAATTTAAAGATGACATCGCTGATATTGACTTTTTGGATGGTGTACAGTTAGCAAGGTATGAAACTATGCCATAAAGTAATCAAATTTGAGGAAGAGTGATCTTTTTTGGACTAGGGCTACCATCAATGACTAAAATTTTGCATGACCTAGTGGAATGATAGAAAATTTCTGAGTGGGACCCTTAAGTGATATGAAAAGAGGATTTTTGATCATTGATGGCAAGATGCAAATACTGACACTAACACATGCAACATTTTATATATATTTGATGTGGGCTCATGGAGGAACCAAGAGTATAAGGAGAAACAAGGAGTGGAAACGGGCATTATGGATTAATGATGCAATGATTTTGGTTTTGTTTTTTCAAAATGTAGTAAACATTGGATGACGTGACATATTTTTGGATGATTGCATGTGTGTATGTTAATTTGTTTTATCATCATGGTTATATGAAAGACATCAGGTTACATAGTTGCTAGTTTTAAAACATACAAAAAATAAATAGGGGTCCCACCTACTAGAGTCAAAATAAATAAATAAATAAAAGGTTTTATTGGTTGGCCTTTAGAACATTCCTTCTCCTATTTTCTAATCGATCAGATTAGAAAATGAACTAAAAATAATTTACTAATTAAGACAACTACCCAAACTGTTTTGGAGCCCTTTGAAAGGAGGAGGAATATATGAAGGTAGGAGAAAAAACTATGAAGAGAGGTATGCTACAACATTTTTGGGTTGTCTTTTTTAATTTTCTATCAACCAGAGAGCTTATCTTAAGGGTGACAATAGTTGAATTTTATAAATGATTTTCGAAGGTATCTTATGTTTTTCTGATTATTTCCTTATTATTTTAAAGGCCTGGTTTTTAATGACCAGTGCTAATAGTCATCTTTATGCAAAAAGTAACGTAACTAGACTTCATAATTTTCTTAAAGGATCATTATGCCACTATATAAATTCTTTTTCTTGGCTATTGTATATTATTTTGTACATTGTAGTAGTTTGAATTTGAAAATGGTCAAGGGTCTTCGCAGAGACATGTTGTTAAGAAACCAACTGTACTTTTTTCATTTAATAAAACCAACCTATATTTTTGCAATCTTTTATTGTGTATACCTCTTAATTCTTGTCATATCTTTATATTAACAGTTTTGACAACTTATGATCTACAAAATTTAAGGTCTTTGACCCAAAGTTCTAATTAGCCCATTGTTATTTGAATATGATTTCCACTCTCAGTTTTTGTTTGTCATTTGTTTCACGGTGAATATCATATTTCAGATGTATATAATTATTTTCCTTTTCATTTACTTGTCATTCATGTAAGATAAACTTTATAAAAAAAAAACGTTTATTCCTTAGCTATACATTCCGGGAAATCTGTCTCACTATCTTGTCGGGATAACAATATTCGAGTAGTTGATTAGTTTAAGTTTAATTAAATTAAATCAAAACCATCAACACAGTCCATGTACATTTGGAGGGTTGTTAGGTGACTGTCAAAAGAGCACTAAGTCCAACACTTGTGAAGGAAAATAAGTTTGGTATAAGGGAAGGGTGTATTGGCCTAAGGAAGGTGTATTGGCCTAAGGTTAGTATAAGTGGGTCAACAACCTAGCCCTAGTTCACTAAGTTGTAGATGGTTTATTTAGTGAGAAGAAGGGAAAAATACAAGCCCTAGACTTTCCATCATTGTAGTAGCAGAAGAAGGTAGAAGTGGGCAAACCAAATAGATGTTCAAAAATGAAGTTGTGAACAATTGATCAAAGACCCTATGATCTAGTGACCTTGAAGGACACAAAATAAACTAGAGGGAATATTTTCTTGAAGCCAAGTTTTGTGGCCTAGAGGAGTAGAGCTCACTGATAGTGGTAGGTTTTAGGAGCTATAGATTGGGAAGCGAAAGGACCAACATATGTGTTCAAGGAACATGGACTGAAAGGACCGTGTGTGGCCACCATTAGCATGTAGGTCAAGTGTTGTCTTATTTAGGGTAGATTGGTGGTCAAAGTGACTAGCATCATGCCCTAGTTGTATTCTTGTATTAGGTTGATTGTATGAGGCCCATGATCCCTCGTACTTTTATTGAAATCCCTCAATTTATGACACTTTTATTAAAATATTTGTCTATATATATATAATTTAACTCTCTATATTTATATTTTATATATTAATTGCCTATATATATATTTTATATTTAACTAATTTTTTTGGTGTTTTTTTAATGCTTCTGATAATTCGCCCTTTATGGAATACATTTTTTAATTATTTGACTATTTTTTCTTTAAGTATATTTTATCTACTAGAATATGATAATTTGTCCTTTACGGAATACATTTTCTAAATATTTAACTATTGTTTATTTAAGTATATTTTAACTATTTAATTGTTTTGTATTTAACTATAAATTTATATTTTTGGCAAGAATTCGATAATTTGTCCTTTATGGAATACATTTTTTAACTATTTAACTATTTTATATTTAGCTATACATTTTATATTTAACTATTTTTTTTGGTGTTTTTTTGAGGCATATTTATTAATGTGAAATGGCTCTGCACTTTTAATTTATATTTTCCAATAATATCAAGATTTATATTAATAACTTTTTGATATTCTAATTCATGGCAAAGCTTATTTTTCAGTCCATCGGCCCATTAATGCGCCGAGGGATGAAATCCCCACCGTCAGATTAAAGCAGTGCATTCGGCGCATTAATGGGCCGATAGACTGAAAAATAAGCTTTGCCCTAATTCATATGGGTAGGATAGGTATTTCACGAATACCCAAATTAATTATAAAACATTTCACCAATACCCAAATTAATAATAAAATATTTCAAAGATACTAAAATTAAACAATTTAAAGTTATTTAGGGCAATTACCTCTTTTTAAATTTAAAGGATTTTGATTGGTTTACATATTATGACATAGAAATTACGTGAAAATTTCATGGACACTCCTAAGTCGAAATTTCCTGTAATGTAAGGGTTGTTCCAAGCCTAGTAAGACAACTGTAGACCTGAAACATAGACTTAGTCCTTGTTCTAGGTTATAATGACATAAAAGAATGGTCAAAGATGAGATCTAGCCTATGGGAAGGTTTCCAAGTAATTTGATGCCAGGGAAGATTGCTGCTAGGATGGAAAAGGATTTCCTAAAGGGCTCAAGACAACATATCTACAAGCCCTAGTTTAGGATAACTCTAGTACATGATCAGTGCAAAGATACATGCCTAAAGTGTGCATCATACCACTGTAGAAGAGGAAGGGCCAAGTCCCTTAGATTGGGAATTTATCCTAGCAAATAAGACTGCAGACCCTAAGGTGGAGAGGAAGGGTATTTGTGGGATAGAAGATCCAAAAGGTGGCCTTACCCTGAGAAGAAATATGAGACAAAAGTAGGAGGGTTGGATCTGTTATGAAGAGGAGCAAGAGTTGAGATATTTTGGAAGGTTGTTCATGGGTTTGAAAAACATATTTGAAGAAGCCTAAATTTGTGCAATTTGAGGAGTCAAATTGCATAATAGAGGGAAAAATATATGGCCTATATCAATCAAGATTCTAACTAAATATGGGTAGATCTAAAAGCCCTAAAGAGAGTGACAAGAAAAGTTGATTTTTCACAAGGTTAGGGCTGTTTTGGTAGCCCTAGGATTACTTCTGAAGTGACAAGAAGAATAACAGGTGGGACAGATATGGTTGGACAATCCATGAAAATTTGGAGGTTTGTTAGGTGACTGTAAAAAATCCCTAAGTCTAGCACTTTTGAAGGACAACAAGTTTGGCAAAAGGGTAGGTGTATTGGGCCTAAGGATGTACAGAATTTGAAGGACTAAGTAGTAGTCAAGTGGGCCAAACAACTAGCCCTATTTCACTGTGTTTCAAAGGGTTGATTTGGTGAGAAGAAGTGCAAGCTCCAAGCCCTAGAATTGCCATCATTGTAGTAGCAAAATAAGGTAGAAGTGGGTAGAAAAAAGAGTTGTTCACAAATGGAGTTGTGAACAACTGATCGAAGACCCTATGAGTTGGTGACCCTGAAGGACAAAGGAGAAACTAGAGGGAAGATTGATTTGGAGCCAAGTTTAGTGACCTAATGGAGCATAACTCATTGATAGAGGAAGATTGAGAAGATTCATATTGGGAAGCGAAAGGACTAACATATGGTATCTGGACACTTGTACTAAAAGGGATGCATGTGAACACCATCAACAAGTAGGTCAAGTGTTGTCTTGTTAAGGGTAGATTGGTGGAAAAAGTCACTGACACTAAGCCCTAGTTGTATTATTGTATCATATTCATTGTATGAGGCCATGATCCATGGTATGTGATCCCTAAGACTATTTTATTATAGTTTTTAATATAACAAAAAAGGATTTGAAAAAGTAGATATTATAAGACCCAAACCATATTCTCATATGACATAGAAAAATCAACACTCCACACTCAAAGTCAACATAGGAAAAAGCATCAAATCTAGTCAAACTGTTCGGCCCTTGAAATTTCGGGCCTTCTTGAAATCTTGATTCTGAAATTTCGGACCTACAACTAGATCAAAATTTCAGCCTTTCCTTAGATATTCTTCCACATGTGCAAGCTCTTCATTTCCTTCTTCTTCGCCCTTTTTCTTTTTTCATTATTTAGGTGCAAACAATATGATTGATGATAATGATCGAATGTGCTCCAAAGTGATTGAAATGTCCTCTAGATATATCTATCCATGAGGTCAAATAGGTGGCTCTTGGAGAGTCCATTTGTATATTTTGGTGGACTTTGACTCTATAAAAATTCAAAATTCTTTTTCTTAAAATGTCCAAATAGAACATAGCTCAAGTACATTTTATTTGACTCAAAATAATTTCTTTTTGACTCTTATAAGCATGAAGAACATACTTTGACTACATATATATCAATGATAAAAATGATGTTTTATTACATTATGAAGATCAACATTAATTACATTATACAATAAATGGTTGTAAAAGGATTAGCCAACCAACAACCTAAAATGCCAAAATAATGAGGAGAAAGGCCAAAAATATGACTGGTACAAAAACATCATCACTGTGAGAGGAGGACTTGGAAATGATTTCGTACAAATAAAAGAGATCACCGAAAAAGGGAATGCCCCTCTTGTCTCCACCATTAAGAAGGAAGTATAGGAGAAAAATGATTTGCAAATCAAAACATAGGAATAGTTGGAGCAACTATGATAGCTGGTCGAGTCCACCAGAACTATGATTCCACAACCAATGACAACAAACCCCACCATTTTCAGGCGACGAGATGATCCTAGGTACCAGAATATTGGCTGACACAATCTCAACCTTCTTCTGCATTTGGGAAGCATCATGCAATATCCATTCCTCCAATGGCAATACATTTTTCAGATACTGGAATTCAGCAGCGTACACAGTCACTGTCCCACATCGATATAATTTTTTCATAGCTACTACAAAGCTTGAGTTAGCTCCAACAAAGTGTCATGCAAGAGTTGCAGTTCCGCACACAATATACCTCAAAAAAATTGGTTCAACTAGCTAGCAACTAGGGAATTTTTTAGGTTGAGTGTGCACAATTTTTCGAGGAGCAACACCAAACAGTAGAGAGGGAGGAGAAACTGAGATAAGCAATAGAATAGGTATACAACTACCTTCATGAAATGAACATTGTCACACCTATGGAAGAGAAGTTTTTAAAGATCAACGACATTGTTCAGGTCCTAGAAGCGAAGTTGGAAGAATCCAACCATAGGTAAACTAGCTAGTCCGCCAGAAGAGCTGCAACAGAGAGAAAAGCGAATGGAGCATCTGATTCATTCGAAAATGTACAAGGAATTAATAGCGAATGCAACAGATTATATGAAGTCAGCCTTGACATATGGAAAAACTTGCAGGACAACGTAGCGCTAAAGGCGTTTGGCACTCAAATTCAGACTGTATAGTAGAGGAGGAAATCAATCTGTAGTAGTGTAACCACTTTGTTACTGCCCGAATGTCGAGTGGGCATGGTAGAGAGTGCAACTACGGAAAACGAAATAAAGACACTAAGGAAAAATCAATAGCAGCTTGCACAAAAATTGGATCAGCTACAAGATGAAGCACATTAGGTTACTGATAACATTGTTGTAGCGCAAAACACAACCAAGCAGTTCTTTGAACAAAATAAGTTCTTATTCTTAACACTGATGCCTGTCGAAGTAGCATAACATGTTCTCAGTTAAGCAGAGGAAGCAAAACAACAATTGGTGACCAAAAAAACCTTTGACCATTTTCTGTCAAAAACCAAGCAAGTAGTCCCTTCACATGGGATCGAGTTAGATCATAGCGGCTTGGGGGCGAGCCAAAAATAATGTTGGAATCCTGTTGGATGAGAGAGTAACAAAAGGGGAAGTCATGCAATTTTTTTAATTTTTAGTAAGTATGGGAATTTTGGCTAAGGGATGAAGGGAATTTTGGCTAGTATGGGAAGACTGTGCAGGATACAACTTAGATCTGTGGAAAATACAGGAAGGACTGCAACAAAAAGAAAAAAAAGCAGTTGCCAAACAGTTAGTTACATCTCATCGATTTTCTGTTAGTTCATCCTGACAGAGTTAGTTGTTGATCTTTGTCTGTTACACGCAGAGCAATGTTGTTAGTAGAAAGTTGTTTAGGAGGTTAACTTGTTATTTTTGTTATTAATAGGATGTTGTAAAATTTGTTCTATTCTTCTGATGGAAGGAATGATGTTACAACAGTAATTGTAATGAGTTGTAATAGTAATTGTAATGAGTTGTAATGATAATTTTATTGTAAGAGAGGATGACACAATGATGGAAAAAGAGTGGATGCTTAAAAACAAACGTATTTTTGTATAATGAATATCTTGCTAGGATGAATAAGATTTGAATTGGTTACTTTCTCGAGAATTTGGATTCTACATCTTTGTTTGCGTAATGGAATGCTACTAAATAATGTTGAAACTATTTCTCTTCTTAGTATTATGTAATTTTTATGCCTTTGAAGTTCTTTGACAAAGTATATCTAGATTGCGATGAATATGGGTATTTTTACTACATAATTGGTTATATTTATGTTGTAGTTTGAATATTAGCGATTGAAGGAAATAACCTAAGTTATATCATCTTTGTCTTCCTCCTTCTCTTGCAAAACCTATACCGGTTCTTCCAATGCCATTATGATGCCTTGGGTGAGACATTACCTACTCACGGGTGTTGAATGTGTCGGTGGTGTTAGTGTCCAACAGTCTCAGTGATCAAATTTACTCTTTTCACTTTTGTTATATGTCTTTGGTCAAATTTTTATATTGTCAAATAAAATTTGGCATCTCTTGATTGTCAAAATGGTCAAGTCATTGTCTAGGTCATTGCTACTTCCTCCACTTGTTCAAGGTCACCATCATCCATCATGGTCATGTCATTTTCCCCCTATCCTAGGTCATCAAAAGAGTCAGTGGGTCATCATCTAGGTCATGGTCTAGGATTCATATTTGATGGTCATCATCATATCAATCATCAAATGCAAGCAAGGAAGTCCTGTCATGCATTTTGGTCGCCATCATCGGAGTTATCAATTAGGGAACATTTTTAAACTTCATTCTATCCTTCAAAAGCTTCAAGAGCTCCTCTCTATCAATTTGAAGAGCTACTATAACCACCAAATCTTCAAATTTTTCTCACTACTGCTCTTCCATCAGTTTGTTGCGTTTTTGCAGGGTGTTGTTGCGCTTTTGTTTTGAAGGCATAAGGAGGAAAGAAAAGGTTCAAAGCTTCATCTCAGTGCTTCAAATATCTTTAATCAAGTAAGTGGCGCGTTCATAAACCCTTGCTTCAGTCAATTTCCTCAGAGAATTGATTAAAACCATTGCCTAGGGTTTTTGCTGCGTTTTTGCCGCATTTTTTAAATTTCATTGTCTTTGGCTTATTTTCAAAATAAATTTCCTATTTTCTAAGCCTACACATCCCAAATATCCCTCATCAGACATTTACCACCATTCCCCGCACTTAAATTCAGTCATTTTATCATTTTCTCTTACTACCCTAGCTAGTTGATGCACTTCTAGACTAGGACTGTATTTTCCTTTTTTCACCCCCTTTCCCTCACTCAAATTGAAGAAATTCACTTTCATTATCTTCCTAAAACACTTCCCTACTCCTCATAATTTTTTTAAATTTTCTCTTGCCTTCCATCCTCTCCATTCCATATTCTCACATTAGGGTAATTTTGAGGTCTAAAATGGGCCTCCTAAGGAAAATGTACAATCAAAATTCACTTTATGAGAACCAATCACATTTTAGGGGGTGACATCATCCCTAATGGTTGAGGTGGCATTGCTTGAGTTAAAGGTACTTACTTGTCACATTCTCAATGTTGGATAAAAAATCATGGTTAACCATGGTAGTGCTCTAAGTACTTTTAAAGTCAAAGTAAAGTACTCATAATAAATGTCATTTCACACTTTTTGAATAAAAATATATTATTGTCATTTTATATTTCTTGAAAGAAAAAATGCAATTTCCTATACATTTATTATATTATATTATATTATTTTTATATAGTATATTAATTACATGTTATTATACAATTTAAATAATATAAATTTTAATTAATAGCATAGAATATAATTAAGAAATTATAAGTTTATATTTATATTTTATGTTAAGTTATTTAAGTACAAAGGACAAATGCATTAGTTGTTCAATGATAATAATTTTTTCTTGAAAAGTTCATTCTTATTTATAGTCACATCAATACAATTTTTTTATTAATTTTATTTTGGTACGAATTGAATTTAACTATGGTTACATGGATTGTGGTGCAAAAAGTGAATTTCAAGCTCATAAATATTATTTTATTGGTTTAGCTATTATTTTATTATTTCCTTAGGAGGCCCATTTTAGACCTCAAAATTCCCCTAATGACTTGTTGCGTTTTCACCCTGTTTTGCAACTCAATTCTCCTTACCTATTCTTGTGTGAAACTAGGGTTTCCTGTCATAAGAAAAGTCAAACATGGCAGAAACCGGTGAAAAGAGGAAATTCAAAGGAAGAGAGATCTCGAGATATGAGCCCATTCATATCAAATAGGTCAATTCATCAGAAATCATTTGAGAAGGCATGTTGCTTGGGGTTTTGTCAAAAGGTGCAATAGTTGGGTACCATCATGATTTAACAGGATAACCTAGACCTACTGGCTGATGCATCACTAGTGGTATGAAAGAAAATCATAAATAAATAAAAAAGGAGACAAAGTTTTGAAATATTGAGTTTTGTGATCATTTGCTGGGGGTTACATTGCACATATGGATAGTTTTTCTTCAAAATAAGTTTATGACCAAATGGAGATGAATTGTACAAAAGTGAAAGAGGTTTTTTTTTCAATCATAGAGAAAAGAAAAAAAATATCCTTTATTTTATGCACAGGTGTTATGATTTGGGAGATATGTAGCAAATTTTGAAGCTTATTTTTCAGAAAATCAAATTCTCCAATTTAACTGTATGTCTTAGTCATTCTTTTGTGGCATGGATTCCAAGAATATGGGAATGAATTTCACAAAACTGAGAGAGTTTGTTCTTAAAAAAAACCTTATCGAAAAAAACCTCTCCTAGTATTGTAAAATTTTTTATGGGTAAAGAGATATTAGTCCATCTTTGACCCCTAATTTTAGAAAAAACGCAAAAATTTGACTACCCTAAAACACAATAAGTACTTGTTAGTTTTCTCAAGAGGTCTAAATGCATAGTTTCAAGCATGTGGAGATAATTTATGGCATAATTATGTCAGAAAAGTACATGGGGACACTTGGAGATTCATAAATTTTGAATAAATGGTAAAAATGTACCAATTTTCACCTTTCTGCCACTTTTTCAGGGCACTTGCTGCGTTTTTGGACAATTTGACTTCAAGCCAAGTTTTGAGGGGTTTCAAGCAGGTGTTTGTAGTACTTTATGACTCCATTTTGTATTATACATCTTCAGATTTCCAACCATACCTTTTGTAGCAAAAAACTCATCTGGAGCAGGGTTTGAAGGTTTTTCATGACACGTGGAGGTCAAAGGTCAACTTGGTCGATGTAAAAGTTGGCTCATGAGTTGTTTGATGATTAATAGGGTTATTAATGTTCATCTTTGTAAATAATCTTATGATTAATGCCTTGAGAGAAAAACTCAACTAGTTATCTAAAAATGGGGGAAGTTGTTTCTAACTTCCCTAGGATTAGGCAATGAGTCATTAGGTTCATTAATTAGTTGCTATGGATCGGGATTCGACCCCTAGAGGTGGAATCTTGATTTATTTTCTATATGTACTCAAAATCAAGTCATTTAGAGGGTTGGATATTTGAAGTTCACACTCTTTTTGCACTAGTGTACTTGACTATTTGCAGAAGTAAATTAGAGGCAGTTGCAGCTATTTTTATGGGATTCTTGTGATGTGGTTAGGGACAATGTTTTTCTCCATTTATCTTATGCTTCTGATGATTAAGTTTTTCAAGCAGCCATCTATGTTCTTCTTGTGTTAATCTCATAAGTTTTAAACATGATACATTACTTCATATGCTATGTTTTATCTTAGATTTTCATATAAATGTGTTTATATCCTAAGTAAATGAATTCATACATGTATGCTCATTTTACTCCTTCTACATGACTTCTTCCTCACCAAACTACAATTACAAACTCAAATTGTGCCACTGACTACACATACCATGCCTCATTTTATGTTTGTAATTGACCTTTTGAAATACCTGGCCTAGTCCCTAAAACCAATGCTTCTTATCCAACAAACCCTAATCAAACCCTACTGAGCTAATAACTAGCCTAAAACCCTTATATTCTCCATTCATTTCCTTTGGCTGTGAGCTTGATATAGAGACAGCCCTCTCTGATTTTGTAGGACTAGATACCAAGTCTAAAGTTGGTCTGTGGTTACCTCTTTGGCTTCCTTTCTTAGCCTTGGGAAAATAAGGAGCCTTAACATTTTGGCATCGTTGCCAGGGAACGAAAGGTTTCATCTTCTCCTGGAAAGATTGTTCAAGTTGCAGATCTGATTGCTGATGGTGGACAATGATCAGACATCGGAAGGTTGAAATAATTCACCTAATGAATCCAACCTGATTAAAAGACTCCATTGGAGGATGAACCTTACCAATAGAAACATGAAAGGAAAATATGGAAAGATCAGGTACTCAAACTTGGAATTTCATACAAGACATCATGTTATTTGTCATAAATTATTTCTTCTCTTTTCTTGAGAACGTCAAGAAGGTTTTCCAATGTATACTATATTTGAGAAAAGATCACAAACCTGCATTTGATTCCTTTCCTTTGAAGATTGTGAATACAAATTCTCCTTACGCTTTTAATCTTGGTTAAGGTCATTCTTCTGAAAATTATGTTGATCATATTCAACTTGATGAGCCTCAAGAGATCCAGAATAATCTTACAGATTTTGTACATATTCCTATACCTTGTAAAATTCCAAATAGATTCAAGCCACTCATCTTACCTCCTATACTCCATGATTTACCTGAAATTTTTTACAAATATCTTCCCAAGTTTCATAGAGAATATGGTAACATCACTGCTGAAAAACACATTCAAATTTTTGAAAATTTTCTCGACCTTTTTGAGGTTGAAGAAGATGATGTCAGTATCTGTATTTTTGCTCTATCTTTGCAAGGCAAAGCCAAGAAATGGTTCAAAAACTTGCCAGCTGCAAGCATTTTTTATTTCCATCAATTTGTGAAAGTATTCCTTGATAAATGGTTGATCAAGAGGAATCATTTTCTAATTTTAGAAGAATATAATCATTTGAAAAGAGAGCCAGGAGAAACAGTTCAACACTTTTAAACTAGGTTTAATCTAGTATACCATTCAATGCTTGTTGATATAAAACTGCTTCTCGGTTTAGCTCTCTTACACTACCCGGATGCCTTTGATCTGGAAATGGAATTTTAATTGAGAGAAAGGAACACTACAACACTTGAATAAATGAAAGACAATGAAATATCTGAGGAAGCTAATTTGCTGGTCAAAAGGTCAAAATTGAAGGAAAAAGAAAGGGTGAACATAGAGAAGGAGTACTTGACAAGTTCAGAAGAGAAACTTGACATTTTGGTAAGCACGATAGAAGAAATGATGCAAAATATCACCATGAGAGATGAATTTGTTGTTCAAAAACACCATGTCCCACTTATTGTAGAAGAAGAAGAGGTTGTTGACCCTAACCCTTTTCCTGCTAATCCCATATCAAAAAAATCTTGTTTTATGTATTCATTTATGGACAGTCATGAAAATGGATTTATAGATCAACTTGTGGAGAAGCAATTTGCTGATCCAATGTGTATGCTTGAAGACATTACTTATATTGATGATTTACCCAAGTATTAGTATGATGATGACTATGTTGTTGAAATCAAGGCTGACTCTTCAAGGAAATCAACGACATGTTTTTGGGAGGAGGAAGTCTAGTTACAGCTGCTCAAATATAGAGCTCAACCTATGCATATTAGCCATGAAAAAAATGAATAAAATGCAGAAAATTTCAAAGCAGGTGAAAGGTCTTTTCCTTTATATTTCACTTCATTTCAATTTCTGAGAGAAAATTTTACCAGAAATAAAAATCAGCAGTCTTTCAGTTTTGATATTGAGCGCGAAGAAGACAATGAACTTCATAATCAAGACTCATTACCTTTGTGTCTCTCTTCATTCAAAAAAATAAGATAAAACTATAAGGTTTCCAAGGAAGAAAATAAGCAAGTTGAAAGCAGTTGGAAACCTTCGCCCCAAATTGTTGAGAATGTTGTTTGTAATATAGAACCTTTTTTCAGTCCACAATCACAGTTACCAAGAAACATTCAGTTTGAAAACGCAGCTGAAAGTCTGGAACATGAAGAGTTTATACAAGACCATGCAGTTTCATCATAATCGATCCACAACATGTTACAACATCTTTATCATATTTGTAATGATCCAGTAGGAAATTATATGGATGATCTCTGTATTCAAAATTCTCATCCTTTAGCTAGTTGTGAGTTTGAAGATAGGGTTGATAACGATTTAGTTTGGCAGCCAGCTTCATTGTCTTGTTCAGCAGGAGTCTCATTACTAATCTCATCCAGAAATTTGCAGTCATATCATGACAATTACAAGTTATAATTGCGTGAGAGCAAGGATGAAAATGAAAGTTTATATTCATGGTATAAAGACCACCTAGAGAAAAATTGTGATATGTTGGATGAGCTAAACTTCAATGCACATTTGTTTGAAGATCCTTTTGCACCATTTTTGGAGTTAATAAGGGGATCCAAATTTTTCAATCCTACTAAATTTGGATTTGTTTTCAAGTTTTTATTGGAGTTGTCATCATGTAGAAGTTCTCTTTTTCTTGTAAACAAGCATATGCAAAGAACCCAATTAGTGGATAAAATGCTTGCATGGTTTCATTGGTTTTTCCATTCTACTTGATTAGGTAATTTATTTATCAGTTAGAGCAGGTAAGGTGTGATGAATAAGCTCAACATTCTGAGCATATTTTTCAGTGCCAGTTTCCAATAGAGTTTGCAGTTGGCAGTCTACATTTCAACTTTCAATTTGATTTGAGTCAGTTTGAGGATTGTAGCTGCAAAGACTCCATTACCCAATGAATAAGGCGACCTGCTCTATGGTGTTTTTGACACATCCTAAAGGAGCCGCCATCCCCATTGGAGCCAATGTCAATGTCCAATAGTCTCAATGATCAAATTTACTATTTTTAGTGTTGTTAGATGTCTTTGGTCAAATTTTATACTGTTAAATAAAATTTGGCATCTATTGATTGTCAAAATGGTCAAGTCATTGTCTAGGTCATTTATACTCCCTCCACTTGTTCAAGTTCACCATCATCCATCATGGTCATGTCATTTTTCCCATGTCCTAGGTCATCAAAAGAGTCAATGGGTCATCATTTAGGTCATGGTCTAGGATTCACATTTGATGGTCATCATCATATTAGTCATCAAGATCAAGCAAGGGAGTCAGGTCATCCATTTTGGTCACCATCATGGGAGTTAGAAATTAGGGAGCATTTTGAAAATTCATTCTATCCTTCCAAAGCCAGATTCCTTTAATTCAAATGTTGCCAAGTCAATTATCGTGTCGTTATGTGTTCAAGAGAATGTTCAACCTCAGTTAATTTTCCCTTGCAAATATTTGTTTTCATTCAAGTTGACCATCCCTGAGTCATCCTTGCAAAAACATTCCTTCAACTTGACATAATAAGTTTTGTGTTGTAGGTCCTCCCGCGACAGGTCACTTCCTATCAACTTCAACTCATTATCTAGGAAGCTTATCCAGAAACCTTATCAGTACCTTGAAATCTACATGCCCTACGATCGATTTCTCGCCTTCAATGACAGTTTTCATCATTAGCCTATGATTGAGCCACTCTATGAGTGTTTTACTGCAGATTATTAATTCACACTTCATAGATTGTACTGAAGTACCTTGAGAGCCATTGTCACTATTTGTGGTTTCTCTTGCACTTGTTAATGGTTTTCATCATTGACTAGTAATGAGGTGGTTTCTACCATGTTCGACTTCGACACATTCAATCACATGGTTAGATTTGTACTAGTTCAAGAGATGGAAATCAAGACCCTGGATCTAGTTTCATCCATCACAAGTGCCAAGAGAGCTAGTTTTTACTCTGAGTATGGGAATGCCTACCTTAGCGATGATTATATATTTGCATTGAATATTCATTGCAGGTTTTCGATCGATGTCTCTGATCCAATCCTTGGTATAATAAATCACTTCCATATTTTAAAGACTTCTCAGACTTTGCACTTTAGGGGGGAATATGTTACACGTCATTTTGTCACCATGACACTTAAAAATCAAAATGCATCTATCACCATCCATACTCATACTCCCTTGCAAGTCAAACATTTATATTCCTTGACCAATACATGAATTTATGGAAAAATGAATCTTTAAACTCTTAAATCTGGCTTGCGCACTTTTTATAATCATTTCATGTGCATGCATTGTTAGTGCTAAGATTCCCTGCATAGTTTTGTGCTCTATTTTCCATTAAAAATTGTGCAATTAACTCAAAGTAAATTAAAAATAAAAGTAAGATCTAGAAGCATAGTTGGGTGCATATATCCCAACTAGAAGCCTCTAAGTCATATCAGTTTGAGCCAAACCCCTCTAATCATGGAGCTAATTCCCTTGGATCATGGAACCCTAATCCCCTCATTTGTGGATCTGAATCCTCCTCCGTTTCTCCTATAAATTGAGCTTAGAATTGAGGGTTAGGGGAGCTCACATATAGTAGTCTTATCCTAGTATTTTTGGATTGGAGGGTTTGTTAACCAAGGAGGAAGATTGGAGGCTTTCAGGAGGAACCTATACGACATCAAGGCTTGGTTGTAAGATTTGTTTATGCTCTCTGATAATACATTTGGATACCTTTTCTCACTGTTTTGTTTTCTTGGAATAGTTAATGATTTGTGTCCATATACTCATTAAAACAATTCAATTTCCTAATCTCTTGATCATTAGGTTAAGTTGGTTTTTAGATTATTATTATGTTGTAGATTCCTTTGATCCTTTGCATGTTTGTGGTTGTAGGTTTCTTCTAAGAATTGAGGAGCTTCATCGGAACAAAGTGCAGGATCTTCATTTGGAATTTCGTTGAAAAGGTAAGAGCATTATCCTCTTCTCCTAGTTTTAGTAATCTGAAAAATTGTTAGCTTAGGGAAAGACATATTCTCATGTTTGTTTGTTTCTAGTTCTCCGTTAGGATTCTAGGGAGATCTCTCTTGTCCGCAAGAGGGATTTATCTGGGTAACAACACCACCACAAGAGGAGATGAATACCAACAAAGACCATTTTTTTATAAAAATATCAACAAGAATGAATTCAGAAGAGGTGCTCCACCAATAAGGCCTTTCACATCTCAGTATCAAAATATATTATTCAGATATTGATTGGCTTGTAATAATTTTGTTCATAAATTGATAAATTATAGATTTTATGTAAGAAATGACTATGTGAGAAAAAGAAACAAAGAATCTTATAAAACCTAAAAGAATGATTTTCTGAATAACAAAACTAAAAGCTTTAATGAATGAGGTGTTAAAAGATAGAGTTATTTTGCGCCCCTATTGAATCACAATGAATGCTACAAGTGAAATAACTATGGGCACAAAGCATGTGATTATGCAAGCTATTGGAAATCAGATTGCTACTGAGAGCGGGGTGAATCAGTAGTGCTAGGGCTTATAAATTAAAAAAAAAAACCTCCACAATGCTAAACAATCATTAAAGCAACATAATACAATAGATATGAAATATGTAAACTGAGCATAAAGTTAGCACATAAATGCCATAATAGATGTCAAGAAAAAAATGCACAAAGAGACAAATTTTTCTATTGGAAACCCTTAAGGGGAGAAAAACCACCCTATTGTTGTTGTGTTGGTCTAAATTTTATAATTAGTCAAGCAAATCTATACACAGGTCAATCAGCCACTACCAGCTAGGAGACACAAACCCAACTATAGTTTATTGGTCACCACCAGCTAGAAGGCCCCAACCTCATCTCACTTATTTGCTAGCCACTACCAACAAGAAGCCATACTCCTGTCTTGGAAAGCCAGTAATTGTCGGATGCCTCAACCTATATGTGGACCTCGTTTCAAAATTTTCAGACCGAGCCCAATGATTTTCTCAGCATGCATGCAACAACAACAACTTAAGTCTGCAAATTAATCTCTAAGAACCATGTTGATCAATGCTACTAGTATACAAGAAGCATCATTATGCACTTTCGCTCTCTCACTCACACTCACACCTCCTCCAATGCTAGCATAATACATTTATAATTTTCTTTCCATCACAACGGACCACATCAAAACATTAATTTCCATATAAAAAATAAAATAAAATAAATTAATCATTAAGCTATCACACCAAATACCTCGGTAACCATTAGGTTCTCACACCAAATACCATGGGAAAAATCCTTGGTAATGTTAGCCAAACACATGAAACCATTCAAACCACATGATGTTGATTTTATAGCATCGGGAAGTGTTCCAAGTCTCATATTTGGTAGAGGCTTGGAAAATAGTTATCCAGAGAACCCATAAATCGTTTGTGGAAATTCCACTCGGATATGGATTTATTAAAATAATTAATTATTTTAATGCATACACTAAGTCTAAACTTAGGGAAATGAAATAATTAAATGGAATTAAATGTATCAGTAAAGAGGGAGGAGAAGCTGGGATAAGCAATAGAATAGGTATACAACTGCCTCCCTGAAATGGATATTGTCACACCTATGGAACATAACTTTTGAAAGATCAACGGGATTGTTCAGGTCCTAGAAGTGAAGTTGGAAGAATCCAACTATAGGTAAATTAGCTATTCCATCAGAAGCATTGCAACAAAGAGAAAAAGTGAATGAAGCATATTTTTCATTTGAAAATGTACAAGGACTTAATACTGAACACAACAAATTGTATGAAGTCAACCTTGACATATGGAACACATTGCAGGACAACGTAGCGCTAAAGGAGTTTGGCACTCAAATTTAGACTGCATAGTAGAGGAGGAAATCAATCTGTAGTAGTCTAACCACTCTATTACTGCCCGAATGTCAAGTAGGTATGGTAGAGACGAGAGTGAAACTCTGGGAAACCAGATTAAGACATTAAGGGAAAATTGATAGCATCTTGCACAAAAATTGGATTAGCTTCTAGATAATGCACATTAGGTTATTGATAACATTGTTGTAGCGTAAAAAACAACCAAGTAGGTCATTGAACAAAATAAGTTCTTATTCTTAACACTGATGCCTTTCGAAGTAGCGGAACATATTCTCAGTCAAGAAGAGGAAGCAAAACAACAACTGGTGACAACAAAAAAAACCTTTGAACATTTTCTATCAAATACGAGGAACGTAGTCCCTTCACATGGCATCGAGTTAGATCAGAGTGGCTTGGGGGCAAGCCAAAAATAATGTTGGAGGCCTGTTGGATCAGAGCTTAACAAAAGGGGAAGTTACACAAAGTTTTGTAATTTTTGGTAAGTATGGGAATTTTGGCCAAGTTGGGAGGCTTTGGCTAAAGGATGGAGGGTATTTTGGCTAAAGTTTGGGAAGATCGCGCGAGATACAACTTAGATCTGCGACAAATACAGGAAGGACTACAACAAAAAGAACAAAAATCAGCTGCCAAGCAGTTAGTTACATCTCGTCGATTTTTTGTTAGTTCATCCTCACAAAGTTAATTGTTGATATTTGTCTGTTACGCACATATCAATGTTGTAAGTAGAAATTTGTTTAGGAGGTTAACTTGTTATTTTTTTTATTGATAGGATGTTGTTAAAAAATTTCTATTCTTCTGATGGAAGGAATGTTGTTACAACGACAATTGTAATGAGTGGTAATAGTAATTGTTATTGTAAAAAAGGATGAGATAATGATGGAAAAAGAGAGGATGATTAAAAACAAACATATTGGTGTATACTGAATATCTTGCTAGGATGAATAAAATTTGAATTGGTTAGTTTCTAAAAAAATTGGATTCTACATCTTTGTTTGTGTAATGGAACGCTACTAAATAATGTTGAAACATATTTCTCTTCTCAGTAATATGTAATTTGTATGCCTTTGAAGTTCTTTGAAAAAGTATATCTAGATTGCGATGAATATGGGTATTTTTACTATGTAATTGGTTATATTTCTATTTTAGTTTGAATCTTAGTGGTTGAAGGAAATAACCTAATTTTTATCATCTTTGTCTCCCCCCTTCTCTTGCAAAACCTATACTGGTTCTTCCAATGCCATTATGATGCCTCGGGTGGAACATTACCTACTCGTGGGTGTCGAATGTATCAGTGATGTTAGTGTCCAATAGTCTTAGCGATCAAATTTACTCTTTTCAGTGTTGTTAGATGTCTTTGTTCAATTTTTTATATTGTCAAATAAAATTTGGCATCTCTTGATTGTCAAAATGGTCATGTCATTATCTAGGTCATTTCTACTCCCTCCACTTGTTCAAGGTCACCATCATCCATCATGTTCATGTCATTTTTCCCCTATCCTAGGTCATAAAAAGATTCAGCAGGTCATCATCTAGGTCATGGTCTAGGATTCACATTTGATGGTCATCATCATATCAGTCATCAAATGCAAGTAAGTGAGTCGTGTCATCCATTTTGGTCACCATAATCGGAGTTAGAAATTAGGGAACATTTTGAAACTTCATTCTATCCTTCCAAAGCATCAAGAGCTCCTCTCTATCAATTTGAAGAGCTACCATAGCCACCAAATCTTCGAATTTTTCTCACTACTGCTCTTCCATCAGTTTGTTGTGTTTTTGCAGAGTGTTGTTGCGATTTTATTTTTTTGAAGGCATAAGGAGGAAAGAATAGGTCCAAAGCTTCATATAAGTGCTTAAAAAATATTTAATCAAGTAAATGAAGCCTTCATAAACCCTTTCTTCAGTCAATTTCCTGAGAGAATTGATTAAAATCATTGCCTAGGGTTTCTGCTGTGTTTTTGTCGCATTTTTGAAATTTCATTGTATTTGGCTTATTTTCAAAAGAAATTTCCTATTTTCTAAGCCTACACATCCCAAATATCCCTCATTAGATATTTACCACCATTCCCCACACTTAAATTCAGTCATTTTATCATTTTCTCTTACTACCCTAGCTAGTTGATGCGCTTCTAGAATAGGACTGTGTTTTCATTTTTTCACCCCCTTTCCCTCACTCAAATTGAAGAAATTAACTTTTATTATCTCCCTAAAACACTTCCCTACTCCCCATAAATTTTTCAGATTTTTTCTTGCCCTCCATCCCCTCCATTCCATACTCTCAACTTGCTGCGTTTTCACCCTCGTTTTATAGCTCAATTCCCCTTACCTATTCTTGTGTGAAAATAGGGTTTCCTGTCATAAGAAAAGTAAAACATGGCAGAAACCAGTGAAAAGAGGAAATTCAAAGGAGGAGATATCTCAAGATATGCACCCATTCATCTCAAAGAGGTCAATTCATCAAAAAATCCTTTGAGCAGGCATGTTGCCTAGTGTTTTGTCAAAGGTGCAAGAGGTGGGCTACCATCATGATTTAACAGAATAACCTAGACCTATTGGCTGATGTATCACTGGTGGTATGAAATCAAATCATAAATCAAAGAAAAAGGAAACAAAATTTTGAAAATTTGAGTTTTGTGATCATTTGCTAGGGTTTACATTGCACATAGGGATAGTTTTTCTTCAATATAAGTTTCTCACAAAATGGAGATGAATTGTACAAAAGTGAAAGAGGTTTTTGTCAATCATAGACTAAAGAACAAAAATGTCATTTATTTTATGCATAGGTGTTATGATCTGGAGATATGCAACAAATTTTGAAACCTATTTTTCAGAAAATCAAATTCTCCAATTTAATTGCATGTCTAAGCCATTCTTTTGTGGCATGGATTCCAAGAATATGGGAATGAATTTCACAAAACTGAGAGACAATGTTCTTCAAAAAAACCTTATCGAAAAAAACCTTTCCCAGTATTGTAAAATTTTTTATGGGTAAAGAGATATTAGTCCATCTTTGACCCCTATTTTTACAAAAAATGCAAAAATTTGACTACCCAGAAACACAAGAAGTAGTTGTTGCGCTTTTTCTCAAGAGTTATAAATGCATAATTTTAAGCATTTGGAGATAATTTATGGCATAATTATGTCACAAAATTACATGGGGACACTTGGAGATTCATAAATTTTGAGTAAATTATCAAAAAGTGCCAATTTTTCACCTTTCTGCCACTTTTTCAGGGCACTTGTTGCGTTTTTGGAAAATTTGACTTCAAGCCAAGTTTTGAGGGGTTTCAAGCAGGTTTTTGCAGTAATTTATGACTCCATTGTGTATTATACATATTCATCTTTCCAACCATACCTTTGGTAGCGAAAACCTCATCCGGGAAGGCCTCCAAATCATCTTCCAAAAACTTGTTGTGCTTCTGCTAGTTTTGTTGTGTTTCAGGGTTTGAAGGTTTTTCATGACACGTGGAGGTCAAAGATCAACTTGGTCGATGTAAAAGTTGGCTCATGAGTTGTTTTATGATTAATAGGCTTATTAATTTTCATCTTTGTAAAGAATCTTATGATTAATGCCTTGAGAGAGAAACTCAACTAGTTAGCTAAAAAAGGGGAAAGTTGTTTCTAACTTCCCTAGGATTAGACAATGAGTCATTAGGTTCATTAATTAGTTGCTACGTATCAAGATTAGACCCCTAGAGGTGGAACCTTGTTTTATTTTCTATATGTACTCAAAATCAAGTCATTTAGAGGGTTGGATATTTGAAGTTCACACTCTTTTGGCTCTAGTGTACTTGACTATTTGCAGAAGTAAATTGCAGGCAGTTGCAAATATTTTATGGGATTCTTGTGATGTGGTTAGGGACAATGTTTTTATCCATTTATCTTATGCATCTGATTATCAATTTGTTCAAGCAACCATAAATGTTCCTCTTGTGTTAATCTCATGAGTTTTAAACATGATACATTGCTTCATATGCTCTATTTTATCTGATATTTTCATATAAATGTGCTTATATCCTAAGTAAATTAATTCATACATGTATGCTCATTTTACTCCTTCTACATGACTTCTTTCTCACCAAAATACAATGACAAACTCAAATTGTGCCACTGACTAAACATACCATGCCTCATTTTATGTTTGTAACTAAACTTTTGAAATACCTAGCCTAGTTCCTAAAACCGATGCTTCTTATCCAGCAAACCCTAATAAAACCCTACTGAGCTAATAACTAGCCTAAAACCATTATATTCTCCAGTAATTTCCATTGGTTGTGAGCTTGATATAGAGAGAGCCCTCTATGATTTGGTAGGACTGGATACCAAGTCTAAAGTTGGTATGTGGTTACCTCTTTTGTTTCCTTTCTCAGCCTTGGGAAACTAAGGAGCCCTAACATTTTGGAGCCATTGCTGGGAACGAAAGGTTTCATCTTCTCCTAGAAAGATTTTTCAAGTTGCAGATCTGATTGCCGATGGTGGAAAATTATCAAACATAGGAAGGTTGAAATCATTCACTTGGTGACTCCAACCTGACTAAAAGATTCCATTGGAGGATGAACCTTACCAACAGAAACATAAAAGGACAATACAGAAAGATCAGGTACTCAACTTGGACTTTCATCCAAGACATCATGTTCTTTGTCATAAATTATTCCTTCTCTTTTCTTGAGAATGTCAAGAAGGTTTTCCAATGTATACCGTATTCGAGATAAGATCAGAAACCTGCATTTGATTCCTTTCCTTTGAATATTTTGAATACAAATTCTCCTTATGCTTTTAATCTTGGTGAAGGTTCTTCTTCTGAAAATTATGTTGATCATATTCAACTTGATGAGCCTCAAGAGATCAAGACTAATCTTATAGATTTTGTAAATACTCCTATACCTTGTAAAATTCTAGATAGATACAAGCCACTCATCTTACCTCCTATACTCCATGATTTCCTTGAAAATTATTACAAATATCTTCCCAGGTTTCATGGAGAATATGCTAACATCACTGCTGAAAAACACATTCATATTTTTGAAATTTTCTCGACCTTTTTGAGGTTGAAGAAGATGACCTCAGTATCAGTATTTTTTCTCTATCTTTGCAAGGCAGAGCTAGGAAATGGTTCAAAAACTTGTCAGCTGCAAGCATTTTCGATTTCCATCAGTTTGTGAAAGTATTCCTTGATAAATGGGTGATCAAGAGGAATCATTTTATTATTTTAGAAGAATATAATCATTTTAAAAGATAGCCAGGAGAAATAGTGCAACACTTATAAGCTAGGTTCAATCTAATATACCATTCAATTCTTGTTAATATAAAACCGCCTCCCGGTTTAGCTTTCTTACACTACTTGGATGCCTTTTATACAGAAATGGAATTTCGATTGAGAGAAATGAACACTACAACACTCAAATAAATGCAATACAATGCAATATCTGTGCAAGCTAATCTGCTGGTCAAAAGGTCAAAATTGAAGGCAGAAGAAAGGGTGAACATAGAGAAGGAGTACTTGACAACTTCGGAAGAGAAACTTGACATTTTGGTAAGCATGATAGAAGAAATGATGCAAAATATAACCATGAGAGATGAATTTGTTGTTCAAAAACACCATGTGCCACTTATTGTAGAAGAAGAAGAGGTTGTTGACCCTAACCATTTTCCTGCTAGTCCCATATTAGAAAATTCTTGTTTTATGTATTCATTTTTGGACAGTCATGAAAATGGATTTATAGATCAACCTGTGGAGAAGCAATTTGCTGATCTAATGTGTATGCTTGATGGAATTACTTATATTAATGATTTACCCAAGTATGATTAGTATGATGATGACTATGTTGTTGAAATCAAGGCTGACTCTTCAAGGCAATCAACGACATGTTTTTGTGAGGAGGAAGTCCAGTTACAGTTGCTCAAATATAGCACTCAACCTATGCACATTATCCATGACAAAAATGAAGAAAATGCAAAAAATTTCAAAGCAGGCGAAATATATTTTCCTTTATCTTTCAGTTCATTTCAATTTCTAAGAGAAAAATTTCCCAAAAATAAAAATAAGCAGTATTTCAGTTTTGATATTGAGCGCGAAGAAGACAATGAACTTCTTGATCGGGACTCATTACCTTTGTGTCTCTCTTCATTCAAAAAGATAAGATAAATCTATAAGGTTTCCAAGGAATAAAATAAGCAAGTTGAAAACAGTTGGAAACCTTCTCCTCAAATTGTTGAGAATGTTGTTTGTAATATAGAACCTTTTTTCAGTCCACAATCACAGTCACCAAGCAACATTCAGTTTGAAAATGCAGTTGAAAGTGTGGAACATGAATATTTTATAGAAGACCATGTAGTTTCATCAAAACCGATCCACAACAGGTTACAACAGCTTTCTCATATTTGCAGTGATCCAGTAGGAAATTATATTGATGATCTTTGTATTCAAAATTCTCATCCTTTAGATAGTTGTGAGTTTGAATATACGGTTGATAATGATTTATTTTGGCAGCCGACTTCATTATCTTGTTAAGCAGGAGTCTCATTACTAAGCTCATCCAGAAATTTTCAGTCATATCTTGATAATTACAAGTCATAATTGCACGAGAGTAAGGATGAAAATGAAAGTTTATATTCATGGTAGAAAAACCACTTAGAGAAGAATTGCAATATGTTGGATCAGCTAAACTTCAATTCACATTTGTTTGAATATTCTTTTGCACCATTTTTGAAGTCAATAAGGGGATCCAAATTTTTCAATCCTACTAAATATGGATTTGTTTGCGATTTTTTATTGGAGTTGTCATCATGCAAAATTTCTCTTTTGCCCGCAAAGAAGCATATGCAAAGAACCCAATTAGTGGATAAAATTCTTGCATGGTTGCATTGGTTTTTCTATTTTACTTGATCAGGTGATCTATTTATCAGTTAGAGTAGGTAAGGTGTGATTAATAAGCTCAACATTCTGAGCATCCTTTTCAATGTCAGTTTCCAACAGAGTTTGTAGTTGGTGGTGTACAGTTCAACTTTCAATTTTATTTGAGTCAGTTTGAGGATTGTAGTTGCAATGACTCCATTGCCCAATGAATAAGGCGACCTAGTCTATGGTGTTTTTGACACCTCCTAAAAGTGCTGCAATGTCCAATAGTCTCAATGATTAAATTTACTCTTTTCAGTTTTGTTAGATTTCTTTGGTCAAATTTTTATACTGTTAAATAAAATTTGGCATCTCTTGATTGTCAAAATGGTTAAGTCACTGTCTAGGCCATTACTACTCCCTCCACTTGTTCAAGGTCACCATCAGCCATCATGGTCATGTTATTTTTCTGAAGTACTAGGTCATCAAAAGAGTCAGTGCGTAATCATATAGGTCATGGTCTAGGATTCACATTTGATGGTCATCATCATATCAGTCATCAAAAGCAAGCAAGGGAGTCATTTCATCCATTTTGTTCACCATCTTGTGAGTTAGAAATTAGGGAAAATTTTGAAACTTCATTCTATCCTTCCAAAGCCATCAAGTCATTGTCTAGGCCATTGCTACTCCCTCCACTTGTTCAAGGTCACCATCATCCATCATGGTCATGTTATTTTTCCCAAGTCCTAGGTCATCAAAAGAGTCAGCGCGTCATCATCTAGGTCATGGTCTAGGATTCACATTTGATGGTCATCATCATATCAATCATCAAAACAAATCAAGGGAGTCATGTCATCCATTTTGGTCAACATCATGTGAGTTAGAAATTAGGGAACATTTTGAAACTTCATTCCATCCTTCCAAATCCTGATTCCTTTAATTCAAATTCTTACAAGTCAATTATCGTGTCGTTATGTGTTCAAGAGAATGTTCAACCTGAGTTCATTTTTCACTTGCAAATATTTGTTTCCATTCATGTTGACCATCCCTGAGTCATTCCTTGCAAAAAAATTCTTTCAACTTGACATAATAAGTTTTCTGTCATAGGCCCTCCTGCGACAGGTCACTTCCTATCGACTTCAACTCATTATTTAGGAAGTTAATCCAAAAAAATTATCAGTACCTTGAAATCTACATGCTCTAATGGTCGGTTTCTTGCCTTCGACGACAATTTTTCATCATTAGCCTTTTATCGAGCCACTCTATGAGTGTTTGACTGCAGATTATTAATTCACACTTCATAGATTGTACTGAAGTACCTTGAGAGCCATTGTCACTATTGGTGGTTTCTCTCGAACTTGTTAATGGTTTTCATCATTGACCAGTAATCAAGTTGTTTCTACTAGTTCGAGAGATGGAGATCAATATCCAGGATCTAGTTTCATCCATCCATGTTGTGAGGAGTTATGTAATCATGTTTGAGTAGACCAATTCATGACAGATGGCTACATCCATACTATATCTACTATTGATGCAATTCTAGGTTATTTTTGTACCAGTACAGAGAGTTAGTTTTTACTCTGAGTATGGGAATGCCTACCTTAGCGATGCTTATATTTTTGCATTGAATGTTCATTACAGGCTTCTGATCGGTGTCTCTGATCCAATCCTTGGTATAATAAATCACTTCCATATTTTAAAGACTTCTCAGACTTCGCACTTTAGGGGGGAATATGTTACGCGTCATTTGTCACCATTACACTTAACAATCAAAATGGATCTATCAACATCCATACTCATACTCCCTTGCTAGTCAAACATTTGTATTCCTTGAACAAGTCATGATTTTTTGGATAAATGACTCTTTAAACTCTTAAATATGGCTTGCGCACTTTTTACAGTAATTTCATGTGCATGCGTTGTTACTGCTAAGATTCCCTGCATATTTTTGTGCTCTGTTGTCCATTAAAAATTGTGCAACTGACTCATAGTAAAGTAAAAAATACAAGTAAGATCTAGAAGCATAGTTGGGCACATATATCCCAACTAGAAGCCTCTGAGTCATATCAGTTTGAGCCAAACCCCTCCAATCATGGAGCTATTTCCCTTGGATCATGGAACCCTAATCCCCTCATTTGTGGATCTCACCCATCTTTGGTGGATCTGAAACCTCCTCAGTTTCTCCTATAAATTGAGCTGAGACTTGAGGGTTAGGGGAGCTCACATATAGTAGTCTTATCCTGGTATTTTTGGTTTGGAGAGTTTGTTAACCACAGAGGATGATTGGAGGCATTTAGGATGAACATATATGACATCAAGGCTTTGTTGTAGGATTTCTTTCTACTCTCTAATAATACATTTGGATACCTTTTATCATTTTTTGTTTTCTTGGGATTGTTAATGATTTGTGTTCATATACTCATTAAAACAATTTCATTTCCTAATATCCTTAATCATTAGGTTAAGTTGGTTTTTAGATTATTATTATGTTGCAGATTCCTTTGATCCCTTGCATGCTTTTGATTGCAGGTTTCTTCTAAGCATTGAGGAGCTTCATCAGAACAAGGTGTGGGATCTTCATCAGGAATTTCGTTGAAAAGGTAAGAGCATCATCCTTTTCTCCTAATTTTAGTAATCTAAAAATTGTTAGCTTAGGGAAAGAGATATTCTCATGTTTGTTTATTTCTAGTTCTCCATTAGGATTCTAGGGAGATCGCTCTTGTCCGCAAGAGGGATTTATCCGGGTAACAACAACACCACAAGAGGATATGAAGACCAACAAAGGCCATTTTTTCTCAAAATATCAACAAGAATGAATTCAAAAGAGGTGCTCCACCAATAAGGCCTTTCACATCTCAGTATCAAAATATCTTATTTGGCTATTGCTTGGATTGTAATAATTTTGTTCATAAATTGATAAATTATATATTTTATGTAAGAAATGACTATGTGAGAAATAGACACAAAGAATCTTATAAAACCTCAAAGAATGGATTTTTGAACAACAAAACTAGAAGCCTTAATGAATGAGGTGTTAAAAGATAGAGTTCATTTGCTCCCCTATTGAATCACATTGAATGTTACAAGTGAAATAACTATGGGCACAAAGCATGTGATTATGCAAGCTATTTGAAATCAGATTGCTACTGAGAGGGGGGGTGAATCAATAGTGTTAGGGTTTATAAATTTTTAAAAAAATCCTCCACAATGCTAAACAATCATTAAACCAACATAATACAATATATATGAAATATGTACACTGAGTATAAATTTAGCACATAAACACCATAATAGATGTCAAGAAAATGCACAAAGAGACAAAGTTTTCTGTTGGAAACCCTCAAGGGGAGAAAAACCACCCTACTATTGTTGTGCTGCTCTAAATTTTATAATTAGTCAAGAAAATATATACATAGATCAATCGGCCACTACTAGCTAGGAGACACAAACCCAACTATAGTTTGTTGGTCACCACCAACTAGAGGCCCCAACCTCATCTCAATTATTTCCTAGCCACTACCAGCAAGAAGCCATACACCTGTCTTGTAAAGCCAGTACTTGTCGGAGGCCTTATCCTCTATGTGGACCTCATTTCAAAATTTTCAGACCGGGCCTAATGATTGGCTCAGCATGCATGCAAAAACAACAACTTAAGTCTTCAAATTAATCTCTGAGAACCATGTTGATCAATGCTACGGGTATACAAGAAGCATCATTATGCACTTTCACTCTCTCACTCACACTCATGCCTCCTCCAATGCTAGCATAATACATTTACAATTTTCTTTCCATCACAACAGACCAAATTAAAACACTAATTTCCATATCAAAATAGAATAAAATAAATTAATCATTAAGCTATCACACCAAATACCTCGGTAACCGTTAAGTTCTCACACCAAATACCATGGGAAAAATCCTTGGTAATGTTAGCCAAACACATGCAACCATTCAAACCACATGATGTCGATTTTATAGCATCGAGAAGTGTTCCAAGTATCATATTTGGTAGAGAGGCTTGGACAACAGTTATCCAGAGAACCTAGAAATCGTTTGTGGAAATTCCACTCGGATATGGCTTTATTAAAGTAAATAATTATTTTAATGCAGACCCTAAGTCTAAAATTAGGGAAATTAAATAATTAAAGGGTATTAAATAAAGCAGAGTGTGAATCTTCTAGAAAACGAAGATCAAGTCATCTTTTAATCTAATCCATTGTTTAATGATATAATCTTGGTCGTTGATTCATCAGATAGAAGACTATAAGAAGGGGCTTAAGGGTCATTTGTAAATAAGGCTGGGGACATTCTCAGTATGCAAAGGAAATCAATTCTAAAGCAAGAGAATTCTATTTCAGTGGGTAAGTATGTAGAGGCAGGTTTTTAGAAGCAGAAGGAGGAGGGAGGATTCAGTTAACGGAGAAGCGGAAGATAGGAGGACGAAGGGAAGGGTGTGCTGATCGGCAACAAGAACCCCTCCACGCAAAGTTACGCAGTCCTAGGAGGTACTGCGCAAATCTCACACATTGGATGACGCAGAGGGTGTAGGAGGTCATCCTAAGGGTCTAAAATGTTTCTGAAGGTTCCAGAAAATTCAGCCATGTGTATGCTAATTTTACGTTTCTCATCATGACTCTTGTAAATGAACTTTTCATTACTAAAGATAAATACAAAACCCTCATCTGCTACACCGGTTTTCCCACATTGGGTTTTCTGGGGACAATTGTCCAAAAACAACTATGTTCATATGGTCGTTTCTATTGTGCTACTTGTGTAATTTTTGTTCTATGATTTTGATTAGAGTGAAGTACTGCAAATGTGTTTATTTCAGAATTTACTGAATCATATGTAAATAACTTATCTCATAAGTAGGAGAAATAAACCAATCATTGCAGTAATAATTTTCAGATCTGAAAATTTCACACATGAAACCATTCAAACCACATGCAACCAATCAAACACTTAACACTTCATAACCAAACACCTACAACCAATCGATCACATGATAACACCTACAACCAATCAATGACATGCTAACAAAGTTGACATCAATGCCAACCAAGATATTGTTGGTGCAAACAAGATCCCCCTTTGGCATTGATTTCTACCAACAAGCACACAAAACTCTAATGGTTGTGTCACTCTTCCTATTTGACTGATCCCATGATGCATATATATGGATAATTTCTAAGACCTCCTTCCAGAAAACAACAACAAATGAACACCTAAGAAAGAGGTGGTTTGTGTCTTTTGAAGAAACAAGACATAATATACATCTTCCAAGCCCAAAAAATACTCTCTTAAGCAGATTTTTCCATGTGAGGATTTTATCATGGACTACCAACCAACATAAACATTTCAACTTCAGTGGGATGTCCCACTTCCATGCTACTTGAAACCAACCAATCCTAGGATCCAACAACTGCTCCTGTGATAAGAATGAGTATATTTATTTGACAATAAGTTGTCCTTTGACCATATTTCCATTCCATATGATCTGATATTCCTCCTCAGCTAAAGTAATACTAGTCAATTGAAGTAGAATATTGTATTTGTTCAAATCGACAAATAGCTCACCAGTGAGACCTATGTCCCCTATCTCTTTCCAAGAATTGAGCTGTAAATCATGGCCTTTGTCCACCAAATATCATTTATTTTAGAGAAAAATTTGTTGTGAAGATATGTCAATAGGGGAAGATACAAAGTGTGATTCCTGGGCATACTTTTGATGGCTTCCAGACCGATCTATGCCCGCTCTCCATTGCCAATAACCCATCTCAAGTTAATCATAAACCATGGATTAATTTTCCTTACGCTCATCCATGTCATCGATGCCTCTTTTTTTTTCTAGATCACCTTCCATTATCCAAGACCCCAAGGACTGGATCTTCAAGTATTTATCATTGATTAAATGGTGCCAAATACCACCACCACTAACAACCCGCCATAAGTTATTTATCAATAGCGCACAATTAAAGCTTACCAAAACAATGATGCCCCACCCACCTAATGACAGTTGTATATTCCTCTTATCCTTAACACCATCCCATATAAAATTGGCAATGATGGACTTACTTCTGTGAATAACAATAATTGGAAGATTGGTAATGTGCATCCAGTAAATAGCTATGTTCTGAAGCACTGTCTTAATCATTACTATACAAGCCCTCAATGACAACCATTTATTTGACCGCGATCTCAACCTATTTTCAAATTTCTGCACCATCCAATCACAATCTCTAATCTCATAACGATTTGTTTTTATGAAGAAGCTAAGGTACCGAAAGCCTCTATCTAGGGAATAAGACTTAACCCCAAAGAGTGTGGAAATGTCCTTGACCAAGGCCAATCCTTGTAAGAAGAATACATAGCATACTTTTCTTTACTCAATATGAGGCTTGAAGCTTCCCTAGAATCATATAATATTTGGAAAAACGCCTTCCATTACAATTAGGATCCCTACCCCATCAAAATAGTGTCATCAACAAATATTAAATGTGATAGAGTAATATATCTGGATAGCTTACAACCTGTGATAATCCCCCTCGACCTTGCCTTCCAATCCTCCTACTAAGACAATCAATCACAATTAGAAACAATAGAGGGGGTAGAGCACATCCTTGTCTTAACCCTCTAGTCACCCGAAATAATTTTTTAATTCTATTATTAATAGTTGTATACATTCAAGATTAAACATGAAAAATATGAAAAAAAAATGAAAAATGCACCATTATTTTCATGAAGGTTCATGAAAATAGTAATGAAAGATGATTATTTTAACAATCAGGTACATTTAAAGCATGATCTAATTCTATTTCAAATTTTATGCAATACCGAGAAGTAATATTTTTCTTTTATGTATAATATTTTTAAAATTTTATGTATTATCAAAATATTTTGAATATGGTAAATAACATGGAAGTTTAGGAAATTTTCTATTTTTATTTATTTTGAAATTATTTAGTGTAATTATCATAAATATATATTAAGTTTTAAAATGGAGAATATATAACATAAGTCTTAAAAAATGTTTTCTATTAATATTTACAAAAATGCATATGTGTATGTGTATTTTAAATGATAAATATTAAACATCATGTGATAAGTTAATTATTGGTTCATTATTTTTTCATTTTGTTCTTAAGACAAAATTAATGTAATGTTGACAAACAATAAATCAATCATTAACTTATCACATATGTTTTGTTGGCGAAAAGTTTCACTGTGATGATCCAGGGTTCGACTGCAAGGTGCCAACAAAGGGTTTGTGGTAGTTTAGCATGTCGCTGGCATTTTCAATATTCCATAAGGGAAAAAGGTCTCACCCAAGGCTTTCTGACACTTACAAATTATGTGCTCAGGTTTTAGAAAGTAACAAGATTAATTACATTCACTGATATACACATTCAACCCATAAACATTCATAGGTATTCAGAATAACCTTTGCACAAAAGTAAATGGATGCATAACAATAAATTTAATGGAAGACACTAAATTTTTTTATGGAATATACAACACATCACATTCATTTACAAGAAAAAACATATTTATCCCCACAACAACCTCCTTTTATATTATATTCAGAGTACATTACATTAGAGATCCACAAAGACTTTGCATGATCTTTTCAGAGCTCCATTCCAACTCTCACTACAAAATTGTATTACATCAAAAGTACTACAAAATATAGTTGCAAAATTCAAGTTCTCAATCCATCGGCATGACGGCCCTCTTCTGATTTCTCCCTTTGGACCTTGATCTGTGTCACTGTACATAAATTTTGGCCTCTTATAACTTGTTTACATTCACTTGATAAGGTCCAACTTAGTCACTTTGACGAGATCTATCTGCATGGTCCACATTTTATTCATTTCTTCAAAATTAGCATCTTGATCCCTCTTTCGTGGCCATGACGAGTTCTAATGTAACTGCTCATGTTCCTTGCTTGCCACTTTTTTATTTTCTGGTGCTACTTTCTAGCCAAATTAACCAACTTATTTTCCACTTCTGCTTCTTATTCTCACGAATTTTTTCTGGAAAAATAGGTCTCAAAAAATGAAATACCCAACGAGCCCTGACCATAATCTATTGACTTGCCTTCGAGTCAACCCTTTTCTTGTGCACCTGTTCCAAGTTCTTGTGGTTGTGCAATAAATGTCGGTGCACTATGTCCTTATGCATATGATTCTCCTTCAAACAAAGAACCCACATGTGGCACAGTCTCCAAAAATTGACCTTTAAAATTGTTGTAAACATATATTGCATATTTCCATGTGGTTAATAGAGTGGACACTTTATCAACAAAACACACAATATTTTATACATCTAGATTCCTAGGGCACACAACAATAAAATTCTGCCACTAAACATCTGCATCAAAATTAGATTTGCACAATTTCATATATTTGGCTTAAGCGTAAGCTTAGGGTCCCTGATAGTAGTTTTATATTTGTGGGACTCCTTTTCCAAACCATGAATCTATTTTTCTATCTATTCATCCGAATCAAAGAGCTTATGTTGTTGCACGAGGTCTGCAGTAGCTAGAGCTTCCTCTGTCAGCTTCTTACTCTACTCTCATAGCCTATAAAGTGGTCGGTTGTATTTAGTAAGCATCCTTGACCAATCATGTACTTGGTGGAAAAATTCCTATGAATCCCTTGTCTACAATTGAAACGTGATTCATAGTTTGGATCCTTGCACTATGGTTTGATCAATTTCCTGTTGAAACTGATCTATAGGTTTGGAAGTTGTATTGCACAATTCAAAAATGGTCTGGCACAAATCTTGGTTGGTAGCAACTAAATTTGTGCAGGCACTCTCAACGAATTCAAGGCATTACATTGGCTCATAAGAGGAAATATTCTCTGACGTAATAGAAGTATAGTGCACAACCATTGGCCACATATGTTGAAGTTGAGCACTGATATCTGAAACTTACTGCTCAGGTTGTTCCTTTTGTGCACGCAAATGATCTTGCTCTTCAAAAACTCTAAGAAGTTATTATTTTTGTTGCTCATACATGATAGTAAGGTCATTATAAATAGAATCTACAAGGACCAACCAATCCTCAAGATGTATTGAAAATTCTCTGATGAACTGGAAAAGTTGTTGTGAGGATCAATGTTGGAGATTTGCGATAGAGAGACTCATGACAGATTTCTTAAAATTATCTTGCAGAGAGGTCTCGGTCATATTTTCTTAATCTTGCTAAATATATTCATGAAATTTGGCAAGCACCTATGAAGGAAGCAAGGGAATGATATCTAAAGTCTGGGTGCACAAGTGCAAGACTTCCTTATAATAGCTTGGGTCATGGATAAAAGTAGAGAGCTCCAAGGGAGAGATAGTACAACTAGTCTCTCATTGTGACATATAAATATGTTACACATGTGGCAAGGATATTATTTCTGGAATTTTTCCAAGTTATCATGTATTCTCAAGCTCAGATACTATCTCCATATCATCCACATTATGAGTGGTGTATTTCAGATCAGAAATTTTTGAAGGAACATAAAAAATGATGTGGGATGATGCAAGATATTGTGGCGATCAAACAAGATTGTGTAGATTGGATGTAGAAGGCGAGGAAGGAGGTTATTATTCAATAATAGTGGTAGGTCAAACAAGATATACAAGTTCATCTTTAGGTATATCCACTATGGTGGATGGATCGGGAAGAGGGTATAACGTTTAGACATAAAAATGGCCATTACTTCTAAAGCAAGAGTAAAAGAATGGTCTAAGGTTGAGGTATCAAAAGGCATATACACAACATCTATAGTGGAAATGGTAGGATATGTAGAAGATAATGGAGTCATAGAAGCCAAGGGGAGAGGGATTTTGGATCTCTAATTCACTTATGTTTTCATAATTACATGAAAATGCATGTAAAAACCATATGTGCAAACACTTAAAGAATAAGCAACATAAAGTGGGCCATAAAGACAATACACAAAAATTTTTGATAACAGAGTTCGCCCAATTTTGATAACATAGTTTTCCCTACTTCAATAATGGGGAGGTCACTTCATTCATCTCAGTAAAAATGAAAATGAGTACATGGAAAAATACATCACTATACCTCACTTCTAGGAGTGACTTTAAATTCCACAACTCAAAACATAACAATCATAAAACCAACAAGTTTGTCTCGTCCTCCGAGACTTTTGACTTTAAACATGACCCACTTCTGAAAGGTGCATTGTTATCTCAAAATTTAATCCCAGAAATCAATGAAACATGTGGGCTTCTGTCATGAGCCCTGAGATCTGCTGAACAGATTCCAAATTTTACCACACCAGTGAAATCCTTGTGAAATTCTTATTAAAATGAGTATAACTCAACTATATTCTGCCACCATCATCTCTGGACCTATTGTGCTATACAACACCCCCCATTTATTTTAATAAATGGGGACCCTTTAGAAATAAATAGGAAATTTAATTTTAGCTTTAAAAACAAAAAACTTAGGAAATAAAAGTTCTCTTTTGAGTTTTTCGCTTTATTCCTTTAGCGCATCACAAATTTCATAGCTTATAACTTAAAAAAGACTTACAATCAGCTAAGTTACGCAGGCTGCGAAATGCGCTAACCTTTTCGAAGCTATTTTTTAAAAAGCTTGCAAAACTTCAATTATCGTTATAAACTCCTTATCGCATCACACATTATTTCAATCAACCAACTCATAAAGAAATTCAATATAAGTGCGATTGCGTGGACCCGACGAGCCAACAAGGCATCAAAGATAAATTTCTATAGCCTTATTAAAGAGCGAAAACTTGGATTTTTAATGCGCAATTCGCATTTTGCATCACTTAAACTGAAAACAAATTCATTATCGCATAAAAGTTGTGATGTGCGGTTTGCGCACATCACATTTCGCAGCATTTATGGGTAAACATTACAAGCGATAAAAGTTATATATGGTGATGTGTGAATTAACATCATTAAATTTCTCGAGCATGCGAAATGGCTTATGTCGTATCAAAATGAAATCTGAGATCTAACAACTTTAAGTTGATTGATAGATATTTCGTGTGAAGGTGTAGGAGATTTGATTTTTGAAATAATTATCGATTATTGTTGTTATATTTGAAAAATATTCATATCTATTCGCGCATGTTTGATATAAACAACGAATTTTACTCTCTGTTCTTTATACTTTTAATACTCTCCTTGTTTTACTTGAAATCAGGAAACCATTTAACGAATTAAGGAAGATTGAAATGAGCAAGAAGGGCAAAGAGATTTCTCAAGCGCTGTGTTAGGGTCCTATAATAATAGGATTCATAATTTTTTATTTGAATTTGATTAGCCTTGTAATATGTACATACTTTGCTTTTTACAAGTTGTTTTCCCATATAATAAAATAAAAAATGAAAAGAGGGTAAAAGTCCTAAAAGAAAAATCAAAGGACTTGAAAAGAAAAAGATAAAAAAAG